>VMDR010000005.1:311244-634259 GCA_007922815.1 Macrotus californicus
TTACCCCCCACGTCTCCCCCCCACCCCAGCCAAACCCACCTCCCTCCCTTACTTCCAAGATTTTTATTATTTTGAGAGAGAGACAGAAACATCAGTGTGTGAGAGAGATATCAATCAGTTGCCTCTCACACACCCCCAACTGGGGACCCGGCCTGCAGCCCAGGCATGTGCCCCGACTGGGAATTGAACCCGCAACCCTTTGGTTTGCAGGCCAGTGCTCAGCCCACTGAGCCACACTGGCCAGGGCTCCATCCCTGCTTTCAATCAGCTTCTCTCAGGTGCTCTGTTTTGCCTGTAGGATTACCTGGGTGTAGTCGATGACCCTCCCCTGGACCTCCAGTTCAACCCCTCAGGTTACCTGTTGCTGGCGTCAGAAAAGGGTGCTGCAACCATGGAGAGCAACGTGAAAGTGCAGAGGTGGGTGCCTGGCGCTGGGGACTTTGGAGCCCGCTGCTGAGGGCTGTGGTGCAGACCTGGGCCAGCCGCCGCCGCCGTGCATCCCAAGGGCCAGATGCCGACAGCCGCCTAGGACACCCCGGGCCTAGTAGATCAGAATCCCCAGGGAGAGGCCCAGGAGCACACAGGTGTTTCCCGGGAGAGCCAGATAGTCGGTGTCCTAGGGTTTACAGGCCACACAGTCCCTGTTGCTATCACTCAACTTGCGACTGAAGCCCAGGAGCCGTGACAGACAAAAAGTAAACAGATGAGTGGGCTGTGCACCTCGGCTGCACGCCAGGCAGAGTGGGGGACAGAGGGAAAGGACACTGTGAATAGTTTGGGGATGGCAAGGACTTTAGTGTGGCCAGAGGGACAGTAGGCTGTTGGACAGGAAGAAGGGGTCAGATGCGGAATTGCCTCGGAGGCTTGTTCTCCACCCATTCAGCGAGGAGAGAGATCTGGGGAGTTCGGGGCAGAGAAAGGGCATAAAGGAGGTAGAGTCCCCACTTGTGAGCTGGGTCCGTACTGCTCCCTCTCTGCACACTCACCCTCTCACACACACACACACACACACACACAGACCCGTGTTTGTTTCTTTCAGGCAGGAAGGAGCCAAAGTGTGTCTGATGTCTCCTGAGCAGCTGCAGAGCAAGTTTCCCTGGGTAAACACAGAGGGAGTCGCCTTGGCATCTTACGGTGAGGCCTGCTTGCACGGGGGCCGGGGATGAGGGTACCCCAGGTGCGAAGTCTCAGCACCCTGCAGCCAAACGAAGGACAGACGCTCCCCTCCTGGCCAGCAGGGCCTCCCCAGGCGGTGCCAGCTCTCTGTTCTTCTGCCAGATCTGACTCGGTGCACTCGGCCAACCTGACCTTCCCCAGCCTGCCAGCCCAAAAAGAGCTGGGGGTGCGGGAAACACAGTAGGAGAGGAGAGCTCTAGTCCCTTCTCCATGACTCCTCTTTTCTCTCCCACAGGGTTGGAGGGCGAAGGTTGGTTTGACCCCTGGTGTCTGCTCCAGGGGCTCCGGCGAAAGGTCCAGGCCATGGGGGTCCATTTCTGCCACGGAGAGGTGACACGTGAGTCCAAGGCCCCATGCCCACTGCTTATGTCTTTGGCCATCCAGGGCACAGCCTTGACTGTGGCTTATCTTCACTCACAGGCCAAGCAAGGGTTGGTGGGGAGAAGGCTTCTCCTCTGCGGGCTGGTGCTGGGCATCCGGACCCCAGCCCCTGGCTTTGTGTCCTCCTGACTCATGACCTGCTTGAAGATTTCAGCGCTCTTGGTCCTGTGTGGGGCCAGGTGCATTCCAGTGACCCTCTGTTTGCGTCAGTGTCTATGGGAAGCTCCTGGCCTCCCAGCCTCCTTTCCTTAGGAGACCAATGGAATTCCCATCTCCTTCCTCTTCAGGGCCTCATGGGCTTGTTTCATTTTCCTTTTCCTGCAGGTTTTGTCACTTCCTCTAGCCGCATGGAGACCATGGGTGGGGAAGAGATGACTTTGAAAAGGATCCATGAAGTTCATGTAAGTCCCCAGTCCGAGTGTCTTCCTTACCAAAGTGGAGGGATGAGAAAGTTAATGACTGTCGTTTGATCTTCTTCTACCCACTGCCAGTGCGGGTAAACTAGGGCTCAGGAAGAAACCTGCCTCTCTCGGTGGCCAGCGTGCCGGCCAGGCCCTCCCTCCCGTTCCCCCTCTGATGCCTGCAGGTGAAGATGGACCACAGCATAGAGTACCAGCCTGTGGAGTGTGCCATAGTGATCAACGCGGCTGGGGCCTGGTCTGGGCAGATAGCAGAGCTGGCTGGTATTGGGAAGGGGCCACCTGGCACCCTACAGGGCACCAGGCTGCCTGTGGAGCCAAGGAAAAGGTAACTTCCCCGGGGCGGCCGAGGAGGCTGGTGAGAGGAGGAAAGACAGCACAGAAAAGGTCGTGGGGTGGGAGGGGCAAGAGCTGCTGTTCCCGCACGCCCTGACCCCAGGGTTGCGGCAGGTACGTGTACCTGTGGCACTGCCCCCAGGGACCAGGCCTGGAGGCTCCATTCCTTGCAGACACCAGCGGAGCCTACTTCCGCCGGGACGGATTAGGCAACAATTACTTGGGTGGCTGTAGCCCCACTGAGGTAAGCGAAGTGGGGTCATGGGTGCTGGGAAGGAGACAGACCAATAGTCATTAAAGAGGCGGGCCTTTGGGGAGGGCCCAGGGCTGCTATCAGTGTTGCAGCCCCTCCGGGTTTGAACTGGGCTCTCTTGTCCCCGTCCCCCACCTTCCAGAAGGGCTGTTTGAAGGGGTCCATGAGATGTGGCTCTGTCCTTGTGTCCCAGGTAATATAAGCCTTGTCCCTGGCTCTCGCCCCAGGAGGAGGAACCAGACCCAGGGAACCTGGAAGTAGACCATGATTTCTTCCAGAACAAGGTGTGGCCCCATTTGGCTTGGAGGATACCAGCTTTCAAGAGTCTGAAGGTACTAGAAGGAAGGACACAGGTGACACTGGAGTACCTAGGTCCCCTTGAAAAGCCTGTCCTCAGCCTCTGTGTACCTACCTCCGTGGTCTAAGGGCCATCCCATCGACCCCTCACCCAGCACTGGTAGAGGGTGCTGATGCCTGACCAAGAGAGAGGGAGGGGAATGCCAGCAGCCTTCCCAAGAACCCCAGCATCCTGTGCCCCCACAGGTCCGGAGCGCTTGGGCTGGCTACTACGACTACAACACCTTTGACCAGAACGGCGTGGTGGGCCCCCACCCACTGGTCGTCAACATGTACTTTGCCACAGGCTTCAGTGGCCATGGGCTCCAGCAGGCGCCCGCTGTGGGGCGGGCAGTGGCCGAGATGGTGCTAGTGGGCCACTTCCAGACCATCAACCTGAACCCCTTCCTCTTCAGCCGCTTTTACTTGGGAGAGAAGGTCCAAGAGCACAACATCTTCTGAGCCTGTAAGCTCTTCACTGGCCTCCTTTCCCTGTGTCAGTGTGTCATCCCCTGGCTCAGATCCTGGCCCACAGTCACGTTGTCCTCCCCAGCACCATCTCAGGAGGGAGGCTGAGGTCTCCACCCTCCTGCTGGCGTCCAGGTGATTCTGTCACCATGTGGCTGGGCAGGTGGGCAGACTGCAGGCTCTGAGGCCCAGGCTGACAGAACGATGGGGCAGGACCCCAGGACAGATCGCTGGCCCAGGCCGACATTACCCGCCAAGGTAGTCAGTCCATCAGGATGGAGCACCTTGGTGGTCCTGCACTTCGTGGCCCAGGACTGGCCCCTTCCTGGTGCCAACCCAGAAACATCATCTCTGCCCCTCGTCACAGAGCCCAGGCAGGGAGCTTCTATTACAGCCTGACCTGAATTTATCGTCAGTCAATAAATGTAATCAATTCCATCCTGCCCATTTTCTGTCCGTCCTCTCTTCTCCCCGTGGCAGCTCCCTCTGAAGTGCCCACCAGGCTGGGCAGAGCACAGCCTCATCCCCCCCAGGAGCCATCTTACATCCTTGTTGACACGCTAGGGCCTCCTTTTCCCCACTTCCTGCAGGGGTGTGGTTGTAGAGGGAAGGAATGTGTGCATTCCTCTTCAGTATTGATTCAGCTCCCAGGGATGCAAGTTAGAGGTGCACCCGCAGGCAAACCTAAAGGATGAGCGGCTTAGCAAAGGGCATGCAGGGGGAAGGGGGCAGAGGGTGGGGAGGGGGTGATTCTAGGCTGACAGATGGAACACCGTATGCAAAGGCCAGGGACCAAGAATTAGCAAGGTTCAAGGGACTGGCGAGATGGTGATCTGTGCTGGCAGGTCAGGGCGGGAAAGAAGAGGCACTTCAGGGCCAGGGGCTGAAGAGCCGTGTGTGGAGCTCAGACTTCCTTCTGCGGGAAGGGGCTGCTGCAGGGTTTCAACGGGGAAGCGACGTGGTCGGGTTTCCTTTTAGAAAGAGCACCCGGCCTGCCCCGTGGAGGACAGGTTGTGAGGTCCCAGCAGGCGGCAGAGGAAGGCTGCCACTGTAGCCCGCACAGCGGCACAGGCCAGGGGGGTCCCGGTAAGAAGCGCACTGGTCTGAGAGGCCATGGTGGCCCCAGGAAGCTGGGTCAAGTAAGGCTCTCATCTCTGCGCTGAACAACTGGATGGATATCCTGCCATTCAGAGATGAGGACTGGGTTGTGAGGGACAGACTGGTACTGTTCGGGGCAGTTGAGCTGAGTGCCTGCAGAGCCATCTAGCAGGGTTGGATTTGTTGTGGCCTCAGGATGGTCTGGGCTGAGACAGAGATGTGGACACCATGGAAGAGGACACTGTCACTGCGGGAAGGTAGAAGGGTAGGCGACAGAGGTGTGAAGCTGGAGGGACTCCATCACCTTTAATGGAGGAACCAAAGAAGAGGCCACTGACAAGTAGCCAGGGGCAGAAAAGCCAGGCAAGTGAGGGGACTGGCGGAGGCAGGATGGCTTATGGTACAGATGTACAGGGGGACTGGAAGCCGCTCAGGTAGGTCCAGGGAACCTCAGGGAGAGCCATTCCAGGAGGAAGTGTACCTCAGTGGGGTCTGAGGGGTGGGCTGCTGTTCAGAAGGGAGAGGTGAATGAGCGCAGACACAGCTAGTGAAAGGCCCCCACCCCCGAAGTGCCTTTGGGGAGAAGAGTGAAGCAAAAGATGGAGGTGGGCCTCACTGATGATCACCTGGGGTGGGTGATGGGGGCAGGGGTATGTGGGTGTGTGCTGCTGATAAGGTAACATTAGAAGCCCCTGGAGGGTGAGGGGTTAAAGAACCAGGAAAGGAGGAGCTACCGGAATTTGGTGCTGAAAGACAGGAAGGAACTTGCCAGGGGCATGAGGGCAGGGGCCGTCAGATCAAACTGGACACCGGTTAGCTTGTGAGCTGGCCTCCTTAGCTGCCCAGAACACCCTCCAATGCTGACACCCCTACTTATGGGTCAGAGGGAAAAGGCCTTCAACTGGCTCCACACCCAGAAGCTACTTCCCTCGGGATAACAAATGAACTCAGTAAGGCGCTGGTGAATGCCCTGTCCTCCCCAGGGCCTTGTTCAGGAGGCTGGGAGAGGCTGTACTCACCACTGCTTGTGTCGCTGTTAAACTTTGAGAGACAGGGACGAAGCTGAACCCACCCCAAACCCCCCCCCCACCCCCACCCCTGGCGCTGGCACGGATCCCTGGCAGTGCGGGTGCGGGACTCGACTCAGTGTTTACTTGGGCGCCTCTCTGCTCCGTCTGGAGCCGGAAGATGGGTGCCTGGCCTCAGGGGTCTTCAGTCTAAGGCGAGGGCTAAGCCGCGGGAGCGCAATCTCCCAGTAACACCTGGTGCTTTGGGAATTTGGGGAAAGAGGAGGGAAGGGAAGGTTAAGAAGGGTTTTCCTGCATAAGATACAAAGATGACTTTCCAGAAGTAGGGCACTGGAGGCAGATCTGGGAAAAGGGAAGGCCCTGTAGGCGGTGGGGACTGGGGGGCCCAGGCGCGGGCCTGGGAGAGCAAAGGGATCCTCCTCCCCGAGGCTGTGTGGGCTCCTGTGGGCGCCAGGGATCCTCTGCAACTTCCTGCACGAGCGGTAACTCCGTCGGTGCCCGCGAGCCCACCAGCCCGCACGGGCCCTCTCCGCAGGCACAGAGGCCAGAGCGGCCTGGCCGGGGCTGAACCCGCCCGCACCTCCCGAAGGCGGGAGGCGGGCGCAGGAGGAGGCGGGGCGCAGGCGGGGCGCTTCCGGGGAGGGGGCCGCTCCCTGGCCCGCGCCTCACTTCTCCTCGGTGGGGGCTGCCAGCCCCGCGCCTGAGCCCGCAAGCACCACCGCAACCTGGCCCCGCGCAGGTCAGTGAATGGAGGAGGTGGGAGGAACGGTGGGGCCCATCACGGAGCGGGGTGGGAGAGGGGACGTGTGCTGGGGTCCAGGGAGGGAGCGCAGCCTTGGAGCGGCCGGGACCTGAGTCTGGCTTGTGCTCCGCGCTCGGCCCAGCCCCGGGTGCACCTGCCGAGCCGCCGCCTCCCTCCCGCCCCTTTACCTGCTGCCTGGGGCACCCAGAGCACGGAAGCAGGATGAAAAGGGCCTCCGAGACAGCTGTCACCATCGTGTTGCAAAGAAGCTGGTTCGGGGAGCCTGCCTTGAACCGGAGAGGAGGGCTTGGTCGGGGTTCTCCCACTGCTGTGCTCACCACTTTCCCCTCTGCGCTTCCGATGGTCTTGTGACCGAGTGTCAGCGGGAACATGGCTTTACTCTGGGCAATGACCTGCAGGCATTCCTTCCTCAGTCATTTCACCAACATCCACCGTGGGCTGGGCAACGTGAAAAGTGCAGGAGTGCCACCGCGGGACAGGACAGATTCACCCCCCTCCTGGAGACAGACGGGCGGGCGAGAAATCACAGCCCAGCCTGGCCAGTGCAGCTTGGAGAGGGGAAGTTCCATAGCTACCCAGGGGGTACCAGGGCTTAGTAATGACCGACTGTCACAGGAAGTCATCTCCGGTTGGTTTTTAAGCTTTTCTTTAATTGCACAAATCATAAGAGTACCTCCCACGCAGGTGTCACGCAGTGAACCTTTCTTACCTGTGCTACCTGCACCCAGGACTTGTAAAACATTGCTAGCTCTGCGGAAGCCCGTTTACACCACTTCCGGTCACTGCTTGCCCCGCAGCACAGCTGCTCTCCTGGCTTCCAGCCTCTTCAGATGGTTTTACTTGGTTCTGAACTTTTGATACCTGGAATTGTACATGTGCACTTTTTGCGCGTGGCGTTTCACACTCGACCTGCGAGATTCACCCGTGTTGCACTTGGCAGGAGTTTCTTCGTTCGCTTTGGTGGGTAATGCACCGTGTAGACAGACCACCGTTTATTTCTGCCGGCCGCTGGACTGGTGGGCACAGGCTGTTGTTTCCAGCTTGGGGTTGTATTTTCCGCAGTGCGAGCCCAGGGACGCACTTCCGCTGAGTTGGTGGCTGGAGTGCAATTGCTGGGTGTGTCCGCGCTCAGCTTTCAAAACCGGCTGAGCGGATTGGCGTTTCTACCTGCAGTGTGGGAGCTCCTGTCCGCCCTCATCCTCGCCGCTGTTCGGTTTGGTCTTGTCTCATTCTCAGCGGCCCCTCTGCTCGGGGTGCAGACGGCGGTGTTGCAATGAGGCTTTAATTTGCGGTTACTGGTGACTAATGACTAATGCTTGTTTTCCTGTCTCTTGGCCATTTGGGTGTCCTATTTTGTGACGTGCCTGCCCAGTTCTTCCACGCACTTTCTAATAGATTTTCCCTCTTTTGCTTGCCAGTTTGTAAGAGTTCTTAAATATTTCTGAATATGAAATATGGATTGGATGTGTAATGTTCAAATAGCTTTTTTTCTCGCAGAAGATTGCCTTTTCACTCTCCTAATGATGTCTTTTGATGAACAGTTTTTCATTTCAATTGTTGTCCAACTTCTGGGGGACGTTAAGTCCAATTTGAAAACACAATCTTTGGGGGAGCTTGAAGTAGGTGAAGGGGGTCAAAGGTAGCAACTTTTGGTTTCAAAATAAACAAGTCGTGAGGATACGATGCATACCATGGATACACTACCTAGTTAACAAAACTGTTCTGTGTACTTGAAAGTTGCTAAGAGACTAGACCTTAAAAGTTCTCATCACAAGCAAACATCCTTGTAACCATGGACGGCAGACTTACTGGGATGATCATTTCTTCCTTTCCAATTTGGATGCATTTTATTTCTTTTTTAATGGATTTTTTTAATTTTTATATTTATTAGCTTGAGAGAGCGAGAGAGAGAAACTGATCTGCTATTACACCTATCCATGCATTCATTGGTTGACTTTTGTATGTGCCCTGACTGGGGATCAAACCTGCAACTTTGGCATAACTGGATGATGCTCTACCCAACTGAGCTACTCGGCCAGGGCCCTTGGCTGTGTTTTATTTCTTCTTCTTGTCTGTTGTGGCTAGGACTTCTGGTACTATGTCGATTAAGAATAGTGAAAGTGGACATCCCTGTCTAGTTCTTGATTTTAAGGGAAATGCTTTTAGTTTCCCCTCATTGAGTATGATGTTAGCTGTGGGTTGGTCATATATGGCTTCCATTATGTTCATGTAAGTTCCCTATATTCTCACTTTGCTGAGAGTTTTTATCACAAATTGGTGCTGGATTTTGTCAAATGCTTTTTCTGTGTCTATTGATAGGATCGTATTATTTTTATCCTTCGTTTTGTTTATGTGGTTAATTATTTGCTGATATTGAACAATCCTTGAATCCCAGGAATAAATCTCATTTGATCATGGTATGTGATCTTTGTAATGTATTCCTGGACTCGATTTGCTAATATTTTGTTGAGGATTTTTGCATCTGCGTTCATCAGGGATATTGGCTTATAATTTTCTTTCTTTGTAGTGTCTTTGTTAGCTTTTAGAATCGGGATAATGCTGGCTTCATAAAGGAGATTGGGGATCTTCCCTCCTCTGGAATGTTTTGGAATAGTGTGAGAGGGACAGGTGTTCACGCTTCTTTGAGTGCTCAGGAAAATTCACCTATAAAGCCATCCAGTCCAGGACTTTGTTTGTTGCAAGTGTTTTGCATACTGCTGCTTTTTTGGATGAGATTGGTCTGTTCAGATTTTCTGTTTCTTCTTGATTCAGTCTTCAAAGATTGTGTGTTTCTACGAATTTATCCATTTCTTCCCAATTGTCCAGTTGTTGGCATGTCATACAATCCTTTACATTTCTGTGGTATCCGCTGTTACTTCTCCTCTTTCCTTTCTGATTTTATTTATTTGAGTTTCTCTCTTTCTCTCAAGTCAGGTTAAAGGTTTATCAATCTTGTTTATCTTTAAAAAAAAAAAAAACAGCTCTTGGTTTCATTGATCTTTTACTTTTTTTGTTACATTGATTTTTTTGTATTTTTTTAAATTTTATTTATTTAATTTTAGAGAGAAGGGAAGGGAGGGAGAAAGAGAGGGAGAGAAACATCCATGTGTGGTTGCCTCTCACATGGCCCCTACTGGGGACCTGGCCCACAACCCAGGCATGTGCCCCAACTGGGACCCTTTGGTGTACAGCCCGCATTCAATCCACTGAGCTAAACCAGCCAGGGTGATCTTTTCGTATTTTTAAATTTAGACTCTATCTTACTTATTTCCACTCTGACTTTTACTATTTTCTTTCTTTTACTCACTTTGAACTTTGCTTGTTTGTTTTTAGTTCCTTTAGGTGTCAGGTTTGATTGTTTGTTTGAGATTTTTTTTGTTTCTTGAAGTAGGCCTGCATTGCTGTGAATTTTCCTCTTACGACTGCTTTTTCTGTGTCTCAGAGATTTAGGATTATTGTGTTATCATTTTCACTTGTCTCAAAGTATCTTTTGATTCCTTCCTTCATCTCATGGTTAACCTGTGCGTTGCTTCGTAACATGTTATTTAGCCTCAATGTGTTTGTGTTTTTCAGGTTTTTTTTTCCTTGTAATTGATTTGCAGTTTCATACTATTCTGGTTGGAAAAGATGCTTCATGTGATTCCGCTCTTTTTACAAAATTGATTGAGACTGGTTTTATGCACTAATGTGATCTGTCCTGGAAACTGTTCTGTGTACATTTGTAAAGAAAGTATATTCTGCTTCTTTGGAGTGAAATGTCCAGAAAATATCAATTACATTTATCAGTGTAATGTGCCCTTTCAGGCCACTGTTTCCTAGTTGCTTTTCTGTCTGGAAGATCTGCCCACTGATGTCAGCGGGGGGTTAAAATCCCTACTATGACTGTAGCACGGTCACCCTCGCCCTTTCTGTCCATCAAGATTTGCCTTATATATTTAGGTGCTCCTATGTTGAGTGCAAAAAATAGCTTCTTATCTGCTTTGGCAACTATGTCTCCTAAATCGCAATATGTGACTATTACTAAATCTTCTAAAGATTAAAGCATACCTGAGTGTAAGGGTTGCACAGCCTCTGCTGTGCCCGAACGGGAAAGCAGCAAGGGCTGTATTCGAGGGCTTTGGGCTCCAGGAAGTAGACAGTCTGTGTGGCTAATGGGACTTCCGTCCTCTCTTGCTCAACTGTCCTGTCAAAGATGGTGTTACTTCCTGTGTTTAAATTCCCCCCATTAGTCACAAGGGCTTATGCCAACCCACTTCCAGTGGCATCTGCTGTTGGGCAGCTGAATTTTTTCTTAACCAGGCAATGGAAAAAGGCAGTTACCCCAAATCAGCATGTATTGCCAAAAGGGCAGGTCACTTTATAAAAGGAGAAACTGAAACTTGAGTAGATTGAAGCATTATGTTAATTTTTTTATCTTTAGGCTATCATTAAAATATCAAATGATTCTCCAGTCTGTAAGTGTAGCAAGGACAAATAACAAATTTTATAAGACAAAGGGGAAGAAATCTCTGAATACTATAAAAGCCAAGTGAGAGTATGTTTACTACTTGGAGGGGAAAGCGGTACTTGAACGGTTGAAAGGAAGATGTTGACAGACTGTAGCCCCTGGCCAGGGAAAGGATTTCAAAACCTGGCCGAGGTTCTGGGCACTGCCCGCCCCACAGCACTCAGGCTGTCTGAAACCCTGAGGCAGGAAAAGAAGCACATCCATATGCTAATATTTGCCTTCTGGCTGGTTTAGCCGCCCAACTGCTTTTCTCCTTCAAGTATATCTCTGATTCCTGTTCCCATTCCATCTCCCCTCTCTGCCTCCCTTGCTGCTGCGGTTCAAGTGCTTTCTTCTTTAACTTCGATATATTTTCATGAATTAACTGTACCTCTCACCTCACATTCACCAGCTCAGCAATGAACGGAGCAGTACTGTCCAACACAGTGACATTCTTTACATACTGAATCCCCTTATTTCTGTGTGTTTGATGGTATAAGTTGCTTCTTTGTTAATTCCCAGGGGGGCTGGTTTTGACCTTTGCAGATTCCGCAAAGAGCGAGGAAGCCATTCTTTGCTAGCCCTTCAACTCCGGCCCCGTCTCAGATCAGGGCAGGCTCTGCTCCATGGGGCGTCCTCCCAGAAACCTAGGCTGAGAAAACCTCTACCATCAGGGACATCCTGGTCACTGTGGTGGGAAGAGAACGTGGTGAGTCCCCCATCGAAGGTATTCTTGGTCCTTCACATGGCTGTGTACCATTCCTTCTCCCCAAAACCCAAACCCTTGTGGGATGCGGGGTAGCACCAATCTAAAGATGAGTTTGGGGAGATTATGACAATATTGAGTCTTGTAAACCATGCACGTAATATGCACCCCTCCAGTATCTAGACGATTTTTTAAAGTTTTTTAAAAAGATTTTGTTTGTTTATTTATTTTTAGAGGGAGGGAGAAAGGGAAAGAAACATCAATGTGAGAGAGAAGCATCGATCCATTGCCTCTTGTATACGCCCCAACCAGGGACCAAATACGTCACCCAGGCATGTGCCCTGCCCCAGAAGGTGAACACCAGTGACCTTTCCCTTTGCGGAGCGACGCCCAACCCCCTGAGCCACACCAGCCCAGGTTCTAGATGATTCTAAATGCATACTAACCAACACTATTTTCTGAGCATTACCTGCCGTGCACATTAGTACTTTAGGTAAGTACTAATGTAAAGGCTAAAGGCCACAGTTAATGAAAGGCGAGAACCCATGCTGCGGCCTGCGTAGGCTGCAGTCTTAGTCACCATGTGGCACCGCTTCTCTGAGCTGACAGCTGAGGGAGGAGGGATGGATGGATGGGAAGGAGGGAAGGAGGGAAGGAGGGAGGGAGGGAGCTATTCAGGGGAAGGCTAACTTAGAGGATAAGTTTCCCAAGATTTCTTACATGTGTTCTCTCTCTTCTGCTCCCTGTCTGTCTAGATATAAAATAATTTGTCCAAATAACAACTGCCCTCCCATTTCAGCATTTAACGGGAAGCCCCTGTAAAGAGCCAGCAGCCCTTCCCCAGATCCCGAATGCACTCCAGGCCCTGTGGAGCAGAGAGTGGTCACCCTCCTGGTGATGCTGAGCTCATACGCTGTGCTATGCGGCTGACCACTCCACACAGGCTCCAGTTTACCTAGAAACCTACCCCATCACAGGGGTCTCTCCCACTAGGGTTGAGGGGCCCTTAGAGGCTGAGCCTCCCTCAGGCATTAGAGAGAAAGAACACTGGAGCCCACCCCTGGGTCAGAGAGCAAGGTAAGTACAGCTTCCGTGACCCTCTCTCTCTGTCTCTCGTAGGATGGCTGTTCCATGAGTTCAACACTGGGTCCCCTCCCTTCTCCTGCGTCACCAATGCCTGGTCTCCCGGGGTTAGTTTTGAGCCTAACGGTATGGCCTCACCCAGCTCGTTCCCAGCTTCTGGCTCCAGGCCCAAGAAGCCTTTGGGCAAGATGGCTGGTTAGTGGAAGCAGACTCCAATTGCTGTTCCTGTCCCCTCCCCCTTCTCTCTTCCCCCTGCACCCCTTGCCCTCCTCCTTCATATTGTTATACCAAGGTGTATTTTTAAAGTGAAATGTGATTGACATGAAACATTGTATTAGTTTCAGGCGTACAGCTTGCTTCAATATATATATCGCACAGTGAGCAGCAGCAGTTTAGTTGACGTCTGCTACCGTGCAGAAAATCTTCCCTGTGGAGAGAACCTACGGCATTATTAACTGCAGCCACTTGCTGTGCGCTCCAACTCAGGACTTTCAAAGCAGTCAGCGTTCTCCCGTCTTCTGGAAAACTAAGATAGTAGGGACCTGGGGCAAGTCCTGAGGACGTGCGCAATAGCCAGGCAGTCGGGCTGCGAGTTAGGCGGTATTGGCCAGTGCAGGAAGGTGGGCTGGATTCCTGGTCCAGGCCCCTCTCTGCGGCAGGGAGGGGGTGGCCTGGGGAGAATCGGGCCTGAGCGGAGTTTCTCCCACAGGCTGGCTCAGGCAGGCCCTGTCGAAGAAGCCCAAGGAGATGCCTACGTCCCAGGGAAGCCCCCTCAGTGACACTCCGCCATCGTGCTCCCAGGACCACCCCCCATCCTCGGGCCTCAGCTCAGCCACATTGGCGGAGTCTCCAGTCCTGCCACCTGCACAGGAGGGTGCCACCAGCAGCAGTAGTGGTGGCCGCTGGAGCAGGGACTACGACGTGTGTTTGTGCCACAGCGAGGAGGACCTGGTGGCCGCGCAGGAGTTGGTGGCCTACCTGGAGGACTGCTCCGCTAGCCTGCGCTGCTTCCTGCAGCTGCGTGACGCGGCCCCCGGCAGCGCCATCGTGTCCGAGCTGTGCCGGGCGCTGGACAGCAGCCACTGCCAGGTGCTGCTCATTACTCCCGGCTTCCTGCGTGACCCGTGGTGCAGGTACCAGATGCTGCAGGCCCTGAGCCAGGCCCCGGGGGCCGAGGGCCGCACCATCCCCCTGCTCACAGGCCTGGCCAGGGATGCTTACCCGCCCGAGCTCCGCTTCATGTACTTCGTGGACGGCCGGGGCCCAGAACGAGGCTTCCGCCAAGTCAAGGAGGCCATCCTGCGCTGTAAGCTCTGCGCGGAGGGGACCGGGAAGGGGTCAGCGTCTGCTCTGCTTGGGCTCTCAGGAGACAGCCCCTGTCGCCCTGCAGTTCCCAGTGCAGGCTCCGAAAGCATTGTTTCTCGGGCCGTGACTTCATGCCTTTGTGCCTGGTTTTCCTCACTGGGGAAATGAGAACGGTGCCATGTACCCTAGTAAGGATATGCGCTAAGTCAGTGTTGCGGGCTGGGCCGGGCACGGAAAGCACTCCTAACAAGGCGCGCATCAAGGCCTCCGTAAGCTTAGCCGTTATTAGCATTATTAGTGTATTCATAGTAAGAGTTTCCCTCACGGAAGCCAGGTTGGAGATGTCCTCCAAGAGCTGGGAAGATGCCAGGAGGAACACTGGTATAGTAAGGCAGAACGGTGCAAAACAATAGGGAAGAATCGCCTCCAATCCGCGTCCCCAGGAGAGGACATTATATGGCAGTGGGTTTGGAAGGAAAATATGTAAAAAGTTAGAAGAGGCAGAGACCTGTTGCAGGAAACAGATGCTGGATTTGGGGAGGGTGGCAGGCCCTGTGATTCTGTTTGGTCTCTTTCAGATCTGCAGACGCTCAGGTGACACTTCTTATGTCACCGTGGGACCCAGAAGGCTGGCGCAAAGCTGGAACTCAAGTTAGAGAGCCCAGGGCCTTGGATCCAGCAGGTGTGACAGGGCCTGAGGAGCTGGAGCTGGTAGCACTTTGTATGTGATCTGGGTTCAGATTGCCTAGCAGGCCTCCATTATTGCTGGGGCCTCCCCAGGAAGGCCCTGGGGAAGCTGGGGATTCCCCCAGAAAGGTCACGAGGGAGCTGGGGACTCCCCAGGAAGGCCCTGGGGCAGCCAGAAACTAGAGGTGGTAGGAGGAGTTGCTGATACCAAGATGACCACCAATGTTTTGCCTCCTCCTTATTGGACGTGAGTCTGGTGCATCCCTAGGTCTTCTTCCCCTGGAACGGGGCACAGGTGTAGAGATGCATTCTTCCTGAACAGGTGACTCACCTGATGCATCAGCCAGAAGCCTAGAGTGCATGTCTCAGCATGGATGGTTTTTCCAGTTGCCTGGGAAAGCCCTGGAACAGATGTCAGGAGAAAGCCAAAGGTGTCAAATCTTTCACACTTAAACCGCTGCCATTCTCTTTCCCTTCATTCACTTCAGAAAGCTACATGGAAAATAACACTCAGCGTGGTACTGTGTTTATCTTTACTGCATGCATGCCGTTGAAGACTCAAACCTAGAAACCTTCCTGAACAGACGGGAGAAGACGGGGAGTAGGTGGGGTGAGGAGAAGGGAAGCTCAGACCCTTTACCTTGGATCAAAAGCCCACCCACCGATGCTTTGACATGTGGGGGCCTCATGGGGGTCTGGCTAGAGCTCACACTTTACTGTGTCTTCTTCGCCATCGCACCGAGAGAGCTGGCATTTTTCTTCTGGCAGGTGACTGTGCGTCTTGAAGAACAGGCAAGGTTTCATTCATCTGTTCTCGGTGAAAGTTGGTTGTTGAACCGAAATGAATTTTTTGTCCCACCAACGTGTACCTTTGTGCTTCTCTCACTTCCCCTCCTTATTCTGAAAATATTTATACATATATATATATTTTTGTAATTGATAATGCAGTTGGCATGTGAAATGATATTAGTTTCAGGTATATGAATCGATATTTGTATATATTGTGAAAAAAAATTATATTTTTAACTATGAGTTATTGTATTATTTACGAAAGGATTGAAGCATACTATAATGTACACTCGTGTACCTTCCACTCAGCTTAAGAAGCAAAACGTTACAGTCCCTGGTGTGCTCCCATGTGTCCTTAGTTATTTTCCTCCCTCCTCTCACTGGAAGTAACCACTATTCTGAATTTTTAATTTATCATTCTTAGCCTTTGTCTAGAAATTTATTACATATATATGCATCCCTGACCACATATTCCTTTTATATGATTTGGATCTTTGCACAAATAGTGTTCTGATGTGTTCTGCAAATTCCTTTTGTTTCTCATAGTTGTGATTTAACCACGTGGAGGCACATCACTGCAGGAAATTCACTTGCAATCCACTATGTACACACACCACTACTGAACCACACATTCTGTTACAGGTGGACATTCGGTGGTTTCTAGTTTTTTTTGCTATTAAAAAGAATGAGGCCCTGGCTGGTGTGGCTCAGTGGATTGAGTGCGGGCTGCAAACCAAAGGGTCGCCAGTTTGATTCCCAGTCAGGGCACATGCCTGAGTTGTGGGCCAGGTCCCCATTAGGGGGCACATGAGGGGCAACCACACACTGATGTTTCTCTCCTTCTCTTTCTCCTTCCCTTCCCCTCTCTCTGAATAATAAAATGAATAAAATCTTTTTTTAAAAAAATGAGCTTTTTTGAAAAAAAAAAAGTGAACGTTTTTGTACATGTTTCCATGAGCAAAACTTTCTAGGATTTAGCCTAGATGGGGAACAGCTGGGTAGTAAAGAATATACATATTTAGTTTTGGTAAAAGATACCAAATTTTCTTCCAAATTACTTGTGGCAATTTATGTTCCTACCATTTGTGTAGGAGTTCCCACAGTTTGATGTTCTTGCTAACACTTTAGAATTATCAGATTTTAAAATGTTTGCCAATCTGGTGGGTGAAAACTGGTATCCTATTATAGCATTCATATTTTCCTTTTTCCTTTGTTTTTTAAAGATTTTTTAAAATTCATTTTTCAGGGAGAGGGTAAGGTGTGGGCAGAGGCCCCCCCCCCCCACTTCCGCCACAGATGAGAATGAGTCTACCAAGACATGATCTGCTTGGGGAGGAAAGGTGGCGGATCTCTCAAAGGAGAAGGGCCAGGAGCCTGTTCCTCAGTGGGCTTTTATTGGGTTCAGTTTGCACAGGAATACAGTTAAAGCTCATCAATCATTGTCAGGCAGTAAGGATCAGACAACAGATAACATACAAAGAACTATGAGGGCTTATTCTGAGTCAGGGTCAGTCAGCTAAAAGGCCATAAAACTTTGGGAAACAAACTCATTTCATGCTTGGACCCTTATCAGAAAATTGAGGGCATTCTTAGCAAAGCAGGTTTCACAGGATTTTACACATTCTTTCTTAGGCCTGTTCCTGCCCAGGGCTGCACCGCCCTCCGGCATTGTTTCAGGCTTAGGTCAGGCAGGGGAGTAAGGCAGCCAAGAGATCAGGAGACTTCTCGCAGACAGAATGAGGAGTCAAAGCCGAGGGGCAAGGGTCCATCACCCCCTTTTTCTATAGCCCCCCAAGTCCTTCCCTGAGAGCCCCTTCATGACCGTGCCTGTCTTAGGTCGTTCCTCCCTTGAGGAATCTTACCCACCATTGGCTAACCAGTCATCTGCCCAGGGCCAAGCAGGGTGAAGTAAAAGTGGGCAGAGGCAGCGCCCCAGCCAGGAAGATTGGTCTCCTTAGTGGCTTATGGTCCCAAGGTCTCTCACTCAGTCTTAGCCCTGGGGGTTACAGCTTCTGAAACCAGGGAGGGCGGTTCCCAACAGTATGGGAGGGAAACACGGATGTGCAAGAGATAGGATTGGTTGCCTCTCTCATGCCCCCACCTGGGACCTGGCCCACAACCCAGGCAGGTGCCCTGATCAGAAATCAAACTGGCAACCTTTTGGTTCTCGGGCTGGCACTCAATCCACTGAGCCACGCCAGCCGGGGCGTCCTTTTTACCTTTTTCATGAAAATCTGATGAATCCCTATACGATGACGAATCCTAACACCCAGCTTCAACAATTACCAACCCAGACCTAAGCTTATATCAGCAATTGTCCTACTCATTCCCTTCCCCCCACCCCCGCCCTGTCTTCCGAAGCAAATCCCAGGCGTTATTTTATTCTGTATTTAAGAACGTATCTCTAAATTAGTAGTTTTAAAAAAAGATGACAATATGATGGTATCTTTTAAAGAGTAAATATCTTATTTTTTCAAATCTAAAAACTTTTACCTATTACTTTGTAGTCTGTGTTTTTGTGTCTTATTGAGAAAACCTTTCCTTGCTCAGAAAAGGGTATTTTCTCTCAGAAGCACTTCACACACAGGTCTTTCATGCACGTGGATGTTTTCTGTGGGTTTGTTTTTGTTGTTGCTCTTGGCTTGTAAGTCAGAGATCCGATTTCCCCCCATTTGAACAGCTGGTATTTACTAATGAGTTCGCCCTCTCCCCCAACTGACTGTAATGTCACTGCTTGTCACATGCGGCCTAGTCCTGGGTTCTCCAGTCACCTCATTTGTGCGTTTGTGCCTCCTCGTCAGTGGCATGCGACCTATTATGGCTTTTAATAAGCCTTGCTAACTTGTGCGATGGTCCTTCCAACCCTTCTTATTCATCAAAATCACTTTGACTTTTCTTGTTCCTTGACTTTCACAGAAATTGTTTATTCAGTTTCTAGGAAAATGCCTGTTTTTGTTTTGTTTTTTTTTTCTATTGGTCTGACACAGTTGAGAGATTCATTTGGGAAAAATAGATTTTTTTATGACATTTCATTTTCTTAAAAATGGTATGTGTCCATTTTTTGATGTCTTTAAATGTATTTCAGTAAAGCTTTATGATCTTTTTCCAGGTCGGTAGGTCACATCTTTTATTAGATTTCTTCCTTAGTACATCCTGTTTTCTGTTGCTACTGTAAATATTTTTTAATTACACTTCTTATCTATTACTGATAGAGATGACAATTTACTTTGCATACTAATCTCATAGTAAGCAACCCACTGAATTATTTATTCTCTAAGGCCGTAGATTTGGCTGAGTTTCTATAAGACAATCATAAAATACGAAAACAGAAACTTGGCAGCAGCCATGTTTGTCTCCGTGATTTGAAAGGGGAAGCTTCAAACATTTCAACCATTAAAGGTAACATTTGTTGTAGGTTTTTGGTTTGGTACATATCTTTGAACAAGTTGTAAGTACTCTGTTTCTAGGTACTTATCTTGAATGGTTTTTAAGTTTAATCTAAAATTTCCACATCTACTGAGGTGTGTTTTCCCCCTTTTAATCATGCCCTCACATTTTTCATTTTAGAAATTTTTATTTTCTTGTGAGAGCTGTAAAGTAACCAGAAGAATGTTTTTAATAGTGCATCTGGAATTGCAAGTGTTTTTAGCTGAACTGTTTTTAGGATATCTAGTCTGTTATAGTACCTGAAATGGAAGTGTTTAGTCCTTCTTTAAAAAAAAGATTTGGGAGAAGTTTTGAGATTCCTCAAGAAGACTGAAGGGGGTTGATGCTTACAGAGACTAGGGCTTTCCGATAATAACCTCCTAAGACAGCATTGTCCACTTGAACTTGTTGTGATGAAAGAAAACTGGTTCACATCTGGGCTGTTCAGTGTAGTAGCCACTATTCACATGTGGTCCTCAAGCACTTGAAATGTGGCTGCATGTCTGAGGAGCTGAATTTTTAATTTTATTTAATTCTAACTAATTTATTTTTTTTTTAAGATTTTATTTATTTTAGACAGGGGGAAGGGAGAGAGAAACAAAGGGAAACACCAATGTGTGGTTGCTTCCCGTGCGCCCCCTACTGGGGACCTGGCCCACAACCCAGACATGTGCCCGGACTGGGAATCAAACTGGTGACCCTTTGGTTCACAGGCCCATGCTCAATCAACTGAGCCAAACCAGCCAGGGCTGTTTCCTTCTTATCACTTAAGTTTTAGGTCAGTGTCACCTCCAGAGAGGCCCATGACCACCTTATCTAAAGTCCTCCCTGTGCCCAGTTCTGTCCCATTGCCTGTTTATTCTATAAACAACACATTAATCATTACCTAAAAGTATCATATTTGCTTACTTCATCTCTATTTGAATATGAACTCTATGAACATAGAGGTGTCTTCTGTCTTATTCAGGACTGACTGAGTAAGCATCTGGCAAATAGAAATGGAGGCCTAGAGAGGGTAAGTGACTTCCCCAACATTGCACAGCCAGTCAGCATTGGGGCCAGGCTTCATGGCTCCCAATTCAGGGCTCTTTTTGTTAAAACATAGCTACTCAGCTCCAATTCTCTTTCCAGGTACAAGGGAGAAAATTTAAAAAGAAAAAAAAAAACATGGAAGGAGGGGACAAAAGGAAAAAAGGAAGAGCGTGCACACCTAGAAATTTTCATGAGATCGGGGCCTGGTTGTTCTGAACTGGTTTGCTGCTGCCGTTTTGCCCCAGGACATTTTGTTTCGGGGCCGCCCCCAGCTTAGAACCTACTGTGTGTTCCCAGAAGGTGAGGGGTGTACCCAGGAAGCTTGTGGACAAACAGCAAATGTTTGTGGTTGAAGATAATTACTCCAGATCCTAAGCTTCCCTTACTAATGCTCTTTGCTTCACAAAACAATGAGCCTTTTGTCCAACTTATCACACACGAGTGTATTTCTGGTAGAAATAACCAACCCCGAAGCACATGTCACTGACATATATATGGCACACTTCATCATTTACCGACTGAAGATTGCCCCCGCCATTATTTTGTCTGAGAAAACAAACTCAAAATAAAACCGACATTGGCAAAAATACTAGCATTTTTTACAAAAATTCTAGTAAAAATACTTAGAATTTTTTTTTACTAAAACTTGCTGTACCAACTCTCGACAAGACTTAGATCTGTGAAGTAACACTAAGGGAAATGGGACTAGTCAGAAATAATAATAAACAAAAGAAACTCACAAAGCAGAAACTATAAATAAAATGTTTATATGTCCCCCGCCCCCCCCCCAAAAGAAACTCTGATAGATGAATCATATTCATGCCGCAAATCACACTTCGGGGTCACACAGCAGACACGCGGGCAAAGCAGGTACAGAGGAGGCAGAAGCCCCCAGCCCGCAAGAGCAGCAGGTGACGGGAAGGTAGTGCTGCCCCTGCGCACTCACCTTTCTATTCAGCAAGGACCGAATCTACAAAGGACTGAACGCAACGAAGATTCTGCGACATGGATGAAAAACAGAGATGCTTTAAGTGTTCTCTATAAAAATAAAAATCGACTAAGAAATGAGATCGGCTCAACAGATTAGTTTCAGAAGCATTCCTTCCACGTTAACCAATCAGCGTTGCTATCTATAATTTTTGTTAAAATGTCGGGATCCGAATAAGGTGTCAAAGCCTTCAGCGTCGGGCGCGGGCGGGCGGGCGGGCGGGCGGGCGGGCGGGCTACCCGACTTCCCCCGCCCGGCGCAACACCGCTAGCCCACTCGTGTAGGGGCTCGCTGTCTCTTTTTGTCCTCCCTCCGCGCCTGCCTCAACTCCTGCGGGTCAGCGTTAGGGGACCCGAGCAGCAACTTGGGTGAAAAACGCCCACCCGGGCCGGTCGCGGGGTCGGAGCGTTGTCTCCGCCCCAGGCACTTCCGGACTTGTAGTAGCGGCCCCGCACGCCGGTGGGCGGGGCACGCCGGTGGGCGGGGCGCGTCTGGGGTCAGCGCAGGCGCACACTCCCGCGGGCAACATGGCGGATGAGGCCCCTCCGCCGAGCAAGAGAAAGCGCGAAGTGGCTGCTGCGGGAGCGGAAGCCTCCGGCACAGAAGACGAGCCAGCCAAGGTAGCCGGCGTTGGGAATGGCACCTCGGCCCCTGTCCACTTTCCCTTCTCCGGCTTTAGAGTGAAAAAAGTGCTGAGGGAGTCCGCGCGGGACAAGATTCTCTTCCTACACGGCAAGGTACCCGGGGCAGCGCTGGGCGGGGACCCAGGTGTGCGACCGTCGGGAAGGCGGATCCTGCCGGCGCTCGGCCGGGCAGTACCAATCGCATTACTGGGAGGGGAGGATGAGAAAGCGCAGTTCTGAAATGCTTTGAGGGCGGACTGCGTGGAGGAGACATGGTCTCACCCCTGGAGTCAAGGAAAGTTTAACTCGCGTACGGCTGATTGTCCTCATTCCTCCTTCGCCAAAAATAACCAGTAACACCTAATAGGGTGTATCGCAGATTTTTTAAAAACCGTGTTAAATTCTCCAAGTCATTCATCATTTATTCATTCAACCTGTAAAGGTGCTAGGAACCCAGTAAATGTTGCTGGACCGTCTTGCTCCTCCGTGCCCCTGGGAACAAGAGACTGTAGGAGATTTGATCCCTTGCTGTACGGGACTCTAGCCCTAACAGAGGAGATAGTTTATTAAATGGGCAAATCAATTCCGCATACCATGCACTGACAGGCCAGCGCTGAGCGAGGTACGGTAGAGATCAAAGTTACCATCCCCGAGCTTCAGGAGTGCAGAGTATTTTGGGGCAGATAGGTGCACACAGCTGGCTCTAATGCCACGTGCTCAGCTCTCTAGAAGGGACTGGGAGAGACTGGAGACCATCCCGCAACTGGTGAGGAGGCCTAGCCAAGGGCAGGTCTTAGGGTTCCCCAGAACTCCTAGCAGGAGCTCTTATTTTGGGAGGACCGGGGAACCACGCTTTTCTCCGTGTCTCTTGTTTTAAACAAGATTCTGTCTGGTTCTCTCAGCCCCATCTGTCTCCAGTCTGCAGCACCTGCTTGAGTTTAGCCATGAGACCGATCGAGGTAAGAATTAGTTGGGATGCCCGAATTCTAGTTTCATTTTCAATATTTGACTGCCCAGGGACCTTGGGCAAACCACTTCATCTCTCTAGACCTCCGTTTCTTCATCTGTGAAATGCGGAGAATTTAACAGAGGCCTGGTGAGCTTAACACTGAAGGCACCTGAGAAGCTTTGCATCTTTTTAAAGATTTTTAGTTATTTATTTTTAGAGAGAGGTGAAGGGAGGGAGAAGGACAAGGAGGGAAACATCAATGTGTGGCTGTCTCTCACACGCCCCCTACTGGGGACTGGCCTGCAAGCCAGGCATGTGCCCTGCCTGGGAATCCAACCAGTGACTTTCCAGTTCGCAGGCCAGTGCTCAATCCACTGAGCCACACCAGCCAGGGTGCTTTGCATGTTTTAGAGGAAAGGTGTGAGCACTGCCCCACGGTAATGATGCCTCCTCTGAGAGGAGACACATCAGTGCTCTTGGCTAGACTTGCTCAGAGGGCAGCTACAGGGAAGGAAATCCCAAAGGTTAGGAATTCCCAGGCCCTTGGGAGTTTATTCTGCAGGCCTCACCTGTGTCTCTGCCCACAGGTGAATGAGGCCTCTGGGGACGGAGAGGATGCCATTGTGATCCTGGAGAAGACACCGTTTCAGGTGGATCAGGTGGCCCAGCTCCTGATGGGCAGCCCTGAGCTCCAGTTGCAGTTCTCCAATGATATTTACAGCACGTACCACATGTTTCCTCAGAGGCAGCTGAGTGGTGAGCCAGTGGCGGCCGAGGCGGCTGCATGTGGGGAAGGTGGATGGCGGAAATTAGGGAGGGAGCGGCTGCTCTCCATAACTGGTTCAGATGTTCTAGTGCAGTAGTTCTCAAAGGAAGGTAGAGGGGATTTTGCCCTTCCGGGAGACATTTGGATATCTCAGAAGACCACTTTTGGCTGTCACAATGGGAGGTGGGGTTGCTGCTGGCACTTGGAAGGTAGAGGCCAGGAATGCTGCTACATATCCTATAAAACACAGGACGGGCCCCCACAACAAGAAATGTCAGTAGGGCCGAGGATGAGAAACTCTGCTCTGGTGCACTATTTTCTTTTTGAAGAAAATTATTTGGCTTTATTGAAGGATATAAAAGAAGACAAAAGTAAGTGGAGAGATACCATGTCATGATAGGAAGACAATCCTATAAATATGTCAACTCTTTCCCCAGTTACTCTGTAAATTACACATCATCCCTGTTAAGGCCAAACGTGGTGGTTTTCCATAGACACTGACACACTCCTCCTAAAATCCAGACTAAAGAGTGAAGGGCCAAGAAGAGCCAAGAAAATTCTGTGGGAGAAAAATGGGCACGTGCTGGGGCAGAGGAAGATGCTTAGCACACCAGACTTCTGATTCTAGCCCAGTCGTACGTGGGAACTTGGGGTATGACGAACCTTTTTTCAGATCCGTGGGTAAAGGATGAGCTAATCAATGTGTGGTGTTGGAACCATCAAAATGGGAAAAGAAAACCAGAAGCTTATCCTATACCATGATCCAAAATCAACTTAGGTGAACCAAAGATTCTGTGTGAAAAAATTTTAGAAGAAAATTAGGCTTATCTTTATGACCTCAGATTAGAAAACTGTTTCTCAAGGGCCAAAGCGCACAAAACGTGTGGGAAAGATCGGTAAACGTGACGTTAGAAACCTCCACCCTAGGAAATATGCTGTAAGAAAGGTTAAGAGACTGTCAGCTAGGGCGAAGATATTCGCAAACCTATGAAAGTGACAAATATTAGTATATGGAATATTTAAAAACTCCCCACGAGTCAGTTAAAAAAAAAGATAAACAGAAAATGGGCTAAAAATATATGAGAGCAATTCAAAAGATTTGTAAGAGTAAATCACCAAAGTTGTATGTTTTTATGTTCAAGGTTGCTAGTCACGAGAGTAGGTACGTTGGGGTTGTGAGACCATTTCACACCCGTCACAGGTGCTGAAATTTAAAAGTCCGCAGGTTAGGTACTTTTCAGAGAAAGAAGAAATGGGAATTGTGTGGCACTAGTTGTTTATTCCAGTGACAGGTGGCAGCGTGCCTGGAGGGAGCACTTGGGTATGGCTGCTGAGCCCAGGTTGTCCAGGTGGTGGCGGCAGCAACAGAGAGCAGCCCAGCTTGCCACCAAGGCCACCTGACACCTGCTGTTGTCCTTCTTCCTTTCCCTTCCCCCCACACACGCTGGTTTTAGGAGGCTCCTGAGATTCGCCCTGCCAGGCATAGTGTGGGTATCCTTGGTAGGGGTACCCCTGATGGGTGGGCAAGGTCCTCCCACAGGTCCTGGGGGACAGACCTCTGGCCCCATTGGTGGTTGTGGATAAGGTGGGTGAGGGGCTGTTGCACCAGGGCCCAGATATGGTGGAGGGTTCCCTTAGTTCACTAGGGACCTGCAGAATGTACCGCTCCGGCAAAGGGCTGGGCACGGGACAGTCGTGTCGGGAGAGACGGGACTAGGTGGGACCGCAGAGATGGCGCTGCACCTGCCTGGGGGTGAGTGAGGAGCCGTGGCACCTCTGGTGCAGCGTGTTTTAGTGTGATTCAGGAAAGAACAGGTTCGTCTACCAACTGAATAGTAATGATGGTCAACACTTGAATCCTTACTATTGTGCTAGCCACTGTTCTGAGTGTTTTACATGTATTATTACTGTGTTTTATCCTCAAAATAGCCTTGTTGTGCCAGGACTGTCCAGGCGAGGGGACTGAGGTTTTGAAAGTCTGAGTAACTTGGCCGCCAGCACACAGCCAGGTCTTCTCGTGGATGAGGACTTGCTCCCCACCCCGCTGTGAAATGCGCCGGGTGCTGGGTGCTGCAAAGACCCGCTGCTTCCCTAAGGGGACTCACTTTCCAGCAGGGGGACTACTTTCCATTAGGGGGGCTACGAGTATGCTCAAGGGGGATGGGCTTGAGATGGGTGGGAACTCAAGGGTTAAAAGACAGAGATTTGTTTTTGATTGCAAGTGTTTTTGTAACGTATTAAAAAGGGGAAGAAGAAGAATGTTCCATGCTAAAAGCCAGGCATGATGTGAGCTTTTCCCGTTAGATGGTTAGATTGAGTAGGCAGCTTTGTGGGAAGTTGGGGTGGGGGGGACTGGCTGACCTTGAAGGCTCCTTCCAACCAGGAAATTCCTGGGTCTGCTTTGCAGCCCGTGTCCTTCTGTCTCTTCATTTGCCTTCTGTCTTTCAAGCACAGTTTGGCTTTGCGGATCCCCTGCCACAGCCTTTCTGACAGATTTAGTCTTTCCCACAGCCCAAGAAAGGGCTATTGTTGTCCTTTGGAAATATGCGTGAGACAAGCAGAGCTTTCTAAAGCAGCCTGGCCCTCCGCTGAAAGAGAGCCAGCTCGATTGGTTCAGATTGACAGAAATGGACAGCTGTATTTACTTTCCCCAGCATTGACATTTAAACAAATGTGTTCTTCAACACACAGTGCAGGAGTGTGACAGCAGGCACTGTAGCTAAACAGCATGGGGGCAGCCCCCGATGGCAGGCTCTGGGGCTTCTATTCTGCTGCCACCCCCTCCCCTTGCCTCCCAGCATCCCTCTGTCCACCCGCCCCACCTCAGCCAAAGTTAAGGTTCTCCACGGAGCAACTCTGTAGAATTCACAGCCTTTCCTTATTTTATTTTTCTAGAACTTGTATGGTTACTGCCCACAAGTAATGCTGGCCCCTCCCGGTCTTTCTTTGTCAGTTCCCCCTGCCCCAAAATAAGTACCGAGATGTCAGCTCACCACAGGCCCTGTTCCCATTCAGAGCCCAGTGTCCCTCTGCCTGTCCGACTACAGCCCATTCTGACCTGGATGCCTCGGATGCTAGCTCATCTTTTCCAGAGCGGCCTCCTTAGCATAAGCGATAGCATACACACGGTGTGTTATACTTTTATTTTCCCTGCCTGCGTGAGGCGTGGAGATTTGGAAGTCATCAGTGTGCTTCAGAGCTCTGAGCTCATCTCTCTCATCCTGTCTGGCTATGCAGCCTGCCCCCGGCTGATCTCGTCAGGGTCTGGCAAACGGTTTGTGGAAAGGACCAGAGAGTAAATATTTTAAGTTTTATAAACCACAAATGGTCTCTGTCACATGTTCTTCCTTTTCTCTTTCTTTTCTTAAATTGATTTTTGGAGAGAGAGAAACACTGATTTGTTGTTTCACTTATTCTTGCATTCATTGGCTGCTTGTTGTATGTACCCTAACCAGGGATTGAACCCGCAACCTTGGCGTATTGGGCCGACACCTTAACGAACTGAGCTGCTCAGCCAGGGCGCACGCTCTCTCGCTTTTTATAAGCAACGCCTTTAAAAATGAAAATGTCACTCTTAACTGGGCCAGATTCGACCTTCTGGCCAGTTCGTCAACTCCTGATTCAGACTTTTCCCCCTCAGAAGTGTGGTCTGTGGCCCAGCAGTGTGGCTAGCACCTGGGAGCTTGTTAGACATGCAGAGTCTCAGGCCCCCACCCCGACCTCAGACTCAGAATCGGCATTTTAGTGAAAACCCCAGGCAACTCACACGCACTAGCTGGTCGTTAAACATGTCTGTGTGCAGGTGACACCCATGTTTGTTTCTCTGTCCCTGACCTTTCCAAGAGCTCCAGGGTCATGTTAAAATGAACACCTACTGGACATCTCCATGTGGGAGTCCCATAAGTACTGCATTGGCAAAAAAGTGGGACTCGGGTGTGCGCGTGTGTTTCCAAGTACCTAGCACATTCTGAATAGTAGCCGCCATTGTTTTTCTGATGTGCTGGGCCCTCTGCTGGGTACCGGAGCGTCAGAGACGGAGACACCACCTGTGTCCTCACAGTCCTGCTGTTACGAAAAGGAGAAGTAAAGTCCACAGGGTTTGGTCACTGCCTGGATGTAGGGTCAGGCCCACTCTGGTCCCCAGCAGCTGGACCCATATTAGGTGCTCAGTAAATGGCTGCGGAAGCATAAAGCCACAAGCTGACCATCTGCACCTGCTCCTGTGGGCCAGGCGTCCCACAGCCTCGAGGTGGCAGCATTGCCACAGCATTGCTGTAGCCGGCTCCTCCGACCTCGGTGCCAGCGCCTTTCCAGTCCTGCCTCTCCCGCCTCTTTCCCACAGTCGCCAACCCTTAACACACCAGGAGGGACCTTAAAGCATGGTTCCTACAGCCTCGGCCCTCCGAGCTCCCTGCACAGTGGTCCCTTGATTTTCTTTTGCTTTTTCCAGCAGTTTCTCCAGACCATCCCAGAATACTTCCCTGGGGGAGTTCCTTCCACCCCCATTTCTCAGCTGGTTGCTCTTCTATTTCTTCTGGTATTTCTGTGGTCATTGGCAAATCTCTTCTTCTAGCCTAAAGGTTTTACAGTCTTCTCATTTATCCCCTCCAAATCTCAGCGGACCATGAGAGGTTACTCCCTGCTAGAGGCTACTCCCCACTCCACCGACATAATGGAGCACAGGCATCAGCATCAGACCTGCTCGGGTCCTGTCCCGGGGCTAGCATTTACCAGCGGTGCGACCTGAGCGCAATGTGCTGTTTGAGTTTTAGTGTCATGCAGAGGTTAAGCGCAAGCCTCTGGTCACACAGCGGGGCTGGAATCCCAGCTTTGCCATTTACTAGCAGTGAGGAGCTGGGAAGTTTCCGTGTTCATTTAACAAAGATGAAGTGCGTGCCATGTCCCAGGTGCTGTGCTAGATGCTGTGTGTATTGGCGGGACTTCAGATAGCATCACTGTCACTGCCCTGGTGGGGAGGCAGCCCACCAGCCAGGAAGCAGAAGTCTCGGGGGCATGACCAAGAGAGGGCTGCGTGGGCTGGATGTCCAGGAAGGCCCTCTGTTGGTGGCACCCAAGCCAAGACCTGAAGGGTGGAAAGGAGCCAGCTATGCAAAGATCTGGAGAGGAGGGGCGAGGAGAATGTTCTAGGCTGAGGGAACTGCACGTGTCCTGGGGGTGGAAAGAGAAATAGAAAGAAGGCCTTTGTGTGGGGAGCTTAGAGGGGCAGCTGGTGTCTGTGGTATGTGGCACAAATGAGTTAGGGGAAGTAACTAGTAAATTCAGTTAACAACTGAACATATCTCAGGATGGTTACAGCATGAATAAGAAAGAGCACAGTTTGCCCTGGCCGGTGTGGCTTAGAGGATTGAGCACCAGCCTGCGATCCACAAGGTCGCCGGTTCGAATCCCAGTCAGGGCACGTGCCTGGGTTGCAGGCCAGGTCCCTAGTGAGGGGCACGTAAGAGGCAACCACACACTGATGTTTCTCTCCCTCTCTTTTTCCCTCCCTTTCCCTCTGTCTAAAAATAAAATAAATAAAATCTTTAAAAAAGGAAAAAAGAAAGAACATGATTTCTTAGTGAGAAATACACTTTGCACTGTGATCCAGTACCTGTGAATAAATCCACATAGATACAAGGGAACAAAAGGCTTGCAAAACAATTCTACCCTTACTTTGTGTGATACTCTCTAGTTTTCTAAATTCTAGTCTTGTGTGTTTCCTTTTTTTTTTTTTAACACTGGTCTTCACCTTCTAAATTAATTTCATCGCCACTGTCATGAGTTATGACCCACTGATAGAAGGTATATAAAGCCCTTAGCACAGCTGCTGGCATATGGTGTGTATTTGCTGTTAGTCATTTTCTATTGCTGTTTACCCCTTTCAAATTATCTGAGCCTTAAGTGGAACAATATATGAAACATAACAGAAATGCCGGCTCTGCCCATGGGCAGGTTCCTTTCTTCCCCCAGCAGCCTTGTGGCGAATGTGAGGACTGGGTGGGCCAGACTGCGGCCCCTGAGTGCTGCTTCTGGCCAGCGGGCAGGGCGGAGCCTGGACTACCACCTCCTCCTGCTGCGGCAGCTCTCACGCTGTCACGCCTCCGGCCTATCAATGGAGCCCTTTGACTGAGATCTCTGTTCCCTCTTCCCTGGGAAGAAGGGGGCAGATACTGGGGAGAGGGGTGTGACTCAGAAATCCAGCCTGGCTAAAAAGGCCAGTTGTTTTCCGATGTAGAGCAGGGGTGTGGAGTCTCAGGTTCAGAGGAAGAGAAGGCATTTGTGTGAGTGAGGCCAGGGCAGGGAGTGGGGGAGTCCTGGGAATCCCATCCTCTTTGGGTGCAGGGAGCTACTAGTGCTTTAGCTCCAGGCAGGGATTCCCTCCCTGGGCTCTTTGCAGAGGTGAAGCTGGGCCTCTGAGTTTAGAGTGAGGACTTGTTTGGGAGGAGTGTTTTTATTGTATTTTATCATTTATTGATTATTTTATTTTTTTATGTAATCCTCACCCAAGGATACGTTTATTGATTTTAGAGAGAGGGACATAGACAGAGACATCTTTTTTTTTTTTTTAAGATTTTATTTATTTTTAGACAGAGGGGAAGGGAGGGAGAAAGAGAGGCAGAGAAACATCAGGGTGTAGTTGCCTCCCGCGCACCCTCAACTGGGGACCAGGCCCGCAACCCAGGCATGAGCCCCGACTGGGAATCGACCTAGCAACCCCCGGTTCGCAAGCCGGCGCTCAGTCCACTGAGCCACACCAGCCAGGGCATAGACAGAGACATCTTCATCGATGTGAGAAACATCGATTGGTTGCCTCCTATATGCCCTGACTAGGAATTGAACCAGCAACCTTTTGGTGCATGGGACTATGCTTCAGCCACCTGAGCCCTCTGGCCAGGGCTGGGAGGAGCATTTTAAAAGACTAACTAGTCCTATAAGAGTTTCCCTGGCAGCCTTGTTCATGGGAAAAGAAACTAGAAACAGTGGGAGAAAGGCTCTCCCTCTCCGTCTGACCGCAGCCATCAGGTAAGCCGAGATGGGCTCCTACAAGCACATCCAGGAGCTATGGAGGATGAAGCGGTCCAATGTGATGTGCATCCTTCTCTGGGTACGCTGCTGGCAGTACCACCCACTCTCTGTGCTCCACAGGGCCCCCTGCCCCACCAGGCCCGATAAAGCACACAGGCTGGGATACAAGGCCAAGCAAGGTTATGTCATATATCGGATTTGTGTGCGTCGTGGTGGCCGCAAACTCCCTGTCCCTAAGGGTGTGACCTACGGCAAGCCCGTCCATCACGGTGTTAACCAGCTGAAGTTTGCCCAAAGCCTTCAGTCTGTTGCTGAGGAGCAGGCTGGGCACCACTGTGGGGCTCTGAGAGTCCTGAATTCTTACCGGGTCGGTGAAGATTCCACGTACAAAGTCTTTGAGCTGTCCTCATTGGTCCATTCCATAAAGCTACCAGAAGGGATCCTGACACCTGATGGATCACCAAAGCTGTCCACAAGCACAGGGAGGGGCGAGGGCTGACGTCCGTGCGCTGAGAGCTGTGGCCTTGGCAAGGACCACCACACTATTGGTGGTCCTCGCCCCGCAGCTTGGAGAGGGCACAGTACTCTCCAGCTCCACCATTGTCGCTAATGTGTGTCGTGTTTGTAAAATTCTTACCTAATAAACAATTTGGGACCAAAAAAAGAAAGAAAGAAACTAGAAACAACCCGGATATCAACTGACAGTACAATAGGTAGATAAATCATTCTCCTGCACTGTGCTGCATCTCTGCTGCAGTGAAAATGAATGAACGACAGGAAGCAACAAAGGGCGTGCACACAGTGTGATCCCAGATGAAGTTGAAAGCAAGCGGAGCCAAGCAATACACCACTTAGGGTGCTCACACACACAAAACTAGGGGGACAGAGAAGACAAGATTAACACCTCATTCAGCAGCATGGTCCTGGGTGGGGGGCGCTGGAAGGACACAGGTCCCGGGAATGTTCTGTCTCTTGGGCTGTGTGCTCCATGCATGTATGTTTTCACATTTTATTTTAGGTCTTTAAATGGTACACATTGTCTATTTATATACCCATGTTTTATATGTGCATTATATTTTCCAGTTGAAAACCAAGAAAAATTGGCAGGTCCTGAGAAGAACTGAGACTGTTTCCCCCCTAAGTTGTAGGGCTCTACCCTTGTTCTCAAGTTCGGTTTGTAGTCGCTGCTGCTGAACGTGAAGTGTTTGGTTCAGGCCTACTTCCTCTACGTTTCGGTCATCAGGAGACTTTTGTGGCTGCGGTGGAGGAGTGCTAGGGCCTGACCCTGGTCTCTCCGGGGGGCGAGGGAGCCGTGCCTGCTGGAGTACACTCCAGGCTGGTGCCAGCCCTGGTAAGGCAGGGCTGTGTGGGAGGTCCTCCAGCAACCGGACGAGAAGGCCCAGTACCAGGCTCTGTAGGCCCTCCTACAGCACAGACTGGCACGGGCTGCTCACCCCAGCCCTGTGCATGTCGCTCCCATGGCAGCTGAGCCGAAGGACAAGAGTTCTCCGAACAGTTACCAACAGGGAAAGCCTCCCAAACAGTTCACTGCCCGAGTGAGCATTGAAGAGCACCATCGTCATCTAGCATGAGAAACTCCAGGCATGTCCAGTGCGGGACACCAGGGCAAGTCACGGGATGGCTCTGAGACTCCATCCCTCTGAATGACACATGAGGAACCCAGCAGCTGGTTAGCCTGCCTCAGGGGGCTCCTGTGTCCTCTGAGATTATGGCGTCTCAGGTTTGAGTGGAACCTGGAGGTTCTTTATTGGCTTCTCCCTAGAACTACTCATCAGAATTGCTAAGGAGCTTTCTCAAAAACAGAATCTGGACCGACCGAGTAAGAGTCTCTGGCTAGAGCATTTATCAAAGTCACACCATCACACGGTCCAATGACCAGGTAGCACCAGAGGGCTCACATGAGCAGGAGCAGGCTCTGGGCCGCTCTGCCCCGCCCTGGTTGGCTGTCCGGCTCCTGCAGCTGTTTCTTAACTCATCAGATTCTGACATTGTCAGATCCCCACAGTGGAAGTTGAAAAGTTTAGCTTCGTTTTATCTCATTTTATTGCAACAAATGCAGACGACTATGTTTTTCGCAAATTGAATCTAAGACCCTCCACCAGCAAAGAAGATGACAACTTGCCAGAGACTCCGATGATGGTTAGCATGTTTTAGCAATAAAGTATTTTGGATCATAGCGTGTGCCTTGTTTTTAAGACACAACGCTATTGCACACTTAGCCGACTGCCGTGTAGTGTAAGCATCACTTTCATGTGTGCCGGAAAACCAGAAATTCTGCGACGGGAGCCGAACGGCAGTGTCTCCTAGGTCTGCCTGTTCTCTCACCCTCCGTCCCTGCTCCTCCCAGGTTTTGACGTTCATATTATTTGTAGAATTCTGAAAAGTTGCCTTTGGAGTCCTACGTATACTGAGAGCTACTTCAGGCTTTATCGCCGAGTCGGGTGAGACTCCCAGGGCCCCCGGCCTTCCCTTCCCCCCAACTGTCCCATCCTTCGCCACCTCCTGCCTTCCCCTCAGCGAGTACAGCTGTCACGGTGTGTTCTGTAGCGCGACCACGATGAAGTCTCGCGTGCCGTGTCAGTAAGTGGACTCTGGGTTGACAGCAGGAAACAGCGCTCACATGGTTGCGGCCCCACCAGCGTGCGCTGCACCCTCAGGCAGAATGTGAGGGTCCTGGGTCCTGTGGGACCTGTGCTACTTGGGGAGGTCGGATGCCGAGGTCACGGGGGTTCTCTCTTCTCACAACCCAGCAGTTCTTCCAAACCCTGCTGCTGTTTAGTTTTTCATGCTGGAGTCACTGCTTTTACTTCTTCAGTTTCCAGTTGCCTTTCTTCAGAAGATTGTGGTTAAAAGAATTCTGTGCCTGTACTGTGTTTTTGAAATCATCCAGCTAATACTTAGTTGGCTAATTCATTACGTGATATCTGCTTCCTTCCTGGAAACGTTTCCAGAACACTGTCCCCCGCTGCCCTGGTCTGGGTGGCTGGTGCTCCAGGCCTTCTCTCTGCGGGAGCCCGCCTGCCTTCACAGTGTACCCAGGTGACAGCCACCGCGCTCTAGGCGCGGAGCCTTTCCTTGTCTTCCTCTCTTGTTCAGCTGCGGTGCATGTGGAAGCACTCTTCAGAAAGAGTGCATGAGAGGTGAACTTTAAATCCTTTATTTTGCCCTCACTTCTGACTCATGGCTTCACTGAATACCAAATTGAAATTTTATTTTCCTTCAAAACACCAAAGACAATGATTTGCTGACTTCAGCCATTCATTATTGCCAATAAGATATCTGGTGCCAATTTGATTCTCATTTCTTTATAGCTAACTTAGTTTTTGGTTTTGGTTTTATTGCTTTGTTAGTTTCCTTTTCTAGAAACTGCCCTGGCTGCTGTAGCTCAGTGGATTGAGTGCAGGCTGTGAACCAAAGGGTCGCTGGTTCGATTCCCAGTCAGGGCACATGCCTGGGTTGCAGGCCAGGTTGCCAATTGGGGGAGTGTGAGCAGAAACCACACATTGATGTTTCTCTCCCTCTTTCTCTTTAAAACAAAACAAAGAAACTTATAGTATGTTCTCTTGGGTGAAATTTTGTAAGGTGTGTAGGTTGGACTTTTTTTTCCCATTGTGCTGGGTACTTTTGGACCCTTTTGATTTAAAGTCTTTGTCATTCTTCCTCTCTGTACATGTTTTTCTGTTTTCTTTGATAAACTCCTCTATTTTCCCTTACTGGAGAGCCCGTTGGTTGTTAGACTTCCTGGGTTGATTCTGTGTGCTTCTTCTATTCTCACTTTTTCCATCTGTGTCTTTTCTCTCTGTAGTCTGGCAGATTGTTGTAACTGTGTCCTCTAGGCCCTGTAGTGAAGATTTTAATTTGGCAATTATAGTTTTAATTTTCTTCCCTCTGGTTTGTTGATTATTACCTTTTTGTAGCATCTTGCTCTTGCTTTGCAGGGGCCAAATTGGGTTTACTTTCTCTGACATGCTGATTAGAATTGTTTCAGAAATTATCTGCTGACCCTTATGTGATCTCATTTCCTCTGGGCTCTGGCTTTGCTTGTTTATTTTGGTCATTCTTCTTCAGGCTGCTGGTTTTTCTTGAGTGTCTGGTCAATGTTTACTCTTTTTTATTTAGAAGAACCAGTCTGATAAGTCCAGTGAACTAGCTCTTCCCTTCCCGCCCTCTGTACCTGTTTATGTAGAGCCCAGAGCCTCTGTTGGGTTCCCCCGCTGGAAATCACCTCCCGCAGCCCCTCACCTGCCCGGGGCTGCGGCCCCTTTGGGGTCGCCTGCCCATTCACACGCTGCCTTCCACTTCCTGACGTGGCGAAGCACATCGCAGTCTCACATTCTCTTCTGCCTCCCCGTTCTCGTCCCTTCCCTCTGTGGGTTGGTCCCTTTCGTCTTTCTTTACTGCTCTTGCACTGGGTTCTGGACACGACCTGAGCGCCCTCACTAAGCAGGAGTGGGTTGGCGGCCTTCCATATATGTCGAGACGTGCTGTGTGCGGCCTCTGTGGGTGTAGGTGGCTTCGGCCGTAGAGAAGCTACCCCTCGAGGCCACCCGCAGGTACGGCTGCTGTTGGTGAGCTGAGACAGGCGGACGCCTGGGATTTTCCCAGGAGCTCCTGCGCGGTGGGCGGGGCGAGCATCGGAGGCGGCCACAGCCATGAGGGCGTGAGACTGGTGACCCTCAGGTGCGTGGGAGCATTTCTGCTTCCACGTACGTGACTGAGGCATTGCTCACACAGCTGCACGAAGGAGTGCAGCAATATTCGCTGCGGCGCCACTCCTGAGTGGGAAAGAAAAACCATCTCCGTCCTTGTCGGCAGCAGGGCGGGGCCGGTCGGTGAGGCACGGGCACGCACCACGTGGGCTGCTGCGCGGTTGTCAAAGGGGGAGGAGGTTTGTGCGGACTGTCGGGGCGCAGCTCTGGGGTCGCAGGTAACCCAGAAAGGAGTATCCCACTTGCGCATAAAAAAAAAGGCTTTTATGTAGATACGTTTGTACTTCCACAAACTCATTTAAGAAAAGACTGGAATAAGAGACACCCAGCTATCATCTGTATTTACCTCAGTGAAAAGGGTTGGAATTATTTAAGAATTTATTCATGTGACACTTGGGTAGGTAGATAATTTTTAGGATGTTACCCTCCTCACCAAACGAACCAAAGAAGAAGATTGAAAGATTAGCCTGGATTAGGGCCTCTGGCAGCTTCTTCACTTCACAGCCTGGATGACCCTTGTCGTTCAGGGCCCATCAGTTCATCGACAAGTGCTGCGTACCCCCAAGGCACGTGGCTCTGGAGTCTTGGGGTTATGCACCTACCCACGGAGACACGCCTGTGCCGTGCTAATGGAGAGCACTTGGCCATTGTGGGGCACACGCTGGAGTGGTGGGTCAGTGCGGAGGTGCCTGGTCCCACTGCTGGAGACCCAGTGGCCTCCTGCGGTGGGCTGGGCTGGGCTGGGTGGTAGGAAGGCGGGAGGTGTAGGGGTGTGCCCGGTGAGGGCAGCGGAGTGGACGGAGCTGTAGAGCAGGCATCTCGCATTAGCCGGGCTTTGTTCCTGGGACAGGGAAAAGGCGGGTGAGCCCACGGGGGTCTCGCTTTACTGCTTCGGTTTCACCAGTTGATGCCACCTAAAGATGGCAGGTTTCTGCCTTCTCTCCCCCAGCTGCTTCAGAGCTCCTGATGCCGGCACTGAGGCTCCCTCCAGGTTGGAAGGACAGCGAGGTGAGAACAAGCCCACCTGAGTAAGATTCTCAGCTTGAACTTGGGCCTGGCCTTTCTCTGGCTCTCTGACTGGCCCCCACTCACCTTGTGCTGCCCCTCAGCTCAGAGGCCGTGAGTGCTGCTGCCTCCTTGCCACCTGCGCGCAGGGGCCCTCTGTTCGGTTCCCCGTTCAGACTCATGGCTTCCATGAGGCCGGGAGACGCCATTGCTTCAGAGCCTATTTAGAAGTGAATAAACCCTGACTTACTGTGTTGTGTCACCACTGCAGACTAGCATTCGCTCCCTCCCCTTCCCTCCCACACACACAGATGGGGCAAGGCCCCAAGACTCTGTGGCCGTCTTCAGGCTCGAATCAGCAGAAAAGTCAGCTTACTCAGGGCCAGTGGGCAAAGGTAGATCACCCGCAGGACAGCTGGTTCCATTTCATTGCTTGGCCCCGGCTGTGGCTGCCAGCCTGTGGCCGCCCAGTGGTGGTGTCCACTCCGGAGCCATCCTTCTCGGGAAGCGAGAACCTAGAATTCCAGCAGTCCGGGGCTCCACCCCATAGGGGATGTATGCTGTGCCTCCCTCCCCGCCACACGCACATGGTGGCCGTTCCCATTGACAGTGCACCGAGACTGGTGCCCATGCGCCTCTCAGAGTGAATGAAGGAAATGCCTTTACACGGGAAGTTGCGAGAGGCCATGTGTGGAATTCCTGAGCGTTCACTAACAGCTCTTGTAGTCTGGTCTGCCCAAGCCCGGAATAATTTCTTCCTGCCTGTGGGGAAGTGGGGTTCTCGCAGTCAGCAGCTCCATTATCTCCTTAGATACCAGCCTGTGAGCCTTCTGTTAAAATGGGACCTGCGGAGCGCAGGAAGCCCCCCCTGTAGGAGTATTTGTGGTTCTTAAAGAACCATCTTCTACATGGAGCAGCCAAAGATCACCCCCGCCAACCCAGCCGTCTCCAGGGCTGCATTCGGAGTTACCAGATGTGCCCGTGGGCCGCCAGGCCCTGTCACACCCCTGTTCTCACTCCTGGGCCGCAGAGAACTGAGGAGAATTGGGAAAGAGGCCATCTGGTCCAGGGTATTGCTAGAACCAGCATGCACCTCTTCTCCGGCTCTGGGAGCATCTTTGTGCTTTCCTTGAGACCAGGAATCAGTAGTTTGAGGTTGGCTGTGAGTGGTTGAAGCTTCCAGTAGGATCCCGACTGCACCCCTCAGCCCTGTTCTCCTCAGGCCTTGACTTCGCCCAGCACCCTGCCATGGGGGGGCATGGAGCACTCCTCCCCAGCCTTCCACTGGAGTGTGGCCACCTGCTCTCCAGCCTCTGGCCTGTTCTCTCTGGTCACCAGACGCCAGGGTGAAGAATGTCGCCTAGCTAGGGGAGAGTCCCAAAGGGGGAAAGGACAGGCAGTTCCTGGAGACCCCCAGTAGCCCCTCCCTTGCGGCCCTCCTGCAGGAGTTCTTTGATGGGGTGTTTTGCCAGCCCGGGTCATCCAGCCTGTCCCCTGGGGGCTCTGCTTGGCTCTTGTGGAGGGGAGGTAGGGGGTGGGCCTCATACTCACATCATGTTTGCTATTGCTTCTGCCCTGCTTTCCTGGGCCTGCACATCTGGGTCAAATAAGTTGAAACTGGCTCATCATAGTGGAGAGCAAAAGCCACAGACAGAGCTGTAGAAATGACCTCATCATGTGGAAGCCATCAGCGAGGGCTGGAGAGCAGTCTTGTTTGAACATGTGTATAGGAAGGAGAGCAGACTGTCTGTGGTTTGCATTTTCATGTTTCATGTGCAGCAGCGTTTTCCTGGGGATTTGGCTAAGCCGGCTTTGGCAGAGCAAGGGAGGCAGCTGCTCTTTCCCTACACAGCCCTGCCTCCCACCTCTGAAAGCAGTTGTGCTTTCGTGTCTGAGTGGGGGCAGGGGTGGTTTTATTGATTGGAGAAGGCCTTTTGGGAGACCCTAAGGGTCTTGATGGGCAGGACAGACTGCCCTAGCAGGACCACACCAGCCTGCTCAGCTGAGCTGCAGAGAAAGGAACCTGTGTGTTCAAGGCCACTGTTCATCCAGACGCATTGTGTGGCCATTCCCGCTGCCAGAACATCCCCGTAGATCAAGGGCTGCAGCCCCAAGCTCCACAGAGGCCACCACACCACCACAAGGCCCCAGGCCTCCTTTCTCACCATCCAGCACTGTCATATGTGGTGGGGGATGAGGGTTGGGGCCACACACATCAGCCAAAACAGCCATTGTTCCCTGTTGTGAGCACGGCCGCCTTTAGTCCCTCTGTGCTCCCCCCAGAGCCTGTTCTAGCCCAGCCCCTGGTGCCAGTGTACCCTGGTGACACCACTCCAGACAGCCCTCTAGAGCAGAGGGAGTGGGCCTCCCTGTCCCTGTACTTCCCAGGAGGCCTGGCAGCGAGCACCAGGGCATTGTTGCCATCGGCCCCTGCACGCTCTGATCCCTCCCCCACTTCCCAGTCTCTGGCCCCAGCCACTCTGGCACCTCATCACGCCCTTCGGTTTTGCTGAGAGCAGTTCATGTGTCTCCAAGAGGGGTTGCGACTCGTCACGTTTCTCAAATCTGAGAGCAGGCTGCTTTTTGAAGCACGTGACTGCAGCGTAGGTGTCCTAGGAAAAGGCCTGAAGGAAGGTGGCCCTGTGGCATCAAGTAAACAGTTGCATGGAGGCGCCAGCCTGCTTGAGTTCCATTGTCAGCTCCACTGCTGTGACCTTGGGCAAACTACTGAATCTCTCTGCAGTTCAGTTTTAAGGGGTGGCTTCTTTTTCTATTTATGTTTGTTACATAAATGATACATATTTGTTTTAAAAAACATAATAACCCCCTCCAAACTAATTAAAATTATAGCACATCCCCCTAATTCCACTGCCCAGAGAAAACTCTCAACATCTTGGAATGTGTCCTGATTTTCTGTTTTTTCTAGGTGCTTACGTGTGTGCAGTCAGGCGGGCACACACTCTGAAAAATAAAGTGCACCGTGTATACCCTGTTCTGTAGACTGTTGTGAGAGCCTCACGTGTGTCAGGAGCTGTTTCTGGAGCTGCACACACAGTGGACAAAACAAAGTCCCCGCTCTCAGCCTGCTTACGTTCAGCTGGAGGAGATGGACCATGAATAACAAATAGATCAAGTGCCAGTAAACAGGAAGAAATATGAAGCATCATGAGAAAAACAGAAGGACATGGGCTTCTAGTTAAAAGGCGCAGTTTGAACGTCCACTGTTTCCTTTAAAACCCTCACTAAAAATGACATTAAAGGAGTTACCTTTAAAAAGTTAAGGGAGAGAGAGGAGGCAAACCTAGAAAGCGAAGGGGAGAGGAGTAACTGAGCTAGCAGCTCTGAGCAGCTGAGACCTGAGCTGGCGAAGGGCAGATCTGGGCAGCAGCTCCCTGCCCCACTTCGCAGAGCTGATAGCCGCTCCTGCCAGAGATCAGGCTCCGGAGAGGTTCAAGCAGAGAGAGGGTCTGGAGGTTCTAGGTGCATTTGAGGTGGAATTGTGGTACTCAAGTGTCGAGGGGTTAAGTGGAAGTTGAGATATTGAATGTTGAGGCCCTAGCTGGGTAGCTCGGCTGGTTAGAGCATCGCAGTATGTCAAGGTTGAGGGTTTGATCCCTGGTCACGGCACATACACAAAGTAACCAATGAATGCATGCGTAAGTGGAACAACGGATGGCTGTTTCTCTGCCTCCCTCCCTCTCTCTCTCCAGAGTCAATGACATTTAAAAAAATTAGATATTGGATGTTGAGATGACCCCATGCCCCCCTCTCCCCAGCTGCTTCTCTTCCTCCTCACTTGGAATGCTGTCAGCCAGGCTTCTGTGCCTCCCTGTATGAAACCGGAAGAGCGGTCTGTGGTGCGTCTGACAGCCCAAGAGAAAAGATGTAAGTTCTTGGAGGTTCTGTCATGCAAAGGAATAGCCTGATCATCCTAAAATAAAGCTCCAGGTGAACTCACCTGTGTCCACAGGGCTGCCCATCAGCTCTTTGGTGTCCTACTCTTCAATATGAGCAAACAGGCAAGAATAACCAGTCTTCCAGGAAGGCCTCCACTGAGAAAGGACAAGAAAAGGAAGGAAGAGAAAGGAACATGGAGGAAACAAACTATGCAGAGAGGAGAGACTTTCATCATTAATCTCGGAGAGTTCTGACATGGTGAATGCATGAGAGCAAGATGCTGCCAAGATGGGGTTATTTTAAACCTCTTAGAAAGTAAACGTGTAGCAGAAATGAACACTTCAGTAGGAAGGCAGATGAAGTCGAAGAAAACTTACTTGAAACCAGAGCAAAAAGACACAGAGATGGAAAGTGGGAGAGAACGGAAAACCAAAAGATGAACCGAAGATAGTAAATATCCAAGTAGGTCTTCCATGAAGAAGAGGGGGAGAAAGTGGGGAAGAAAGTGACCAAAGAAATAAGACCGTTTCTCGGGATAGAAGAACATGATTTTTGAGGTTGAAAGGGCCCAATAATGACCCAGCCGAGTGGATGAAAATAGACTGCCCCCACCCCATGATCCATCAGCACCAGCAGCACTTGAGGACAGCAAGAAAGGAAAAGTCACCACGCAGGACTGGGGGTCAGAATGACCTCAGGCTTCTCAACAGCAGCTTTGCCATCTGGAAGGTCACAGAGCAGCTCTTTCAGAATTCGAGCATCGCGGCCACCTGTCCCAGTGTTCTTTAGGCAGACTCTTCATTCAGTGTGACAGTGAAGATGTTCTCAGATGTCCCAAGTCTGTAAATGTGTGATGTTTGATCCCCTGATCGGCGGCAGCAGCTGCACTTGGGAACGTGTTGGAAATCAGATTTTCGGGCCCTGCCTTAAACTGGCACGCTAAAGCCTGAGAACCACTGCTTTAGCAAAACTAGGACATACGTGACGAGGAAGAGGGTAGGTGCAGGAAACCAGTACAAGAGAGAGGGGGAGGGCATCCCCAGGATGATAGTGTGTGAGCTGCTGCAGCAGGTCAGAAATCAGGAAGGCACGCACCTAATGAGGTTTACCATCAAGAGGAGACACATAGCCCTGGCTGGTGTGGCTCAATGGATTCAGTGCCGGCCCGTGAACCAAAGGGTCGCCAGTTTGATTCCCGGTTGGGGCACAGGCCTGGGGTGCAGGCTGGGTCCCCCGGTTGGGGCGTGTATGAGAGGCAGCTGATGGATGTTTCCCTCACACATCGATGTTTCTCTCCCTCTCTTTCCCCCTTCCTTCCCCTGTCTCCAGAAATAAATAAATAAAAAAGTTTAAAGAAGGAGGTACATAAACAGGGATATAGATGTGGTAATAAATTAGTGAGAAGTTTGTTGAAAAGTAAACAAAAAAAATAACTACATATACCAGAAATTGTGCCAAGCAGGAAAAACAGTCACAGAACACACTACTCAGTAGTGGGCAGCGTTCACGTCGTCATGAACGGTGTTAACACCGAATCCTGACTCACCCCGGAGGTGAGAGAGAGACTGTGTGTGTCTGTGAGGGCGTGTGTGTACTTTGGGTGGAGAGCTGGTAAAAAAAAGCTAAATCCGTGTCTTCTATAATGGGAGGTTAATAAGTATGATTGAAAAGTCAAGGAGGAACAATAAGATACCTGTAATTAAAAATACTTGTAAATCAATAAATAAATACTTGTAAACACTTAACTAATAATACTTGTAATTTAGAACTCTGTATGTACATAACCAAGGAAATGGGTGGAAGAGTTGACAGTGGTGAACTGGGAGGGGCAGCAAACTTAAGAACAGGCTTCATTTGAGTCTTTAATCTGTGTGCAAACGCACCTTGAATTAGAAATAAAAGCAAAGTTTGACAACGCGTGACAGGTAGGGAGCGTCAGAGAAGTCCTCTGAACATACGGCAGCTTCCCATTACCTGTGGTTTTGCTTTCCCTTGCTTTAGTTACTTACCCACAGTCGAGTATTAAACCGGAAACTCCAGAAATAAACTCTACGTAAGTTTTAAATCACACGCAGTTCTGTAACGTGATGAGCTCTCACGCCCTCCAGCCCTGTCCCGCCCAGGAGGCGCGTTTCTCTTTGTGCAACGAACCTGTGCCACCGACGGTGCAATGAGACTCATGAGGGAGACTGACCACACTGGTAGAGCCTGTTGTCATCATATATGACAATTGTTCTTATTGTCGCTAATCTCTCGCTGTGCCTAGTTTATAAATTAAACTTTGTCCTCGGCAAATACACATGGGAAAACAACATAGCGTATCTATGGTTCGCTGCTATCCGTGGTTTCGGGTACCCACTGGGGGTTTGGGAGTGTATCCCCTGGGAAGAAGGGGGGACCACTGTATTGCGAACGTTTTTGAGGGATGGGTTTTGGAGGGGTTTGAGATTGTTCCAAGCTGTTTTTTAAAGCACGTCAGCAGGAGGGTGGAGGGAGAAAGGTGTTGCTTCTCCAGTCACAGGAAGAAGTTTCTGGGTGAGGAGACGCCAGGAACTGCTCATCCTGGGCAGATGGCTCCCCGAAGTCAACTTGCTATAACCAGGGACTGGCAGAGAGGGCACCGGGCAGGTCATCGGGCCTCACCTGCTGACCTTCGGGGCTGGCACCGTGGTGCCTTGGCTGGACCCCATCCCTGAGCCAGACGGAGCCATGGGTCGGAGGACGCCGTAGTGAAACAAGGACATCGTAGCTGCCTCACTTCGACCGTGAGGAGTGAATGAGGTAGTACACCTGGAGGACTGAGAGCTGAGTGTGCAGCTCCCCTGTCACCAGGGAGCGCTGAGGGTCCAGAGGCCACTGACACCTTTTTTAGTAACTCTATTTTGAAAAAAAATTTTGAACCCTACAGAAAAGTTGTAAGAATAGTACAGAGACTTCCCTAATTTAAAAAAATTCACCTTTTGGGTTTTTATTGAGGGGTTTGTTTAAAAATTTGTTTTATATATTTTTTATTAAAGCTATTTATTTATTTAATGGTTTTGCGGGGGGAGGAACATCGCCTAGTTGTTGCACTTACCTGTGCGTTCACCGGTTGCTCTCTGTGTGTGCCCCGACGCGAGACTGAGCCTGCCACCCTGACACGTCGGGATGACACTCCAACCAACTGAGCTACCTGGCTGGGGCTTTTATATATTTTTTAAATTACCATGTACGTTCAATATTATTTTGTATTAGTATCAAGTGTACAGCATAGTGGGTAGACAACCACATACTTTACAAAGTGACCCCCCAATATTTCCAGGACCCACCTGGCACCACATAGTTATTACAGTGTTATTGGCTCTGTTATCTGCACTGTACTTAGCATCCCCGTGACTGTCTCTGACTACCAATTAGTACTTCTTGATCCCTTCCTGGCCTTTTCCACCCAGCCCCTAACCTCCCTCCCTTCTGGCCACTGTCAGTCGGTTCTCTGTGTGTGACTCTGCTTCTGCTTTGTTTGTATCGTTCTTTAGGTTCCACGTGTAAGCAAAGTCTTGTGGTACTTGTCTTTCTCTGACCGACGTGCTGACATTTCACTCAGCACAATACCCTCTAGGTCCGCCCACGTTGTTGCGGACCGCAAGAGTTCGTTCTTTTTTATGGCTGAGGAGCGTTCCATTGTGTGCACGCGCCACATCTTTATCTAATAAGTAGGTAACAGGTCTGTCAGTGGGCGCTTGGGCTGCTTCCATAGCTTGGCGATTGTAAATGATGCTGCACTGAACATAGGGTGCGTGTATTCTTTTGGATTAGTATTTTGTGTTTCTTCGGATATATTCCCAAAAGTGGGGTCGCTGGGTCATAAGGCAGTTCTGTTTTTAGTGTTTGGAGGAGACCCCACACCGTTTCCACGGGGCTGCGCTGGTCTGCATTCCCACCAGCGGTGTGCGAAGTCTCCCTTCTCTCCACGTCCCCGTCAGCACTTGTTGTTTGTTGTTTCATTTGTGGGGGCCGTTCTGGCAGGTGCGAGGTGGTATCTCGGTGTGGCTTTAACTTGCATCTCTCTGATGATTAGCAACGTTGAATGTCTTTTTATGTGTCTCTTGGACATTGTATGTCCTCTTTGGAGAAGAGTCTGTTCGGGCCCTTTGCCCGTATTTAAGTTGGGTTGTTTGTTTACTTGCTGTTGAGTTGCATGAGTTCTTTATAATTTGGATATTAACCCCTCATCAGACGTACTGGCAAATACGTTCTCCTATTCAGTGAGTTGTCTTTTCATTGCGTCGATGGTTTCCTTTGCTGTGCAGAAACTTCGTAGTTTGATATAGTCTGTATGTCAATGTTTTCTTTTGTTTCCCTTGCCCAAGGAGATATATCAGAAAAAATGGTGTGAAGAGGAATGTCTGAGATTGTGCTGCCTATGTTTTCTTCAGAGTCATGGTTTTGAGTCTTACCTTTAAGCCTTTAATCCAGTTGAGATTATTCTTGTGTATGGTGTAAGAAGGTGGTCTAGTTTCATTCTTTTGCATGTACCTGTCCAGTTTTTCTAATACGACTTACTGAATAGACTGTCTTTATCTCATGGTATGTTCTTCCCTCCTTTGTCAAATGTTGAGTGACCGCATGGACGTGGGCCTATTTCTGGGCTCTCTATTCCGTTCTACTGATCTTTGTGTCCGTTTTTATGCCAGGACCATGCTCCCTTCACCTTTTGTTAGCGTATTTGCTTTTTATCACCTCACATATACATATAACAATAACTTTACACCATCGCTACTTATTGGAGGGTGAGTAACAGACAACATTGCCCTTCATCACTAAGCATTTCAGTGAGTGTCTCCTAGGAACCAGAGTGGGATGACCCATTTCAGGACATTTCTGTACAAGACATTATGTAACATAGACCATTATGAAATTTTACCAGTTGTTTCGGTACCTTCTGAGAAGCAGAACCCCTCTGCCCCAGCCAAGGTCCAGTGCAGTCTCTGGTGCCCTTTCATCTGGAACTCCCCCTAGCCCGTCGCTGTCTTTCCTAGCTCGGACACTTGTGAAGAGTTGTGAAGCTGCTTGTTTGTAGAATGTCGCTGGATTCAGGTTTGCTGATATTTCCTTGTGATTAGATTCAGGTCGTTTGTTTTGGCCAGAACACCAGGCACATCCCTCATGAGGCATGTGGTGTCAGTTTTCCTGTCAGACGTGAAGTTAGCTGTGATCACTTGCTGTTTTCCCTTTGTGTTTAGTAAGTGATCAGTGGGGAGATATTTTGAGGCTGCGCGTGGGTATTCTGTCCTCAATGTTTTTCCACCCAGTGGTTTGACATTTATGGGGCATTGACTCTTGACCAAGCTCCTTGTGAAGCTCAGTTGCAGATCAACACCTTGACTGGCATTTAGACAGACACCAGAGTTTGCCTTGGCTGCCTTGAGAAGCCTACATTGATTGTTATCAGACAGGTTTTATTCCATTTGGGACAGAAATGCTTTTCTTGGGTTTAAGGTCTGAAAGGCCAGATTCGTTTCCTTGTTTGCTCAGTGTTTGTTAAGTGCTTACTGTAGGCCCAGTGCTGTTCCGGGTGCTGGGGCTCAAATGATTTTAAAAATTTAAAAAGTCGAACAAAATAAAACTTTCGTCCTCCTGGAAGGTCCGTGGTAATGGGGGACCAGACAGTCAGTCTACATTCTCTTGGCAGGTGGTGGCGAGGGAAGGGCACCGGGAAGGGTGAGGTGCCTCTTTAGCCAGGGCCACCCCAAGACTCTGAGGAGCTGGCCTCTGGAGAGACACCTGGCTAATGCCAGGCAGGAACTGAGACCATGGTGGGAGGCCCGCCTAGCAGGGGGGACAGCTGGCTCTAGGCCTAGGCATGGGCACGTGCTCAGTGTGATTTAGTGGGAGTACAGGAAGGCCAGTTCAGCTGGAGCAGAATGCCAAGCGGGGAACGGTGGTAAATGAGTTTGAGGAGAGGTCCGGACACCATAACACAGGCCTGTGCTGGCTGTGATAGGGAGCCAGCCAGGGGTGTCCAACCCGTGGCCCGCAGGCCACATGCAGCCCAGGATGGCTGTGAATGTGGCCCAACGCAAAATCGTAAATTTACGTAAAACCTTTTTTTTTTGCTCATCAGTTTTTGTTAGTGTTTGTGTATTTAATGTGTGGCCCAAGACTACTTTTCTCCTTTCAGTGTGGCCCAGAGACGCCAGAAGGTTGGACAGCCGTTGTAGACAGTCCAGGTGTCAGGCGGTCAGCCCCTCAGGGGAATAAGAAACTCAGCTAGCCCCACCCCGACCCCAGCTTGGGACAGTCCTGGCTTCTGGTGGTGGTCTCTGGGGGCTGGCCCCCAGAGGGACCGGCACAGAAGGCCGGAGGGCTGTAGGGCCGTGAGCACGGCGGTGAGGCTCTGCCTCCAGGAAAGGGAGGTCAGCAGGAAGTGAGCAGTTGGAAATGTCCTTTCATTTTTTCCCTCCCACCGAGGGAACGCAGGAGGGGGCTGGCCCGGAGAGGTGCCTACTTCCCCAGTACCCTGGGTGGCTGGGGCAGGCTTTTGACAAGCCTGGGCAGACAGGGGCATGCTTGGGGGCCCAGCAGCGTTCTGATCTGGAGCAGCCAGGGAGCCGCAGACTGTGAGCACAGGCCGTGTGTCCATTGCCAAGAGGGCTGGGCTGTTCTCCAGCAGGAGTTCTGCCTTGGTCCTGCCCATCTCCCCCATGCAGAGGGAGCACCATTGTTCACAGCTTTTCTCCCCTCCGCCCAGCCCAGGAAACTGGAACACCGGCCAGCCTGGGAATGAGAGCTGGCGTTGGAGGAACACTTTCCTGTTGGTTGGGGGTGGGGTGGGGCGGGGGATCTTTCCAAATGCTTCCCATCTCCTGCTCACTGACTTCTCACAACAGCCCAGGGTTACAGAGCTACTGAGTGCAAAGCTAAGGTTTGAACCCAGGCTGATTGCTGCCAGAATCTCTGTTTTCTCCACCGAGCTGCACTGCAGACAGCATAGGACTCCCCCAGAGGCCACTGCCGGGGCCATGACAGTGCCACTGGTTCTATTTCAGGCTGTCTCCTGCCTCGTGAGATCTTGTTGTGCTTGACCTCTGGCCTGTGGCCCTGGGCTGTCAGACCGTGGTAGGAGTGAGAAGGAGCACCTCTGCTTTCAGGGGCCGGTACAGAGACTCCCAGGAAGTAGGGTGGTACTTATTTAGCGTCTCCAGTGGTCCAGCCCACGTGTGCTGTTAACGCTAACAACAGCTCTGCGGGGCGGATTTGATGGCCACCCTTTAACAGGTGAGGAAATGAGGCTCCAAGAGCCAGGTTGCACGGCCAGTGAGAGGAGAGTCACGTGTCAGCTCAGGTCCCATGTCTTCGCACCACATTGGCCTCCGGAGCTGACAGAGTAGGGGCCTCTGATGGCCCCCAGAAGTCATGTGCTTGGTATAGCCCCCGAGGATGTCTCCCCGGGGCTGGTGTCGAAAGAGCACGGACTTCGGGGTGAAGACCGGGTTGCAGCTTGCCTCTGCCATGCCTCACAGCGTGACTGACGTGACTGACGTCAGATGCGTCTGGAATTGCTGTCACCGCTTCTCACCCACCTGTGAAATGGGGATTAAAGTCCCCAACGTCCTCAGACCACATATGAACAGTTACATGGGTGGTTCTTAGTTGTTCTTGAGGTAGGTAAGCAAAGGTGAGAATTTGCCAGAGTGTGAAATGCGCCCGCCAGGTTTCTCTCTCCCAGTTTCTCTGTGTGAACACATCTCCGTCTAGAGTAAGGGAGTCGGGGTGGGGCGAGGGGGTGAGGTGGGGGGCATGGGTCTTTGAGAAACATCCAGCTGATTTTAAACACCATTTTCCTTTCCTGTCCTTCATATCTCTGCTGACGCACCATATGCAGGGGTGGACAAAAGTAGCTTTACAGTTGTTCGTATGGAAAAAGACAAATGCTGCAGATAAATAATGCAATAATTAGTAAATAAATAACACAGGAATAAACTGTACGCCTACTTTTTCCCACCCCTGTGTAAATATTAGGGTAATGGTAACAGCTGGAGCAGATGTTACTAGAAACAGAGAAAAGGACTTCACCGGGTGTCTCTGACCAGGCCCCTGCCCTGGAGCCTGTTTAAGAAAAAGACCCAGTTCCCTTCTGGTGAAAAGGGTGATTCCCAACTCCGGGCACTTTTGTCCCCCTGGGGACATTTGGCAATGCCTGGAGACGTCATTGGCAGTCACACGTGGGGACAGGGTTTCACCAGCACCGCGGTCGGAGCCTACAGTGCTGCTACATGTCCTGTGATGCCCAGCACAGCCCCACAAAGAAGCCGATAGGCCCAAGTGTGGGTGGTGTCAAGGTTGAGAAACCGCGGACTGAAAATAGCCGGCCTTTGCATGGTAAATATTTACTATCTGTCAGAGATTGTTCTAAGTGCTTCACAGGTATTAACTGGCTTAATCCTCCCAATCCTATGACATAGAAGCTATTATCCTCAGGTGACAGATGGGAACCCAGGGACAGGGGAGGATAAATGACTGGACTGGCCCTGAGGAAGGAGCTGGAGAGGCGGGACTTGAACTTGGTTGGCTCCAGAGCTCATACCTTTAACCATTCACTGTGTATCCCACACTGCTTGGCATTAAGGGGCTGCTTGGCTTTAAAGCAGGTTTTCAGCTGTGTGTCCAGAAACCCACATACCTAGAGACTAGGTATGTGAAAAAAGTCAGAAACTTTTCATTTCTGTGCCTAGAAAATAAAGGGGGAAGCACAAAGGGTAGGGCGATGAGTTTTTCAGGTTCCGAGTTGTGGCCCAGCTTTTGAATTTAGTGGCCCAAGGCACCTGTGGGAGTGGATTGTGGGTGACGAGAACCTCAGCCTTTGACTGCCTTTGCCAGGGAATCAGAGGCCGGGCAGAGGTCGTCCCCTTTCCCTGGCAGGGCCACAGTGTGGCTGGACTGTGCAGGGAGTGGGCCTCACTCTGCGCTCCCGGATTGTGGTGTGTCGTTGCAGATGTAAAGACAACCGTGGTGTACCCGGCCACAGAGAAGCACCTGCAGAAGTACCTGCGCCAGGACCTCCACCTGGTTCGAGAGACGGGGAGCGATTACAAGAACGTCACCTTCCCTCACCTGGAGTCCCAGAGCCTCAGCATCCAGGTGACTGGCCCAGAGGGGCAGACCCAGAGTGCTGTGCCAGTGACTAATGTGTCTCTCACAAGCATTGGTCGCGGTCCTACCAGGAGCCAGCACGGTCCCCCAGCCCAGGCCGCGGGGCTGCGGCAGAGAGCACAGTGGAGTCCTGTCTGCGTGGGGCTCGCCTCCTGGTGCAGGAGTCAGACAGCACAAGTGCATCTGTGACCGCAGAGGTGACGGGACGCGACCTCACGAGCACTTGGGGCAAAAATCGGCAGGGAAGTGGCATAAACAGCTCTGCGGTGAGGTGGTCAGTATTCCACAGAGGACAGTCATTGATACGGGAAGTGACCCCAGTCTCGGGCATGCCCCTGAGGCTCCCTGGGGACCTCAGAGCGACCAGTGCATGGGAGAATCCTACTGCTTTGGAGTAGTCGTGACACAGCCTCGGGAGGGGAGGTGCGCCCTTGCCAGGCGTCTGAATGGGTGAAGACGCATGCCCAATCAGGCCTGCCCCCTGCAGACTTGTATTCCTGGTTTTTCCTCTAGCAAACCAGCTTCCAAATGCTGCAGCTCAGGGTGAAAAACTGCTCTTCCCTGGTTCTCCCTTGCATTCATTCCATAGAGGGCAGGACCTGATTGTCCCTGGGGGCTTCGTGCAGACTTCTCCCAGGGGCTGTGTTTGGGGGTTGGCAGCGTCTCCTGAGTGTCCTCAGTGACTGGGCCAGATGCAAGGCCATTTAACTAGCAGGTCCCGGTTACTCCTTGGCCTAGGCCCAACGCCAGCCCCTCTGCCTGGAGCTGGCCCCGGGTGAATGTCAGTGTTAACGGACGGGTGAGTTGTTTTCTTGCTCGCTCGCTGGCTCTCGCTGTCTCCATGGCTTTCTCACTCACGCATGTTCTCCCTGAGCGTTCCTCACTCACTTTCCCCCAGACTCAGGTTGCAGTGGTGGAAGGCGTGGGATACGGGGAACTCACAGCCATTTCCTCCGGACTCAAGAGAGGGGTGGGTGGGTGTCCTGGGTGTAGGGCCACTGTGGGCTGCATGTAATCCGGAGAAGGAAGCACAGGCAGGTTGGCGGGCTGGGGGGGAGGCCCTGTGCGCCCACAGCCCTCTTTCCCTTCTGGCCGTATTTGCGTAGGTTCCTCTGACTCATGCTGGCCGGACTTTTTTTTCCTTAAGTCCCAGCACTGGCTCTGCCCTCTAAGTGGAAAAGAGGTATGTCTGCATCTTCCTAGATAGCTTCTGCTGTCAGGTCCTGGAGGGGTCTCCTGGGATGTATGTTCTGTGTACCAGTTGCCCATCTGTGGGATTCAAGAGAGGAAGCGCTTATTATATATAGTCTGTGAGTCATATATGTACTTCTTCTACCGTGATTCAGATCCTTCTGGAAAATCACACGACACAATACCACTGCTCTCCCCGCTTCCGTTTGACATGAGCACTTGTGTATTCTTTCTTGACTGTTCCAGCAGTTAACAAGCACTCAGCTCACCTGGCAACAGCCATTGTATTTATTGAGCATCTACTGTGTACAGGCCCTGTGCTAGGCTCGGGTGGGTCCCCAGGGTAAACACTGGAGGGCTTCTAGGAAGACAAGCGTGGGGTCTGACAGCTTCAGTGCAGTGTGACCAGCGCTTCGGTGGTGTGTATGGAAAGTGCGGTGGCGACATGGGGGATGATCAGCTCAAACGGGGGAGAGCCTCGCAGTGGAGGGGATCCTCCAGCTGGGAGGGACGAATGGGAGTTCACCAGGTGGACGAGGCAGACAGGGCATTCCAGGCAGAGGGAAGGGCAAGTGTAGAGGCACAGAGGGCTGGGAGCTCGAGGTCAGCAGGAGACGACAGAAGGCCAGCAGGGGCCAGGAGGAGGCATGTGCGCCCTGCCCAGGGCCTCCTACACCTTGCCCATCGTTGGGGTTGCCTGGTGAGATTTTTAAATGAACCTAGTCCATATCCGCTGGATCAGATGTTCGGGGAGTGGAGCTGGGGAATCTGTGTTTTAAAAATACCTGTCGCTGCTGGTCATCAGATTTTAGAACGATTGCCAGAACCAGGGAGGGTCCCCTGAACAGTTTAGTCCTGTGCATCACGTGCTCAGAGTTGGACCATCAGCGGAGTGTGATGAGAGAGGGATCAGGAGGGCTCTGAGAGCCGGCGTGGGCCCGGGTGAGGCGGAGGCCACAGGGAGGCTTTGGCCGTGAGTTGAGAGGCGGGGCTCAGGAGCTGGTCAGTGGGAGAAGGGAGGGAAGAGCCAGGGATGGCTCCAGGTCTAGCCTGCACGATGAATGGACAGATAGTGGGATTGTTAACCTGGACGGGGATGGGGACAGCAGAGAGGGTTTATGTGGGAGTCAGTGAGTTCCACTCGGGAGTTACTGAGTCCTCACAAGGTGCCAGGAACTGTTCTAAGCCCTTCATGTGCATCACCTCAAAAAATGTTCGCAACAGCCCTTCGGAGATGGAAATTGGAAGCCGGGTGATCTGGCTCCAGGGCCTGGGCTTTAGCTGACTACCTTCTTTGGCTCCTCAAATTTGGTGCTTGTAGCTTCTAGTAAAAATGCCCAGTGAAAAATGCAGTGGGACATCTGGATTCAGAGCAGGAGAGATCATTGGGCCGAAAATGCCGGTTGGCGAGTCACTGAGCCGAGGCTTCGGCGTCAGCCAGGTTGGGGTTCTCACTCTGCCACCTCAGAGTGGTGTGACACTGTCCCTCCCTCCTGAAGCCCAGTTTCCTTGTCTGGCAAAGGTGGCTACCGTCCCAGTGGAAATTGAGAGAGGTGTCGTGTGTCACGTGCCCGCTGCTGCTTCTAGCACAGAAAAGACGCCAGAGTGGTAATTGCCATTAAGCACACCCAAGTGACAGTCTGGGGAACAGGACAGGGCAGTGCAGGGCTGAGACACGTGGAGATGCGGGCAGGTAAAGGGTGGCCAGCAGAGAGGGCCCAGCGGGTGGATGCGCAGAGAAGCAGGAACATGAAGGAGGAACACAATGTCCCGGGGAGGCCAAGGGAAGGAGAGGGGGGCTTGGAGCGGGTGCCAGCGTCACTGCTAGGAGGCCCTGCCAGGTGCCTTCCAGAAGCTGTCAGGGCCTACTCACAGGCCTGTCATTGTCGGGGGGCCGAGTCTCCCAGCCGTGCTTTTGGGGGCTTCACTCCCTTTATGTAACCCCCTAGGGTCTGTGAGAGTCCTGTGCCTGTTTCTCCTGCCTTTCTCACTGGGCTTCTGGCCGAGACTCCACGAGCATATAGGTCCCTCCTGCTCTCCCAGGGGCCTTTCCCCTGTGGCCTAGAGTGTGGGCTCAGACCACGCTCTGGCTTAGAACTGTATGAACTCCCTCGCCCTGGCTTTTTTCTTACCTGCAAAATGGGGTGCTCACAGCCCCAAATTTCCAGGATGGCTGCAAGGACAGTCCCCGTGAAACCCTAGAGCAGAGCCCGGCACGTAGTGGGACTGTGCCCGCCACTCCCCGCCTGCCTGGGGTCACTGGCCGCCCCACTCTCGCACCAGCCTCAGCCTTGCCCTTCGGTCAGCGCCATCTCCTTTGCTCTCATCTTCTCTCCCTTCCCCCTGTCGGCCTTGTGGCCTTCACCGTCACTCTCAGTTCAAGTAAAGCTGCTAAGGCGGACATCCTAAGATTTCGCTCTCGGAATAGGTTTTACTCTGCATTTCTTAGGCAGGAAAGGAGGGAGGTCACAGTTTTTGAGTCTTGTTTCTTAATTACCAGCTTAAAAATCAGTATCCCAAAGGGAAAAGTTTGGGTCCCCTTCCTCCTCCAGACCTCTCCCAGGGAATGGGGCAGCCAGGCTCTTCTTGGGAAGTGTGGGCCTTTCTTCTTTGTGGTGGGTGGGCCACATGTGGCCTGTCTGTGGGTCTTACCGGGGGGCTGGGAGGCCCAGTTATTCCCAGGCAGGTACCCTCTGTTCCCAAACTCTTTATCTCAGAGAGCTGCACTTGACCTTGGCCATGCTGCCCAAGAGCTGAGGAGAGCCAAGGCTGCGGACCCCTGGGATGAGGTGTGTGGACTAAATCAGCCCCTGGCCCCGGCCTTTGTTGCACTGCCTGTGCCACTCTCTTGGGAGTGGGCAGAGGGGCCCTCCGGCTCTGGAGGTGTCAGTGCTCTGGCTGCCCGTGCCTCTGCCGTGAGCGGGGAGGCAGACGGGCAGTGGTGTGAGCCCAGCCCCCACCCTGTGTGTGGCTTTCCAGCAAGGTTCTCTCAGGATTCCTGGCACCGAGTTCACTGAGCTGGAAGGAAGTTTCCTTTGTAAAGAGCGCTCAGAGCTGGGGGAAGTGGAGAAACGCTGAGATCTGAGGTCTGGGTTTGAGCCCTGTGAAGCGAGGGGCTTTAGCTTAACCTCCCTGCAGGAGACTGCTTTAGGGGGACAACTGGACCTTCATTGTAAGTGATACGCTTGGGATCCACGCAGTGCCCAGGAAGGGCTCCCGGAGCACTGTGGACAGCAGCAGCTGAGAGGTGTGTGGGTGGGCCAGAAGTCCTATTGACAAGGTGGCTCTCAGGTCTGCTTTGTCACGCAGAGGCCATGTCAGCTGACACTGCCGTGGCTTCAGGTGGGCAGAGGTGCTTGTCCAACCACTATGAGAATCCCCAGGCAGGGCAGGAAACCCACACATTACTTTAGAACCCGCGCCTTCCCCTGTCAGGCATGGAGCCAGCTTCCTCTGCAGAGGGATCTCCCAACCTGGTAATGCGCTGTGGACCGTGGAGGCGGCTCACTCCGGGTCGGTGGGCAGTGGAGGGTGGATGCAGACTAAGCCTGTGAGGCTGCAGCGGAGCGCGTGCGCACTGCTGACACGGAAAGCCTGAAGAGCCAGCGCTGTCTGCATGGCAGGGGCCTCGTGGGGACGGCTAGTGACCGAGTGACAGCGGTGGTAGGAGGAGAGATGTCTTCCGGACCCGTGAGAGCAGATCCTGGGGGACAGGACCACCTGAGTGTAGATCCCCTGAAGTCAGTGGCTGTCCCTCCTGGAGGAGCCAGGAAGCTGCCCTAGCCCAGTGTGGGGAGTCTCCCCAAGGGGCAGTAACTGGATCTGAACCCCTCTCTCTCCCTCTCCTTCCAGTGGGTGTACAACATTCTCGACAAGAAGGCGGAAGCTGACCGGATTGTGTTTGAGAACCCAGATCCCTCTGACGGCTTTGTCCTCATTCCTGACCTCAAGTGGAACCAGCAGCAGGTAGGGGATTTCCCGCCAGGGTCCTCTGCTTTCTGTCGCTGGCCGCCCTCAGTCCTTTCTCTCCTTGGTCTGTCACTGTCTGAGCGGATTATAATCATCCAGCAAGGGGGGGCCTGAGCTCTGCAGTGCTCGTGCTTGCCTGACATGCACTAATGTGTGCACTTCACTGGGTCAGTTTAAGCTCTTTCTGCCTGCCCCCCTCCCCCCCGGCCCCCCACACCGTGTATGTGCAGAGGGCGGAATGAGGCAATGTTTGCTTAACCAGCCAGGTGGCTGGGTGGCCACTGTCACCTTCTAGAGCCCTGTGATGGGTTGTTTGCTCTTCTGCGTCCCCGAGACACCGGCAGACCAGGCAGGCCCGTGGTCTGAAGTAGTGACAGGCAGCGGTCGTAGCGAACAGCCTGGCGTCCCTGACACCACCCTAGTCGTGGAGGGGCCCCCTGGTGGCCCCTCCTGCCCCTGAGCCGCCCAGCTTTGTTTCCTGGTCTCTGTGTGCCGGCGCTTTCTCCTCCCCTGCCAGGGAGCAGGCCTCCAGTGGCGCCACCTTCTCCTGCACTGGTCCTCTCCGTGCCCGGCAGCCTCTTTCTCTGCAGCTCCTTCCCCTGTCCTCACTCCCCTACATCTGCCCACCACGCATCACAACGTACCATCCACTCTGTGGGCAGACTCACATGCCCTGACAGCACCAGACCAGGCAGAGCAGCGTCTCATAGAAAGTGCCGTTCCCACCTCGGAGTGGCACTGGGCCGCACTCAGCCTGCAGCGGGCCAGGGGGCCCAGAGAAGGCCAAGGAAGCCCGAGGTGGAATTGCTGAGTAGGAAGCGGTGGGTAGACAAATGCCCTTCTCCTCTAACTAGACTCTTCTAAGTATTCCAAGCTCAGGTTTCCGTTCTGTATTGGGGAGGCCCTTCAGGTTTTTGTGCTCCTCCTGCAGTCATGGGACAGGCGGCAATGTCGCTCTGGGGTCTGTGCCCTGGGCCCTGTCCCCCGCCTTGGACGCCCTCCCTCTTCTCTCTGAGCTGTGGCCTGCTCATTAGGCCTCAGTGTCCTCACTGAGCCCACCTGCCGTTTGCTTGGTTTTGCTTTGGTGATTTCTGGACCTGGCACACTGCTCCTTCGCTGCCAGAAAAGAAGGGCTGGGAGCCTGTGGTTGGGGCAGAGGGCCAGCATCTCAATGCAGGCACACAGGCGAGTGAGCACCAGCTGTCGCTTACAGGAGACTAGAGGGAATTCCTGAGCATGACTCGAGGGGTGGTAGGGAATTTGAAGGTAGTTTCTAGAAGGTGGAGTGCCGCGTGATCTGTTAGAGTCAGGTAAGATCAAACTGGGGTGTTGTAGTACAGAGAGGCTGAGAGAATACCTGCCCCACCCGCACCACTGCCCCCACCCCCCAGCATCTTCTCCCCACCCTGGCCTCCATGGGGGAAGCCAGACTGGCTCTGGAGATAGTGGAGGCACTGGGGCAAGTCCTAGGGACACTGGTGGCAGCTCTGGACGGTGCCTTTGTGCAGCTCCGCAAACCCCAGCTGCCCCCTCAACAGCCCTACGCCTGGAGGTCCTGGGTGGCACAGTGGGTCACGGGGTTGGGGCTGGCGTAGGAGGAACCTCTGACTCACAAGATCCATGAGACTGGGGAGCTTGTGCTTTGCATGGGGACGGAACCAGTGTCCTCCTGACCTGGTGCTGGCGGGCGTCCTGGCTGGCCTGTGTGTGGACGCACCCTTCCCTCTGTTCCCTTGAACACAGACAAGGCTTCGGGAACCGCACTGTGGGCTTCCAGCCACGTATCTGGACTGACCCTCAGTGGCTGTGAGTGGGCAAGCTGAAACCTCGGGCTTTCCTTGGTGGCTGTGTAGGTGCCATTGTTCTTGACCTTTGCTCAATCAGCACCGGTAATGCCACATGTCATGGTCTCAAATCCTTGATCTGCGACAGAACAGACTGGATAGTTCCCTGACAGTCAGCAGTGCGTCCAGCAGGGAGGCAGGCCAGCAGACCGCTGTTCTCCCTCACAGCCGAGAGGTGAGGGGGAGGTGCCTGGTGCTTTCCTTGGGGGCCCTTTCCGGTTGTCTGGGATCGCCTCCCCACTGCTCTTTCTCCCAGAAGTGTATCCTTATATCATTTATATATATTTGTGTAGCCCCCAACAGATGGCTCAGGATTAGAGAGACTCTGTGTCCATCTGTCCATCCATCCATCCATCCATCCATCCATTCCATGAATACTTAGGAAGTCCCTAATGTTTGCTAGGTGCTCTGCCTTCCTGGAGGTTATAACATCCCTTCCTCAGCTCTCTTAAGAGTTACCTGTTTATTTTATCGCCTCCTGTTTGTAGGCCTGGTTTACACATGGAGGTGGTAACCTGCAGGTAGTGGTGCAAAGGGCATGCAGTGACAGTGAGTTCCCTCCATGCGTTTCCCTGCCCCAGGAGGGAGGCGTTCTCTGTCCTTCTAGAGAGGGTCTTTGCCTGTTCTCTGTGTAAGCATGGACGCACACCCACTTTCAGTTTGCGTGGTGTGGGTGCTCTGCTCTAAGGTTCTCAGATCAGGAGCCTGTCCTTTCGAGTCCCTCCGGAGGCAGAGGGACGGCTCTCCAGAGCTCCAGCCAGTCTCAGCCTCGCTTCTTGCCAGGAGGCTGTTACCCTCGCTTCTTGCCAGGAGGCTGTTACTTTGATGGCACCGTCCTGCCTTGTAAAAAGAAGATTGATGGTGTCTTCTCCCAGCGTGACTGATGGGCCAGCTACTGGGGAGCCAACCGGAGACCCTCACCAGCCCCTCGTCCAGCTTGGTTGGATCATTTCTGTCAGCTGGAGGCCCTGTGGCTGCCTGTAGAAATCCGGGATAACGTCCGATATCGAAGAAGGGCTTTCTTCCCCTCCCTCCCCGGTCCATGAGCCGACAGCCAGCCCCGGGCTCCATTCCCCGTTCAGTGTCTGTGGCTCCGGGAGATATGATTTAATATCACATTTGGGATTTGTCAGCAGACCCCATTTAAAACAAACGTTCCTATTACTTGGTTGTCCTGTGATAGTGACACGGAGCAGCTGAAAACACCCACAGACACCCCCCCACCCAAGTTTAAACAGTTTTGTTTCCTGGCTTCTCCTTGGTGTTCCGACAAGTGAGACAGTACATGTCCTAGACACATGTCACGAGAAGGGAAAGCACAGAAGGGACTCGTGGGCACAGCTGAGGCCTGGGTGGGCACAGCTGAGTCATCCGCCGCGAGGCTCTCCCGGCAGAGAAGAATGTCTGTGGCAGGAAGAGGCACAGCTGGGCATCAGGTACCATGTGGGAAATCTCATTCTCACCTTTTAAATCGGGGCTCTTCAGGGGTCGGTCGGGTGACTCATGGTGCCTGGAGTATCTTGTCGAGGAGCTGGCAGCTCAGACTGCAGGGCAGAATGTGGCTGGAGTCACCCCAGGCCTCACCCACAGAGCCCTGGTACGAGCTCGGAACGCCCCTTGTACAGGGACGTGATACCAGCACAGGCCAAGGTTTGGGTGAGCAGGGAGGGAGGGGCCGTTGTCTGGGCTAGAGAGGTCCTTTGCTGTCCCGAGCACGGTCTTGTTGACTTTGGATTTTGTACAGCTGTGAGCTCCAGGTCTTCGGCTCTTTCCCAGGAGGACAGTGGGAATGGCTGCCTGGGAGATGGGGAGGAGAGGAGAAGGTTAATCAGGCTCTCCTGGCTCCCTGGGAGCTGGCCCCAGGCTCCCTCCCACCCTGCACACCCACCTCCAGAGAGATTGGGTTGTTTGCTGCCCCCTTGCAGGCCCTATACTCCCCTGCCTCCCTTGGCTCCCACCGCTCCTCCACCTGAATGCCCTTGCTCTAAGTCCACATGCCCCAGGCCCAGGTCCCCCGCCTTCTCTTCCAGGAAGCCCCTCTGGATGGCCCCTGTGGACAGTCTCTCCTTCTTCCTCTTGTGTATACACTTCAATTGCTTCGTGTCTTCCATTAATTAACTCGTGTGAGTGTAGTTAGACCATAAACTCTTGGAGGGAAAGAGCTGGCCTTGGCACCTTCTGGAACCCCATCAGATCTGTGAGTCCAGAAGTACTCCCCTCTGGTGTTCTTTAGCAGGAGGAATAAACAGAAATTCCGTTCCTTGGGTCGTCCCCGCTCACGCAGCCTGGGCACGTGGGTCCCCACGTGGTCCGGGGATCGGTCCTGCTGTGGGCCCCTGCGCTTGGCTAGGGCTGGCTCTGCAGGCCTGGGCCTGGGTGCTTGCTGGAAGCTTCCCTGGGGAGTCCTGGGATTGGCGTCCTCCCCAGGCTCTGTCACCTGCTGAGCCTGGTTCACCCCTGGTCTCTGCAGCTTGATGACCTGTACCTGATCGCCATCTGCCATCGCCGGGGCATCAGGTCACTTCGGGACCTTACTGCAGAGCACCTGCCGCTGCTCAGGAACATCCTCCGGGAGGGGCAGGTGAGTCTCTCTGGCCAGATCACCTCTGAGCCCAGAGTAATCACACCCTGACTTCAGTGTGCTCCCTCCACCAAGGTCCTCACCCTTCCCAGCAGGAGGTCTGCGGTGGGTGTCAGTGTGGAGGCCACGCATAGGTTCTTCCGAGGGACTCGAGGGACTTACAAGGCCCTGTCACCTGGTCCTGCCCCACGCTCCCACCCTCCGCTCAGCCCTTTCCTCTCCCCACACTCATCCGCCTCGTCTCAGGTCCCCACTCTGGCCCCTGCCTTTCTCCAGCAGGCCCCACCTGGGACACCTGTCCGTCCCAGGATCACCTGCCTTGCCTGTGACGGCCAGGTCACATGGCTGTGTTTCTGGGTAGCTGGGTCACAGGCTCTGACGCTGAATGTGGGACCCTGCGCCTCCAGCTTGAGGGCAGAGACTGCGTTCTCTAGCGCCTGGTCTCCAGGGACACCATCTGTCGGGGTGTTTACTGAATGGAATGACATTATGGGGGTACTAAAAGGAGCCCTGAGGCGAGGGACGATGGGGGAAGAGAGACAAGAATCTGGGGTGGTGGCCCTTATTTTGACATTCTGATCCCAGTCAGCTGGCGCTGGCTGACCTTGGGCCTCACCTCTCTGGGCCTCGATACCTGGTTCGGATCCTTCTGAAACCTCCATTCTGTAGGGTGGTTCTCAGCCTTTTTTCCACTCTGGAGCATTTGAAGGTCACCCCCAAGCCCCCCACCCCATGCCAGGGCCTGGGCCTGGCAGTCATGGGCGCTCCTCTCAGCAAGAGCTGCCCTCAGGCAGGGTGCACGTGGGGGAAGGGCCCTGCTGGTGCCCTCCGCTCACCTCTGGCCGCTCCCTGTCCGTGCCCTCACCCCTCCTGTCCCGCCTGTCTTTGTCCAGAGGGACTCGTTGCTCTCCTAAAACACCCTCTGGTGGCAAAGAGTGGTGTCTGTCTTTTGGGGAGGTACCTGGCCCGCACACTCACCTACCCTGGCAGCCTGGCGGCCTCGCCCTGCTCACCCCAGGAAGCCCTTTGGGTGCCCTGGCCCGGGTCTCACCCTGTTGCAGACATCCCTGTGGTAAGCTCCAAACACAGAATACAGTTCTGGGGTGTCTTCTGAGCCCACTGAGGCCCTTGTCTTTTCTCCTCACCTCTGACCCCCTTAGGGATCTGCCCACAATGGAAACCAGAGTTCCCTCTTCACTCCAAGCCTTGGGGACTCCGGAAGAGGGGCTGAGAGAGAAAGCCCTACCCCTGAGCAGGTGGCGGCCCAGGGAGGCCAGACCAGAGTCCAAGTCCACCTGCCCTTTTCCCCCCACTAAGGGCCAAGCTCCTTGTTTCCGAGCTCTACCCGGCGGCATGCTGAGGGCGGACATGGCTCCTCCCCGCCACTTGGTGCTGTCAGAGTTTGCCGGTAGTCCCCAGTCAGTCCCTGGGGCGTGTCCTCAGGCACTGGGACTTTCTGGATTCACAGCAGCAACTGCTTGAGGAAGCAGATGTTTTACCCAGATTGGAGCGGGAACCCTGACCCAGGCCACTGTCCCCTTTCTTTGGGAGAAAGAGCTGCAGCCTTGCTGCCGTCACCTGCCCTTGCTGATTCTTAGAAAGAAGGCAGGGGCCTGAAGCACTCAGTGCACAGAGGGCTGTTCAGGGTTGGGGCGGGTGCTGTTTATTGGATGTCCGAAGGCTGGTCTGGGATTAGGACAGGAGGAGGGTCTGGTGTGGGTCTGTGCACACGTAGTGACCCCTTTCTTGCCACCGTCTTCTCACCAGGAGGCCATCCTGCAGCGCTACCGGGTGGAGGGGGACCGCCTCCGAGTGTACCTGCACTACCTGCCCTCCTACTACCACCTGCACGTGCACTTCACAGCCCTGGGCTTCGAGGCCCCCGGCTCCGGGGTGGAGCGGGCGCACCTGCTGGCAGATGTGATCGAGAACCTGGAGCGAGACCCCGAGCACTACCGGCAGCGCACCCTCACCTTTGCCCTCAGGGCAGACGACCCCCTGCTCAAGCTCTTGCAGGAAGCCCAGAAAGGCTGAGTCTCCCCGGGGCTGCCCAGAGGGCAACACGGGTGTGTGGGACTGGGGCAGAGGGGATCTTCAGCACCAAATGTGTTTTGTACTGGCTTATTTCTTGTGTGTGAACAGAGCCCTGCTCTCACCTGGTGTGGACTGACAGTGGGGTCTGGGGAGGCAGGTGCTGTGCCGCGTGGAGAGGGCAGCACCCGGGGAGGCCTGGAGAAGGGAGGCTGGCCTGGGGGTGGGGGGGGCGTGGTGTGGCTTCCGCAGGCCTGGAAGGCTGCCAGGCCTGTCTCCAGATCCTGCACACCCGTCCTTGTGGTTTCCTTGTCCGGAATCTGACTGTGCCTCTCCCTGTTTTCACTCCTGATCCTACTGCCACATCCCTCTTCCTTCCTGATGGAGTGCCCCCCAAAAACCAAATATGAAAACTCCCTGGAAATAATCTGTAGCATTTTTTGATGGCCCTTCCTCACTCCATTCCCAGCACCAAGGTCACGGGGTGAGTCAGCCCTGCTGATAAACTTGTTGACAAGGAGAAGGGTTGCCCTCTGGGATTGGGAGGGTTTTGATAGGAATCATGGTGCATGCCCAGAAAGCCCGCCTCCGTCTCTGTCATTTGGTCAGTGAGTCCCTGGCCTTGAGGTTGCTCTCTACGCAAGAAGACAAAACAGGTTCTCAGGAGCAGCCAGAAGATCAAGCATGAAACAGTGCACTGGGAAGGGCACAATGCGGCGGGGGCGGGGGCTCAGGCCCCTGTTCATACAATCTCGAGACCAGGAAGGGACTGCGGGCCGATGGCCTGTAGAGAGCCAACACAGGCATATCTGGCTTGAAGGGTGACATCTGCCACTGCTCCAGCAGCGCAGGGACACCATTAAACACTTGGTGCTCTCTTCAGCACAGAAGACAGACGTGCCACAGTACCTGGGGGCTGGGTATGCTCGTCAGTCCTCAGCACTGGGTCTTGCTCAGGGGAGCTCTGCGGGGAGGCAAGGCATTGGTTCTGCGTCAGGCAGGGGAGTGGCTCTTCCTCTGTGTGCCCTGGACTCGGAGCCGCACTCCGTCCACTCATTGGTCGAGTGTTTATTGAACACGTACTGTAGGCGAGGCACTGCCCAAGATACTGGTGAATGGTGAACAGATGGCCAGAAGTCTCTCTCTGGAGCTGACATTTGCCTGTGACATTGGACGAGACCCAAGGCCTTCTGCGCCTGTGGCTTTGCGAAGGGGAGGGGGGCTGAGGATCTGCCTCGTGATCTGCTGTGTGTCTGGTGAGACAACGGAGCTTTGTCCTAAACAGTGACTTGCTGATGGATTGACTGGAGCCAGACAGTATGCTAGGTGTTGGGAACACAAAGGTAATGACAGCAAGGTGCCCCCCCTGTGACGAATGGCGCAGACAGGTGAGCAGAGGGGTGAAAATAGACGACTATGGCGGAGCTGCTTTGAAAGCAGGCATGTGAGGGAGTCTGGTGTAGAGTCACTGCAGGGAGACACAGTATGTGTCGGGCTGTGACAGCGTGTGGCACCCAGGCCCACCCAGTGTGCCTCCAGCAGGACAGTGGGGCGTCCAGCCCAAGGGCCGCATGTGGCCGAGGATGGCTGTGAATGCACCCCAAGACAAAATCATAAATTCACTTAAAACATTATGAGGCTTTTTTGTGATTACGTGTCACAATGTATTTAATGTGCCGTCCAAGATAACTGTTCTTCCAGTGTGGCCCAGAGACACCACAAGTTTGGACACCCCTGCAGATGGAATAAGGCCTTGAGGGTGGGGAGGCCAAGGGGGGCTGGGTTAGAGGGGGAGGTGTGACAATGGGGGGCACCTGCTTTCCCCACCAGGTATCAGTGACAGCTGTGGAACCAGCTGGCTTGGAAGGGACCCCCGGCCTGCCTTTTCTCCACGTACAGGAAAAATACGTGTGGGAAGGTCTGAAGAAGAGATCCCTCTGAACTGTCGTGAGGATAAATGCCAAGAGGGGTGGAGGGGACGCTAACCCAGAGAGGCCCCTCACAGAGCAGAGAGACCCAGTCGTGGGGGTGTTTTCTTCTTGAAAGATCAAGTTCTCTCAGTGAGGCTCTCGTCTGACTTCAGGCAGAGATTGTGGGCGACTCATCCTGAACCAGGAGGAAGGCAGTCAGGGCCTCCCGGGGGACAGGCCTCCACTTCCCTGGAGTTCCGCCCTGTGAAGGCATCCCCGTCCCTCCAGACTCGATCTCTGGCCCCGCCTCTCCTTCCCAGATGTGCTCAGCCATCCACCAGATTTCCACCAACAATTTTGCATGGAGGGGAACTACAAGGCAGTGGGGGACAGGAAGACCCGTGGAGCCCTCCAGAAGCAGGGGGTCTAGAGGGGAGGGAGAGCCTAGGGCAAGGCAGCAGGTGAGGGCTGTTCCAGAGGGAGGCCTGGCTTTGCCCCCTGGTCATGCTGGGAGGCAGGGACAGTGCCTGGGTGTCAGGGCCAACTCTGCTCTCACGGAGGGGCCAGGCTCGGTTCTCCCCGGGCGCCTGCTTGGGAGCAACCGAGGCCCAGGGAGGGAGCATTCACACAAGCTGGAAACCGCTCCCCCAGACACCCCCCTGTGGCCAGTGCCGCTGCGCACAAGAATAGTCACTGTTACTCGTTAACAACTGCTCGGAGGTGTGGTGGACCATGATGGACCCTCCTGACGCATGTGTGACACGGAGCTGCTTGCCTTTGTCACTGCCTGAACTAGTTCCCTCGCTGCACTGCCACCTTACCCAAGTCTCCAGACTCTCGAAGAGCTGCAGGGACAAATTCTGTCACACTTCCTCTGAATGCGTCGAGACTTGGAGCCTGTCCTCTCTTTCTGATCACACGTTTCACTTCTCTGTCATTTCTGGGGCGTCTCTGTTCCCAGGGGCCACAGGTGTCCAAGAGCAGCTTCCTTACCACAGGCGCTGTGGCCTGGAGCAGGTGGCAGCTACCGAGCCACCACCTGGGGTCTTTTACCTGCAAATAAGGAGCCGGGCTCTGGATCCAGGTCTTCTGGTGCTCAGTCCAGGCGATGCAGACTAAGGGCCACTCCTCCGCCTTACGCTTCCTTCTTATCACTTAGCAGAACCCAACGTCCTGCCTCCCCTGAGAGCTTCCCGAGCAAGGCTGAGTATTCCTGAGCCCCACCTCGACGAAGTAGCATGTACCAGCTGCTCTGGCAGCGGGACACATCTGTGTGATTGCGTGATTCCGATGTGCATGCCTGCATCTCCCCTCTGCTGGGGCAGTGGCAGACGTCGCCCTTCCCGGAGCAGTCCTGGAGGCTCCACAACCGGCTGTCGGCCCCCAGCTTGGCCCAGTTTCTCCCTGGCTCAGCTGGAGAAGGAACAGAGCAGTTGGAGGCTTGACTGCTATTGTTCCTGGGCTCCTCTGAGTTTGCCCAAAACATTCCTCGTGGAGCAAAATTGCTGACTGTTCTCTGTTTGTCAACATTCCTTCATGAAACAGAAAAATAACACTTGGAAACCAGTCGGACATTTGAGCTCCGCTCGGCATGCCTCTGTGGAACACCAATCCCCAAATTGAGAAATCAAGAAGCAGTTACATACAAAGTAACATTTGAAGGTGTCTCTCTTGTAACCCTTCTATATACAAACAGTGTAATGTATCGGTTTTACTTCTGGGTAGGTTCTGGGAAGGACTGTTTATTCCAAACATGTATGTATAATGTTAAAATGTTTTTTATAAGAAGCCGGTGATAACTAATGGCTACTGTGTTTCACATACCCTCACTTAGCAAAATAAATGTCGACAGCCCTGTGTCTGTTCTGTGAACATTATTGACATCACATTGGATTCTGAAATGGATATAAACTCGAAGCCATCCAATTTTAGCCATCATTAAAAAAATAAGCATGGACTAAATCTGTTTAAAGTGTTTCAGTTTAATACACAGGTTTTGAACATCCACCTACTTTTTAAAGTAAGAATCTGGAGATAGAGCTCGCATGAGGCTTACAGTTTGGTGAGGCGTTAATTACAAAGGAATTACGGGGGGTGAGTGCCTTGAAAAACGGACGGATGCTGCGAGAAGCCAAACCTCTAGGCCAAAACTCGATGGCCGAAGGGCCAGCATGGCCAAGGCCCAGCGGTTTCGCGCCTGGGACTCCGCATTTAGCTTCTCCCATGGGGCCACACCCGGACAGCTTGCTGGCCAGTTTTTCCTTCATCACCAAGGTGAATGTCAGGGCTAGTGTGGGGGATATATATACACATACACTTTCCCTCCCACCTGCTAAGTTCTTCTAGCTGGCTAGTCATCGAATTAAAGGGGCAGGCTGACAGGAGCAAACCAAATTTCAATCTATGCACCTGGGGAATTCACACCAGCATGAAAACTCCAAAGAGAGGGAGGCAGCATTTGGTGTATAGGATGCTTTGGACATAGGAGAGAAGGCGGCATGGGGGTATTTGATTTCAGAAGTGAGAATGGGCTGATTCTTCCTAGGTGACTCAGAAACAGCGGGATACAAGGAAGGGGTAGCTAGCCGACGGGCCCCTGCCAGAAGCCCTCCTATTTACCATACTGAATTCAAATTAGTCTAAGACGAACATCCTAAGACTTCTCTTTTTCTTCTTAAGGATTTTATTTTTAGAGAGAGGGGAAGGGAAGGAGAAAGAGAGGGAGAGAAACAGCGATGTGAGAGAGAAACATCGATCAGGTGCCTCTGAAAGGGACCTTGACCGGGGACCATGTGCCCTGACCAGGAATCCAACCTCGTGGCCCCTGTTTTCCAGGATGACACCCAACCAGCTGAGCCGCCCCAGTCAGGGCTAACAAAACATTTCCTTTGACTTTCTTCCTTTCTTTTCTTTCTTTCATTTATTTTTAACAAGACATTTCTGAACACCCCACCCCCCTCTGCTCGAGCGGCAGAGGGGTCTGATGGCGCTGTGCAGAATCCGCACCATGACGGAGCATGACCTTGCACAAGTTAGGTGACTGCTCGGACACTAGGACGGGAGGTTGTGCTAATCCTGAGGGTTTCTGTGAGGACTGTGTGGGGATTTTGTGGGCATAGGAATCGCACAGTAAATATTAGCTGCTGTTTTCCTGCTGTGAGAAAGGCTGAAAGGGACGTCACCCGAGAGAGTTGGGCTGGATGTCAGAAAGGGCTTCCTGGCGAAAAGGCTGTGTGATCCTAGACTGTGCAGCAGAGTCGTGGCAGCCAAGAGACTTTTGGGGCAAAAGGAAGCCGTAGGCCCCCTGGGGTTCATTGTTCACGGCCCTGAGCAGAGTCAAGGGCTAGGCGCAGCGACTCCTCGGGATCTCTCCAGGCTCAAAGGTTCCTGGAATGCATTTTAGCCTCGGCCAACAGGCAGGTTGCTAAGACGACAACAGTGATGTCCCTGCTATTGAGAACCCTGGGAACAGCCCCGCTCCATGGTCCAGCCATGTAAATCTGATAAAAATAGGAGCTGAAATACTATCCCGGAGTTGCTATTTTTAAAAGCGTCTGAGATGCTGGATTGGGTTTATTTCTTCCTCGAACAGCATCTTGCTGTTCCCTCCTCTGGGTGGGCAGGATGCTAACGTGGCACATGTGAGGGACAGGAGCCAAAAGCCTGACAGGCACACTTGTCAAGGGGCTCCGTGCCTCCTGCCTATACCCACTGCCTGCCAGGGAGGAGCCTGCGGGCCCGGGCTTCCGGGCTTTAGATGTACCTGCCCTTCCCATGCACCTTGCTCCTCTGTCTTCTCCCTCTGCTCCCACCCCGCAGCAGAGAGGTGTCCTCCCCGTCCACAGCGGAGACAGACTCGGCGAGGTAAACAGAGGCAGAGGAAATGGGAATGGAGGCAGCATGGCCGAGAGGAGGACCCAGGCAGCTGTTCCTCAGGTTATCTTAACCCACCTTGGCACAGCTGCTTTAGCATGCTGCCTCTTGTTGAGCAGCTCACAGTATCGTGCTAGTGGGCCAAAGCGGACTAGGGGAGCGGTGGGGCTGCAGACCCCAGTGCCGGGGATTGAAGGCAGCGGAATCCCTCTCACCTGCACCACAGATGATGTGACTTCTGGGCAGACAGCTAAGCATTTGATATGAGCCAGCGGGTCTGGTCTGAGAAACTGGAGGGGAAGGATCATGCGTAGCATACTGTGGCCTAAGGGGAGGAGCCAGAGTTGCAGTTAGCCGTCCAGGGATGACCTCTGTGTGGGGGCTGGGGGTGGGAAGAGATCTAACTAGAGTTTATTGGATAGAGGAGGGATGCATCCACCTGCCTAATAACAGCTCACACTTCTGCAGCACATTACGCTTTCAGAGTGAATTCATATCCACTGCCTGACTCAATACCAACAACATCCCTTTGGACAGCAGTCGTTTCCTCTTTGTCCTTAGCAAGGACAGAGGCAGGGCTGTCATTCGGGTCCTTGCAGCAAAAGCTGGCCCTTCAGCCCTACTTCCTGGCCAGGCAAAGCTGACGTGGGTCAGGGCAGGAATTGCAAACTGTTTCGATCTAGAGGGCAGTGTAAGGGGACTAAATGGTAATGGAAAATAAGCCAATAAAAAATAAACTTAAAAAGAAGAAGCTGGGCTGATTCTCCATGCAGCTCTTCCAGGTCCGCTGAGCTGCTTTGGGCCCGTTTTCCCACCTGTAAAGCGGGGATGCTCTTCCCTCTTCCTCTGGCCTGCTGAGGGCAAGGGGTTGGGTCACTGTGTTCTTTCTGCCTGGCTTGGTGTTAGCAATAAATATTTGTTAGCTTAAATATTTGTTGAATGAATGCTTGGCTGACAATATCAAAGGCACCCTTCAAACGTGAGTAAGACGCTGATGAAATGAAGCAAGAATCAGGCAAAGCACGACTCGGATGGAACGCGCAGAGGCCGACTCCTGACCGGTGCCCTCTGCACTTTGTTTGCCTCCAGGCTCACCCGGAGGCAGCCTTGAGCTGCTGATTCTCTGAATCCCTTTACACTCACCGTCAGTTACTCTTTACACTTAGTCACATCCTGCTCTGCTGCTTTTTTTTTTTTAAAGATTTTATTTATTTTTAGAGAGAAGGGAACGGAGAGAGAAAGGCATTGCACGAGAGAAAACGGTGACCTTTCGCTTTGCAGGAGGTCGCCCAACCCACTGGGCCACACGGTCAGGGCCCTGCCTCCTGAAGGGGAGACCGCGATCAGCTGCCTCTCGGGGGCTGGATGGTAAGCTTCGGAGAGGCAGGGTTCCTCTGGAGCCCTCGGCACCAGGCTGTGCACACCCGGGGCTCGGTAAACACTGTTCACCCATGAAAGAGCGTCTCGGGGGCTGGTTATGGTCCCGCAGGTGACACCTGGACTGTTGTCGTTCAGCCTGACTAGCTCCCAGGTTTGATGGGGGGATGTCTGGACCCAGTGAACTAGGGTCACGGGCCTGATGAGGTTTCCCCTGGAGACAGGATGCCTGGCGCCTTCCTCTTCCCCGAGGAACAGAAACTGAGAAGCTGTCTCCAGGCCAAGATGGGGTGTGCAAGAGGCGCACAAGAGGGAACCGTCTGGGGGCGGCAGGGGCAGACTAGGGCAGACGCAGCGCCCAGGTCTCGGTTCGGGGCAGTTGGCGGCGCAGCGCACTAGGGGTGGGCTCCCGGGGCCCCCTCTTCCTGCCTCACTTTCCCGAGTGAGGGAGGGAGGACGAGCCTCACCGCACGGGGCAGCGGAGAACCCTTTGTTGGGGCTCATTGTTTCGGGGAGGCTGTGCGGAGGCTGTGCGCGCACGTCCCTCCCAGCACGGTTCTCAGGCCGCTCCGGGTTCTCCCTTTACACCCCCCGTCCCCGCGGCCTTGGCGCCCCCACCCTAACCCATCCCCGCCGCCCGCCGCGGCCCCGCCCGCCTTCTCGCCCAGCCCTTCCTCCTCCCGCCCTTCCTTCTAGGCCCGCCCGCTCCTCATCCGCGCCTGGCGGTGTGCGCACGCGTGTCCGGGGCGTCCCCGCCCCGCCCCGCCCCGCCTCGCCCGGCCCGGCCCGGCCCCCGGCCCCAGGCCCCAGGCCCCGCGCCCGGGACTGGGACCCGCCGAGCGCAGCGCCAGCCCGTGCGCCCGCCGCGCGCCTAGCGGATCGGAGCCGCCCGCCCGCCCCGCCCCACCCGCCCGGGTGAGTACGCGCCGCGGGGCCGGGGGGAAGAGGTGCGCCTGCGGCCGGCCCCCAGCCCCGCGCGGCCGCGAGGGGTTCAGGCCGGCACGTGGGTGCAGCCGGGGCCGGGCTGGGTGGGCGGCCGAAGCCTGAGATCCCTTCCCCGATTTTCGCGGGAAGCCGTGTCTCTCGCCCTCTCGGAAGGAGCCAACGGGACGGTCCTCTTACCCGGAAAGTTTCCAGCCCTCACCCTGCGCCCAGGCTGAGAGGGCTCCCCGCCCTCAGCATCCTCTGCGCCTTGGTTTCTCTCACGAGTACCTCATCAGGGCCAGGCGGGTCCGTGGGCTGGCTTTTCTGAAGGTGACAGGTTTGTGGGTCCGTGGCAAGGTCACCAAGCAGAATCGTTCCAAAGGTGGAGGTTAGCTGCAGGTTGGCTGTGCCCTGGACACAGGGTCCACGTTGTGGGGGTCTTGGCCATAGGCCCCTGTGCGCAAAGCTCCCTGGGTGGTGCGCAGTGGGGAGGGCTGGGGATGCGGAATAGGTGGGGTACTGCTGGGGCAGAACCCCTGGGCTCAGCTGTCTGCTCTGGGTGCCCCCCCACCCTACTGCCCCTGCCCCTCGTCTGCAGGGACCTCCCTGCTGGCCAGCCTGGAGCTGCCAACATGTCTGCCAGGACTAGTCCTGCCTCTCCATCTCCAGTCTTGGGGGAGGCTTGTTCCTCTGGGCCATTGGAGCCCTCATCTGCTGCTGCTGCTGCTTCCTCTGTTTCACAGATGGGGTCCCCAAGACCTGGCTTTGGGGGCTCCTTCCTGAAGGCGGGGGTGCAGGCAGTGTAGTGTAGGGGTGCTCGCTGTGCACGTCGGACCTCATGGCCACCCACAGACTGGCACCCCCACAGCCCTCCCGGGGAAGCCTCTGCTTTCCGCCACTGGAGGGAGGCACAGTGTGGACGCCAAGCTCAGGCGGACTTACTCTTTCAGAGCCTTGGGAACGGACCTGGGATGGGCTAGGCTGTCACAAGAGGCGCACACCAGCGCGCTCCCTTTTGAGCTGTGCTCAGCTGGCCCCCTTCCTCCTCCAGGGGCTGGCATGTTGGGGGGTTTTCAATGACTCGGTGGTGTTAAGTGCTGTGAAAGGTCCCTGCCCAGAGGAAGGGGCCCGTGTTCGCTCTCAGTTATGCTTCCCCCATACTTTCTCCAAAGTTGCCTCATAATTCTAGAGAGGGTGCCTGGGAGATGCCAGCCGTTTGCGGCCCAAAAATGCACGCCTGGGGCTTTTTCTCTTTGCTGGGAGCTGGTCTGGAATCCTCGCTGCCCAAACCGAGGTGGCCCAGGCCCCTCTGACCTTTTCCCTGCTCTGCTCCGGCGTCCCCTCGGTGTGCCCTTCCCTGTCTGTCGGCATCAATGTGCTGGGTGGGAGACCCTAGGCTAGCCCGCGGGCCCTGGGTCCATCGGACACTTGAGGAGAGCCACAGTTGGCGCCGTACCCCTGCCCCGAATCCAAATTGTCAGAGGTTAAGAGGGGAGTTTAGATGGGAGGAGAAGTTAGGAGAGGAAGGTGAAAGCCACCTGCTTGGGCTGCCGACTGGGGAGTGGGTCGCTGCTTGGGACAAGGGGGCCCTCCCCTTGGGTGGGGACCCTGGCCCAGGAAGCCCAGGATACTTCCAGGGCTGCCTTCCCTTCCCCCCTCTCCTTCCTGACCCAAAGCAGGGACTTCCTTCCCACTCCCTAGAAGCAATTCCTCGGCCCCTCCACCTTCCCAGCCCTTTTACACTCCTGGGATCCAGTTTGCTGGGTAGAACTGAAAATCCACTCCTCTCAGGAACTGTAAAAACTTCTGGAAACGACACTCCCGTCACCAGCAGGAGTAGAGAGGCCAGACCCACTTTCTGTGTGTTGCAGCTGAAGCTGGGGTCATTCCACAGGTGACCCACACGGGCCTGGCATCGGCCCTGTGTGGGGTGCCCACCCAGCTCCAGCCTTGGCACCATCTCTGGGCGTCTCCTCCAAGAGGCTGCCCTCACTGGAGCTGTAGTCTCACCTCTTCGAGTGGTTCCACAGGCGCTGTCCTGAAAGGGACGCTCTAGATCAGTGACTTGGGCATCTCAGGACGAGGTTTACAAATTGTGACCAAGGCTGCCCCAGAGCCTAGCCCAACTCCCTGGCCCTCTGAGACGGAGGCAGGGCCCTGGAGGGCAGGGCTGTCTGGGGCTAAGAGGTGGGACCCCCAGAAACCATGTAGGACCTGTTCCGCCTCTCCTGACTCCTCAGTGACCCTGTGGTTAGCTGTTTCCCTGCCACACTAGCTGGCCCACAGGGTCCTCTTTCCTTCTGATAACGGAAGGCCTTGACCTGAAGCTTTCTGTTGCTGTGAGGAAATAACTAGTGTGGGCAGGCTGTAGTCATTAGTTGCCGTCTCTCTTCTGCCACCCCCTTTCCAGAGTTGCTCAGTACTTCTGCAGGAGTGTTCTCGGTGCCCCTGATGAGGCCACCTCTGGCCTCAGCATCATGCCTTACCACTACCACATTCCCTGTGTGTGTGTGAGTGTGTGAGTGAGTGTGTGAGCAAGAGAGACACTCTTTATCCTCCAGAAGAGGAAGTAGTCAAGTGTAGCAACAAGTGAAAGCAGCAGTGTGATACCCGGGCCACCGCCAGGTGCCTGAGGTTTCCGATTGGTGCCCCTGAGCCCAGCAGGGGCTGAAACTCTGCCAAGGGGTTTAGCTGGGTTGGCCGCTTTTCAGGCTGTGGAGGGACATCGGTGTCCAGAGCTGCAGGTGTTCTTTTAGGCCTGGACTCGTGCCCGGGACCAGGAGACCTGCAGCCCTACCTCTGCCTGCTCCACTCTGTCACAGCTGCCCTGCAGAAAGATGATGTGGTTGCCCTCAAATCGGAATCCCTGGCTTTGACCTCCAGGCTAGCAGGGAGGAAGCTGCCTCCGCCAGGGCTGCGAGGCCTTCGGGGTCCGAGGGGGCCTCGAGTGTGAGGGAGGCCCGGCTGCGGAGGCCAGAAGTAGCTGTGGTTGTCGGATAGTCCCTTCTCCCTCCCACAGCCTCGCCTCAGAGCCCCGTGGGGCCAGGGGCTCCAGGGTCTGCTTCCGTGTAGGTGGGGAGGGGAGGGAGGGTGGTGGCGGCTGGACAGAGGACGGAGACCGGCCTGCGTGGTGCTGGGCCGCCACACTGCTGTTTCCACCTGGGGCCCAGCCCTCCTCCACGGTGCGGGTCCCCAGGGCTGCAGGGTGGGCGCCTTGCGCCCACGGGCTGTCCTCAGTCCTCTGCCCATGCATCTTCTGTCAACTCTATTCTTATAATAAGAAGGGACTTAGCAATGCCAATGGAATTACCATTGATCAAGCAAGCACTTATTAAAAGGCTGGCCCAGGGAACTAAAAAGAGAACCAAGCAAACAGAAAAATAAACAGTGGGCTCCGCCTTTGCTTACATCACTTCGTGGAAGCCTCACACAGCCCTTCCACAGGGCCCGTTCATAAGGAAGAAGTGGAGGCTCAGGAAGGTGGAACTACCTGGCCAAGGTCACACAGCTCGTAAGCAGCTGAGCAGGGACTCGCAGCCTGGCAGGTTTCCAAACGCTGCACTTTTCAGCCCAGCTTCTCCCTTGCTCCCCGGGCTCATCTCGCCCTGTCCTGTGATCCATGAGGAGGCCAAGGCTCAGAGGTGTGAAGGGGTTTGCTCAAGGTCACGGTGTCTTGGTGACAAGGGGGGACCACAACCCATCCTGATTCCCAGCCCTGAACCCCATATCTCTGTTTGCTCACCCTGGAACCCCATCCCCTGAGTCTGGCCCTCTCAGTTGGGCAGAGAGGGTTTCCCCCACTCCTCCCCATCCCAGCTGCTGCCAGCCCCTCCCAGCCCCCACCTCTCCGCTTTCCCAACAGTAATTGCTTCCATCTGACCCGCCGCCTGCTTCGATGCCGTTGGAAATGCAGCTCAGCTGCCGCCCACAGGGTTACGGGGCCTCATCCGGCAACCTGGGCTGCACATTGGAAAGGGGGCTGCCCTGTGGCATCTGAGCACTGAACTGCCAAGTTGGCCGCTCCCGGTACCTGGCATTCCCAGGTCCCTGCCAGGCCAGAGCACCTTTGCCCCGCGCCGCTCCTGGCCAGAGAGGCTCCTCCGAGCCCTGCTTCCTAGTCCCGCGGTGAACTTCCCTTTTGCCCCAAGAGGTTGCTCAGGCCAGGAGGGAGCAGGGAGGCTCAGCTGGCAGGGACAGGGACAGCAGGAGAGAGGTGGGGCCAATGGGGTGCACAGGACACCCTCTGCCCCAGGGTCATGGGAAGGAAGTGAAGCAGGTCGTCATGGCGGCAGACGCTGAGGGACTCGGGAGCTTGGACAGGTGAGAAACGGAGCCACCTTGGTGTCTTCGGTGCCAAGCAGTTGACTCAGAGGCAGCAGAACTAGGGATGAAGCTTCATATTTTGTCTTGATAGAAACAGCTTGCACAGGGTACCAGGGCGGGTACCGGGGCGGGTACCACTCCGAGGCCTCCCTCGCCTCCGATTCTGCCCCCGCAGCGGCTCAGTGTGAGCCTCAGCAGGCTGCTGCTGCCTGAGGAGGGGCCAGCGCCCTCTCACTGCAGACGTCCAAGGGGAGACTGGTGACCGTGACAGGGACACCCAGGGGGAGGTGCAGGCCTTGAAGGGGCACGGTTCTGGGATGGACTGGGCTTGGAAACTTTGAAGGCATTTTCCTCCCTGAGATTGGAGGGTTGCAGAGTGAGCTCCAGAACCTGCCTGCCGTGTTCACTGCTCTGTTCTCTGCGCCTGGAATGGTGTCGGGCCAGTAATAACTGCTCAGTAAATATTTGTTTGACGAATGAATGGGCGATGCAGCTCAGGTTTCTGACTCTGGTTCCCCGTGTCCCTGCTTGGCTCCCCCTTCGCCTGGGGCCAAGGGACAAGAGCTTCCCTTTGGATAGGTGAGCTGTTTGTCAGCGAAGGACCTGCTCCCTCCTCCGTCTCTGAGGGTGGGGAGGGCGGGCAGGCAGGAGCCCCAGGTGGGAATGGGACAGAGTCTGCCCATGCCACCTACTCTGTGGTGTCAGCTGGTCACATGGCTGCTCCTGTCACCCCTCCTCCACCCAGCCCTCAGGTCCTTGCACAAACTGGTCCTAACTTCACCTCCTGTCCCAGGCACCCACCCTCTTCTCCCCATTTTGGGCCAAGAAAGGCACCCTGGGGGTGGAACCCTCACAGGGGTCGTCTCAGGAGGGAGGACTAGGGAGCAGGGTCTCCCCCTCTTCTTGCTTCAACGCAAACAACTTTATTCCTTGGACCGATTGGGTTTCCACATAAAATTTCATTGGAAAGTGGAACAGACGGGTTCTTGGCTTTAGAAGCGTGTGTTTGAAAGCTTCCGCCTGGGTGCGCACCATGTGTCTTCCTGCCTGCTCACCTCTGCTCCCACTGTGCCCACCACGTGGCTCCGGTGCCTTCTGCATCCACCTCCAGCCGCCATGCTCTGCACCTTCGCTGACCACCCAGCACACTGTTCCTTCCGCTCCCCTTAGGGCTCACTCCTATGACAAGAGGGGAGGGGACCCTGTGCCGGGCTGAGCCCAGATGAACCGCAGAGGGTGTGAGCGGAACCCTTGACCACAGACAGGTTGGGGCAGGGCAGTGAGTGGTGACTGGGAGGGGTCATCAGTGGTCCTTCTGCAGACTGGGCCTGTCCCTTCCCGGGTGCACAGCCTGAGCACTTGTGAGTGAGCCCCTTCAGAGCACACCTCTGGGCCCTGGCCCCGCACTCCTCTAATGCCGGCGGGCACATTTCATGCGGTTCGGGATGCGGGACGCCGAGTGGAGTGTCCACCCACTGGTCCTGGAGAAAAGGCACGTGGCTGTGCAGGAGTCACTCCTGAGGACATCCCACGTGTCTACTTCCGGCTGTGTGACTGCAGAAAGGTCTCCGACTTTATCGGTTTTCTCTAAGCATGTTCCTTGATTGCACGATTAGTATCTGCCCCACCTTACGAGACTGTGGTGTACAAATGCCATCCAGCTCCCCGCAGAGCCCCAGCACCTGGCACCCTGCTGCACACCTGGCACCCTGCTGCACACGGCACCCACTCTGTAACTGCTTCTTTCTGTGCAGCTTGCTGTTCAAGGTCGCAGTAGCTCTTCCACCAAGGCAAGGGGCTGCCTAAGGAGTCTCCTTGGTCTCTGTCCCTCCGTCCCACCTCCGTCCCCATCTCGTTTCTTTCTCTGAGGCCCTGGTGTCACTCAGCCTGTCTGTTCTCCGGCCCCAAAGACCCAGGCCTGTTGAGGCTAAAGCCCCTGGGGAATGGCTCACGTGGGACACGGGATGGGTGGGCGGGCTGAGGGCTCCCTGCTGCTGCTGGCTCAGCTCTGTAGGGCTGCGAGTGTGAGCTCAGGGCTGGTGGGGTGTGTTCTTGAGGGGGGGGGGCTGTCCCCATAGGCTGCGTGGGCTCTTCTTTCCACACTTGCTGACCCCCACTGCCCGGCCCCCTTGTTGGTCCTGTTTTTCACTGTTTTCTCTTTCCAGTCTTTCCCTGACTCCCTCCCTTCTCCTCCTTTAGATTCGGTCATTGTCCTTCCCTGATGCCTTCTGTCCCCTGATCTCTGCCCCTCCTGTCCCAGCATCCAAGTTGTCCTGACAGTGGCAGTTGGACTTGGGTGGGTGGGGTGGGCACCCTGCGGGGCTGGGGGCTCAGGCACCTCCTGGGAGCAGCTGCAGAGTTTTTAGTGAAGGGGCTCCTGCAGCCGTTGGGTTTGGTGAAAGGGCCCTGCCCTCCTCAAATGGTGGGAAGCAGTGTGGTCTCCGGCTCAGCACCCTGGGCCCTCACCCACCTCCCTGGACATCTTCCGGGGCAGGAAGGTAGGAGCTTGTCCTGGAGCTGGCTGGTGGGGCTTTGCTGGCCTCTGACCACTGCCACCCACCCTCCTCTCTCCAGAGCTCCAGTCCTTTGCCCAGAGACTCCTGCTGGGATGGAGGAGGCTGGCCAGGGCAGGCAGGAGGTTTCTGCTCAGATGGCTTCCAGGTGAGCACACACAGTGTGGCGTGCTTGAGCTGAGGGATATTTGTGTGTGTGTGTGTGTGCACTGCGGGCATGCAGATGAGTGGGAACTCGGGCACGCCGCTGGGTGTGGACCAAAACACAGCGCCCTGTGCGGATCCATGGCCCTCCAGGCTGGTCCCTGCGCAGCCCTGCTCCTAGCCCGGAACCCTCCTCTGGCCTTTGTGACCCTGGCATTGCACTGCGGCTTCCTCCTGTCCTAGGGGCCAGCTGGTCTCTGGCTATGGTCCCATGCATGGTGACCGATCCCTGGCCACCCATTCAGCTGCCTGGGGGTCCTGCGGCCAGCATTTGCCCACCCCCACTCCTCAAAACAGAGGCGTGTGGGGGCTTCCTGCCTGGTGTCTCAGCCCCGCCAAGGTGGAGGGAATGGGGAACAGCTGCGCTGGCCGATCCCGGCGCCTATGGATGCGGTTCGACAACAAAGCTCCCTCTGTGTGTTCTCAGGCCCCTTACATAACAGCGGGGGTGGGGAGGGACAGTCAGGAGGAGGAGGGGATTGGGACAGGGAGACACCAGGATGGGGTGGCTGGAGAGGGGACAGGGACCGGGAGGAGAGGGGAGGGGAGTGAGAGAGCGAGAGAGGTCATTGAGAAGAGCGGGAAGAGAAGTTTGTCTTGACTCCATATTCTACTTCCTGCCTCCTGGGGTGGGAAGGAGGTCATGTCCAGACCCTCCAGCCTTTGTTGATGCCTTGTCTTCCCTCCTTGAGTCCCACCTACCAGCCTGGACATGCAGGGAAGGGGATGAGGGGAGTCTGCGGGGCCTGCCTGGGAGTGAGGCCAGATGGGGTTTGGGACTAGGGCTGAGGGCCAGTCCTGAGCCCCTGTAAACCGAATACATTCCATAAAGATAGGAATCATTCTCCCCTTTTACTCTGTTTTTAAAAATTTATTGGTTTTTGTTTTTGAGAGATTTGTTGTTTCACTTGTTGATGCATTTGTTGGTTGGTTCTTGTATGTGCCCTGACTGGGGATTGAACCTGCAACCTTGGCATCTGGGATGACTCTCTAACCAAGCTACCCAGCCAGGGTCCTCTCTTATACTTGGTTGTCTGCTCCCCTCTCCCAGGCCCTGGGCCTGGCTCCAGAAGCCCCTCTGGCTCCCCCCTTTGTAGTGCTGCTGAGGGGCCGACTTTCCCTCTCCGTGCACCCTGTCAAACCGGCCCCAAGGCCCCTCCCAGCTTGCTCACTCCTGCCAAGCAGGACCCCTGCTCCAGAGCCTCGGTCACCCCCTTCAGCGGCCCTCTGGTGCTGTTTCCTGCACTCTCTCCTGCCTCAATGATTAGACACTCTCTTGTCACCATCACGGTTCCTGCGGCTGTCCGAATAGAGTGAGAAGAAAAGATTCTCTTTCCGGAACAGCTGGACTGACAGGCCAGGAAGGGCAGGTGAGCTGGCCGGGCTTCAGTGTGTCCTTGGGGTGGGAGGGGCCCTGTGCCAAGGCCCTGACCCTGTCAGCTCCTACGTGGAGGAGACAGACACCTGGGGCCTGAGCTCTGTGGTGGCCCAATCTCCCTGGCTTTCTTGGGGTCTGTGTCTCCCCTGTGCCTCAGTTTCCCTGAGCCTTTGTCTGGCACCGGGCCTCCTTGGAAAGGATTTGATGTGACTCCAGCGGTAGTACTTGTCCCCAGGTTGCAGTGGATAGACAGGACTGAGTCCTTGAGGGCAAGGATGGCTCCTCAAAGGGTAGGGAGGTGCTGCTGGCAAGGCCCCCAGTTCTCCTGGGTATGAGGGACAGAGAACCCAAGGTTCTGTCCCTTGCTCGGCCCCTGACATGCCCTCAATTAGGGTTAGGGTGTCTGCCCAGGGTGTATGTTGTCCTTGGGGCACTGACCTTTGGGGAGGTAGTGTGGGCGAACCCACCCCTGCTGGACAAGCCCTAGACTCTGGACTCCTCAGTCCCCAGAGCTGTCCCTCCCCGCCCTCGCACCCGCTCCCTGGGTCTGAGTCTTGGGGTGATCTGAAATTGCTAAGGCCTCACGGCTTGAGCCCGGAAGGTCTGGAGCTGAGGCAGGCAGCTGGGGCAAGGGCCTAGAAGTTTCCTGGATTTGTGTGGGGTGGAGTGGGCTGGGAAGACAGTCCCCGTCACTGAGACCAGGATTAGGTGCTGGGACAGGCTGTGAGGACGGTGAATTTGTGCTGGGAGGGTGCTGGGTAGGGGGCTCCCCACTGGGGCAGCGACCTCTGCCCTCTGCCTAGCCTCAGCCACAGGCTGCCCGAGGTCATCCCCCTGTCCCCCTGCCACATGCTCCTCCTGTGGCTGAGGGCTTTTCTTTACCCAGCTTTGGGAGGAGATCCCCAGGGGGCTGGTGTAGCCACTCCCAGCTCCTCTGGAAGCTCCAGGCTCCCTGGCTGGTAGCTCCAGGGAGCTTCAATCTAACAAACAAACTCTGCTGGAGCCTGACCTGATGGTTGAGGAGCCTGGTGGGCTGTGTCCTGTGCCACCGTGGGATGGGGGAAGACAGCGCCCTGGCCCAGGGGGTCCAGCAGCCCCCAGAAGCTGTATGTTGGGAGCAGGGGTGGGAGGCAGGGAAGGAGGAGGGTGAGCAATGTCTGCGTGTGTGTGTGTGTGTGTGTGTGTGTGAGTGTGTAGGAGTTACTAGGTTCTTGTGGTTCCGTGACTGTTTTGGGGTGTATACCTGTGTTTGAGCAAGGATCGGTGCGTTTATGCAGAGATGCGTTTGTAGGTTTCTGGCTCTGGGGAGTGGTCTGGGTGGACCAGAGCAGGGTTGGCCTGAGAAGGGGCTCAGTGTCTTCCTCGTGCCTCCTGGCTCTGGGGTGTGGATGGGGCTCCTCATTGCCACGTAGGGGCTGGGTGAGCCCCAGGACAGAGGTGGCCCCGGGTCATTTCTGGGCACCGGGCAGTTCTCCAGCCAGCATTCCCTGCTGCCCTGCGCCCAGGGCCTCGGTGTGCAGCCTACAGGGGCTGCCCCTTCCCTAGCCGTTCCTCCTTTCCCTTCTCCATCACCATTACTGGGAAGAGAGCCCTAGATACACCTGGCTCATTGAAGAGCCTTACTGGTGTGAAACACATTCCGAAGGGCTTCTTTTCCTGGCCTCTCTCTTCCCAGGGTGTAGGCTGATGCAGGAAGTGGCAGCCTTGATTTCCCTTTTTATGGTTTCATTTCTCCTGTGGAGCCCCCCCCCCCCCCCCCCCCGCCCACCCCTCACAGCAACATGCACAGCCACTTCCTGGTCCTGTTCTCGCCATCAGCAGGTCTAACCCAGTTATTGTGCCCCTAATAGGAATTCAGGAGTGGACCCTCCCCTGCTGATGCCCAGAAATCTCTTTGTTCTAGAATCACCATTGCAGGCCATTTTGCACCACAATGCTGTCGGGGTGCTCTGGTGACAGAAGGTGGGGGGTTTGTCTGCAGGAGTGGGGGGTCCCTGTTGGCACTAGGGGCTGCCAGAGGAGAGGGGTTTCTGCGTCCGAATCCCTGCTGCTCCCCAGTGCTCCTGAGAAAGCCATGCCACCAGCCACCGTCCATGGGCCAGGGCTGGGATTGCACCCGACTGTGCAGGGTTCCAGGCCTGAGCACGGCCCCGCAGTGTTCCTGCTCGGGGACTTTGGGAGTCGTGCTCTGCATAGGGGACATACCCAGCAGAGGGAGCATCCCTGGGGAGCCAGGCACTGCTCCCAGAGCCCAGTGGGCAGCGCCCTGGGCCACAGCATAGCAGAGGAGAGCGCCCTGGCAGAGGGGACCCAGCAGACCCGAGAAGTGATGGGTGGGGGTTGCTGCTCCGCAGACGGGGCCCACCTCCGCCACAGTCGGGGAGCTGTGCCAGGGCCTGATGGGGTGGCTGTCAGGCAGACCTGACCAGGGACCTGGGCACCGTCTCTAGGAGACGCTGCACCCAGAAAGAGAGAAAACAGCCTCTCCAGGGTGGCCTCCGCCCCCTCCCCACTCCACGCTCCTCTGCACTTCAGTGTGTACCCCGATTCCGACCAAGCTGTGGGATCTGTGTTTAGTGCAGGGCCCAGCCAGCTGGCAATGTCCCTCCCTGGGCAGCTGTGTGGGCCCCGTGGGGCCAGGAGGAGAAGTGAGCACCACCGGCAGCCCTTCCTCGCTGTGCTCAGTCAAATCTGCCTTCTCTCTGTTCCTCGCACCCAGCAAAGCCTCAGGGTCTTTGCCCTTGAACATTCTTCCCTCTCTGTGTGGTCCTCCTCTCAGGGCTGTCCCCAGCTGTCCCGGCTCCCCTGTTGAGTTTCATTGGCCTCACAGTGCATGTCATTGTCACATGATAGCATTCACGTATTTGTGTGCCGTTACCTCTCCCCACCTAGGCACACATTCCGGGAGCACAGGCCTCTTTCCATGTTTACTGCTGTAGCGCAGAGCCTGACAGAGTGCCCAGCACGTAGTAGGCCCATGGTCCCTGTCACCTCTGGTTTCTTTCGGGCTGCCGGGCCTCACTGTGACCCCAGCTCACCTTGGGACAGAGCCGTTCTTCAAAGTGAACCCTTCTGAGCAGCAAGTAGAAGAGGAGGGAGGTCCCCCTTGGGCTGTCCTGGACCTGCACGGGGTTAGTCATTGGGGTGACCTCACTTAGGTGACCAGCTGCCCTAGACTTAGGAGGTAGGTGCGTAGGGGCCAAAGGTATCGGGAGTCAATTCCACAGAAATACCTGCTCATAAAAAGGAGATATCCTTGTGAGTTTAGGAGAAATGACACACAGAAAGACAAATAGAGGTGAGCTGACTGTGCCAACTTCCCCGAGGCTGTTACTGGACACCACCCCCCCACCCCGCCCCCATCTACACACACCCAGATTTTTGCACTGGGCTGCTTTTAACTTGGCAGAAGGAGGGAGGGCTAAACTGCTCTGCTCTCAAGGATGTTCCCTAGCTCCTGCTGACCTTTCCTATAAAGCAAAATCACCACCCCCCATGGCCAGACACGGCCCTCCACCAGGGCGAAGGGTTTGATGGGCAGAGGGAGGGCTAGACTCACTCCCCACATACCACCCCCACCAGGCCTGGCTGGGCACACTCAGGGTGCATCACTGTGCCTGGTGGCCCTGCCCCTGCCATTCTCTGCCTGTGGAGGGGGACATGGAGAGACGCAAGAATGGCCCATGTCCGCTAGGTCTGTCAGCGGGGCAGTTGATTCGTCCACTTCTCGGTGATAGAGACCCTCAGAGCTCCTGTTCCCGCACGTCCACTGGGTAACAGCAACAGTAGTGCCATGTTTGTATCCCCCTTGACCCCACGGAAAACCTGCGACCTGGAGAGGTAACTTGTCAGCAGTCGCACAGCTAGTTAGTAGCTGATTGGGACTGAAGTCCCAGTGTGTGAGACTCCAAAGTTTATATTCCTCATTTTTTATTCTTCTCTTTGTAGCAAGTGTTTAGTGAAAAGTGTATCCTACTCACCAGTTTAAAAGTTAAACATACAAAACGGTGTGTGATAAAAAGAGGTTTTCTCTTCTGTTCCAGACCCCTGTCCCCAGGACTTCCCTCTAGAGAGGTAGCCACCTTAGTTTTTCCGCCTCCTTCCAAATAGTCTGCTGGCGCATGGACATGCCCACGCGTGCATGGGCATCTCTTGAAGAGCGCGCATTTGGAGATGCACAGAGCACCGCGCTCCACCTGCCTTTACAAACCAGTAACATGGCTCTGCCTGGTGTGGCATCCTGCAGAGTGAGAGGTCACCAGTTCAATTTCTGGTCAGGGCACATGCCTGGGTTGTGAGTTTGGTCCCCGGTCAGGACGTGCAAGAGGCCACCAATCAATGTTTCTCTCCATCTCTTTCTCCTGCCCTTCCCCTCTTTCTGAAAGTAAATAAATACAATCTTTTTGAGGAAATCAGCACGCCTCGGAGAGCACAGGAAACTAGCACACCTGGATTTGCATCCTCTTTTTCACAGCTGGGTGGTGTCCCGTTGTCTGTGCCTCATAGATCTTTTTCTCTTTTTTTTAAAGATCAAAGTTTTTTTCTTTTTAAAAAAAGATTTCATTTATTTATGTTTTAGAGAGAGGGGAAGGGAGGGAGAAAGAAGGAGAGACGCATCGATGTGAGAAAGAAATGTCAGTTAGTGGCCTCTCGTTCATGCCCTGTCTGGGGACTGAACCCACAACCCAGGCGTGTGCTCTGACCAGCACGGGACGAGCGACCCCAGCCCACTGAGCCAACCCACCGGGCAGGGCTCTGCGTAGATTTTCAGGTTGTGTCCATCTTCCCTGGTGCAAATCGGGCTGCTGTAAGGATCTTGGCAGAAAGACCTCTGCACACAAAAGGACACTTTTCTGGGGAATAAACGTGGAATGCAAGGGAATTCCCGGGCTCAAGGGGTTTTTGGTAGATAATGCCAAGTCACCTCCCAAAAAGGCTGGCCTGGGTTCCACTTCCCCCGGGCCAGGCGATCCAGCCCCAGCAGCAGCCAGGCCCTGGGGTGAAGCGAGATGGGTGTGAGCTGCAAGTCCTGTGTCGTGGATGGGTGTCTTCCCCTGTGGGCCTGTTAGTTACCGTGCGTTGTATGTAATTCATGTCCTGGGCTAGCCATCAAATTTTGTTTCTTTTTTTTCTTGTTGATTTGCACACTATAAATGAAGGGAATTGACTGGTCTGTTACATGTAGATTACAGGTGGTTTTCCATTTTTTCCTTTGTCTTTTCACTGTGTTCTAAGATACCAATTTTTTTTCCTTTATGGCCTCTGAATTTCTGTCTTAAAAATAACGGGCTCCAGTAGTAATCAGCCACATTTAACAAGTGTCCTCATTTCCCTGTATTACATCAGTTTTTTCTTTAAGAGATAAAATATCAAAAGCACAGAACTAAAGCCTTGCCCCTGCCGCCTGCCCTGTGCTTTGTCTTCCCAGAATGTAGTATTCACTTAAATTTGGGAGCGCCCCTGTATTTTATTGTCTTACCTCAGCGCGTGCAGTGTTTATATTTATACATGCACACAAACACACAGACGGTGCTGCCTGGCCGCGCACACACTCAGAATTATTTTGTAGGTTTTTACCTTTTAAGTGCAGTCGTGTGATGCTTAACGACAGGGTTACGTTCTGAGAAATGCATCATTAGGCTATTTTTTTAAAGGTATTTATTTATTTATTTATTTTAGAGAGAGAGACCTCCATTTGTTGTTTCACTTATGGATGCATTCACTGGTTGCTTGGTGTATGTGCCCTGCCTGGGGATTGAACCCACAACCTTGGAGTATCCGAACAAGGCTCCAAACAACTGAGCTCCCCGCTAGGGCTCATGAGGCGGTTTTGTCCTTGTGTGGGCATCAGAGACTGCACTTAGTGCACACCTGGGCTGTATGGAGTCGTCTGTTGCTCCTGGGCTATAAACCTGTACAGCATGTTACTATAAAAAACAACTGGAGATTAAATCCAGCACTTGAGAAAAAGATGCAATCCAAAGAGGCCGTAAACCCAGGATGAATCAGGCTGCTGGCAAAACACGGCATCCTGTCTTCCAGCCAAAAAAACATTTTTTATAAGTGGGAAGAATACACTGTAATGATAAAAAGTACAGTAAACAGTCGTTTATTGTCGTCATCAGGCATTATGTCTTGTACAGAATTGCATGCGCTCGGAGGCCGGTTCACACCAGCATCGCCCCAAACTCGTGAGCAACGTGTCGCTGCCACATTTCGTGGCTGTGATGTCGCGGGGTAGCAGGGGTTTTTCTGCTCCATTGTGATCTTTATGTGATGCATGAGCATCATGGATCTATGCTTATGGATCTGTTTACCACACTTAAAAAAATTGTCATCGTGTTTCAGGCTTATTTAGATGGACCCGTGTAGAGTAATTTCTTCAGTTTAAACGGCTGTGTCAGTGCTCAGTTGTGTGAACGCGCCTCGGTTTGTGCAGCCAGCCCTCCTGGACGTGTAAGGTAGCTCCGGCCCTTGGCTGCGCCACGGCGCTGCGATGAACGCCCGCGGCGGGTGTACACACAACGAGGGATCGAGGGGGTTACTCCACGTGAATTCCAGCATTGCCAAGTGCGCAGACCCGCAGCCTTGCTGGGTGTGGTGAGCCGCCCTCCCAAGCCTCGATGTCCGTGAACTCCAACCAGCGACGAGCAAGAAATGATACACTCAGTTTTCATCTGCCTTCTCGGGTCGCTAGAGAGGGTGAACACCTCTTGTGTTTTTGAAGTTCCCTGGATTTGAAATCAATTCACAGAGATGTCTAGCAAAGAACGTTTTAGTAATTAAAGTGATTTGAAAATGACACGTGCGTCGCTGGTTCATGGGAAGGTGCTGAACGCCGAAACGCTCTAGTTTGAAAGCTGGGTAAACTGTGAAGGATGTATTAAAAACTGTTACTGACAAGTTGGCCCCTGGAGAGCCGGGAAGGTGGGAAGATAAATTCTGTTTTGGATGTCAGTGAAATTCTGAACTTACAATAATGCTTCGATGTTCATCCACTTACCATTTGTCTCTACTTTTCTTGTTTGAGTTTGTATTTTATTTAGTTTTAAAGTTTTATTTTTCCATTGGAGTGGTCATCCAGTGTTACCTTGTATTACTTTCAGGGGTACAGCATGGTGCTGAGACAGCCCTGTACTCATAGATAGTCCCCCACCCCCGACGTTCCCGGCCCCCACTGGAAGCAGCCCCAGTCACCAAGATGTTATTGACCGTGTTCCCCGTGCTGCGCTCTCGCCCCCGGGACTGCTTTGTCCCTGCCAGCCTGTGCTTCTCAATCCCTTCACCTCTCCCGCCCAGCCTCCCATGAACATTTTTCACGCTCACTGGTGTTCGCGTTTAACCTGTGAATGACTTTCTTCTGCCCTTTCTTCTCTGTGGTCTTTCCTTGATTTGAAGGAGTCCCGATATACCCAAGTATTTGTCAATTACACGTACGTGCTGTGTCTGACTTGTCTGAGGCCAGAACTCTTAACCGCCGCCCCGCTGTCCCTGTCCCTGTCCGTGGCCGACCTGTTGAGATACTGTCTCCTGCAGGGAGGGGTCCAGTCAGGGGCCTGGGCACCGTGTCTGTGCCAGGAGATGCTGCACCAGGAAAGAGTGCAGAGGGCTTCTCCAGGGCGGCCTCCCCCCTCTCCCTGCTGCGGCGTGCGCCCTGCGTCTGGCCAGTGCCTGGCATCCGCGTTGGTGCAGGGCCCAGTCTGGCTGGCTGCGCACCTCCTGCCCGCTCTCCCCAGGCAGCTGTGTGTGTCCCGTGTCACGTGTACGGTGGACCCAGCTGCCAGGAGGAGAGGTGAGAGCCAGTCACACCTATCAGTACCCAGCACTGTGGCTGGACTTGCCCTTGAGGGTCTCACTGTGATTATACGTGTCCGTCAGTGATAGTCATCAGGGAACTTTGAAAACATGGAAGTTTATTATTTATAGGGCCTGGAGTGACACTGCCCTTGTGGGGTTGTGCGGGGGAGAACTAGGCCGGGGTTCTGCTTTAACCGGGGTTGCAAGTGCCGGCCCAGAGTTTCGAGGATTCACTCTTTTTTTTTTTAAGCTACATTAATTGCACAATTAATCATTGAAATCCTTACAATGAAGTGGATGCTGCAGCAGCTGCCCTCTTGGGCTTGGGCGTTGCTCCTTCATGGAATCCACGCCTGCATCTGCGGTGTGTGATTTTTAGGTGACTCATCCGACCAGTCCTGGTGGTGGTTTGTCATTTAGCCTTGGCACTCCAGTTACACTGCCTCTTTTGCTCGGTGGGGCAGCTGCCCTCGCCGCAGGCGGACCTCGGAGGCTGCAGGCTTCTGGGCCGCAGCAGAGGCACGCGTGTGATTCTTGTTGCGGCGCTGGCTGACTGGTGGCGCTCCCTCTGTCTTCCTACTTCTGCTGCTGAGACCCGAGAGTCGGGACTCACCCATTGTTAGTGAAACTGAAACATAAGAGCTGAGTCTAAAGTGTGGCCCAAATGGCCAGTTATTGAAATTGACCAAGACCTCTTAACACAAAGGAGCATGGGGGTGGGAGGTGGCCTGGGTTTTATCTGGCTGACTGGTGAACATGCGTATTCGAGATGCCTGCCTTTGAAGTACATGCCCTTTCTGAACCTGGATTCTTTTCCTTTGCCTCCAGGAGGCCAAAGGTGCTTTGGGGGCTGGGCCCTGGGCCCTGGATTTTAGCCCAGGCTGCTGCCTCTTAAGGGGCAAGTAAGGAGGAAAGGAGGGTTCCTGGGTAAGAAGAGGGCGTCTTCCAGCTGGTCCCTCTCCTGGGACCACACAGGTCGGCTGATGTCAGCTCTCGGTGTGGCACCGTGGCCTTGGACTGCTGGTGGTAGAGGTGAGTCAGAGGTGATAGTGGATGTCCTTTGAGCATGACATGTTGGGTGGAGCATGTGGCATGTGCTGGCTCCGCCCCCTGCAGTGCTGAGTGTCTCGTCAGCCCCGGGCACCTTGTGTGCCCAAGCCTTCGCAACTGAGGGTCTGGGATGTCTCGCCGTGACGAAACACTCTGTCCTCTCTTATTCTGCTCATGGGCTCATTCACTTATTCATTTAAATATTTGTTGGTGGCCTGCAGGCGTTAAGTTTGGTGCTGCAGATATGGTGGGCCGCAGGAAGTCCCTGCTTTCTTGGGGCACACAACCCCATCAGCACAGGAGGCAGTGTGGTGTAACCGTGACGAGGGAAATTCAACAGGGTGACGCTGTGGGACAGACCACAGCGGGGGCAGGGTGGGCAAGGAGGCTCCTGGGTGGGCGTCTGGGACCCTGTGCCAGGAAGACACAGGGGAAGGGGAGGCTGGGCCTGGCTCACAATTATTCCAGACTCCCCGGCGTGTATTCCGCAGTCCACTCCTGCCCTGACGAGGGTTCAGATCCAAGGCTGTTGGTGCTGACCCCACCTTGGCCCCGCCTCCACACTCAGATGGAGTCAGAGTGTGGGTGGGGGCGGGCAGGCTAAAATGCTTCATTTGGGAAGGGGAAGGTGTATTTTAGGAGGTGCTGGTGAGGCCTTGGGCTGCCAGGGTCGTCTCGGTTCGGTGCCAGTCAGCTGTGCATAGCGTAAGGTTCACAGTCTTCTGTGCTTTCGGTCACAGAACAGACTGGCTGAAAAATAGTCTGTTTGTTTTTTTAGATAATGTTGTGATTCACCCCCTATTATTCACAGTTGTAGCTTTTGGATCTCGCTGAGCGCGTGAAAATGAAGAAGTGCCACCAGTTTCCACTCACGGAGCACGTCCTGCATGCCGTACCTAGTCTGTCTCCTTGACCAATCTGCGGGAGGGTCCCTTTTGCCTCCATTTCACAGACTGGGAGACGGGGGCTTAGGGGTGCAAAGTAGTTCCCCAAAGTCACACACCTGGCAGGTGGCAGAGGCAGGGTCCAGACCCGGTGGCCGGTCCCCTGGGCACAGCTCTCAGCCGGAGGAGGAGAGGAGCCCTGGTATGGCGGTCCTGTGGGACCTGCTGGCCAGCCCCGCTGTGCCGTGCCATCCGTGTGGGCCCCGGGCAGGTGTGGGGAGCGAGGCCCAGCTGGGGGCCAGCCACTGGGCCAAGAGGCCAGGGTCAGGAAGAGGCTGGGGGTGGGCCAGGTGGCAATGTCTGCTTGAACTGTGCCCCCACACCCAGAGCCCCAGTGGCCAGGGGGAGCAGCATACAGGGAAGAGGGTCTTCTTGGATGACATGCGGAGACTCAGGACAGTGCACATGGTGGCTGTGGGTCAGAATGGCCAAGGCCCCTCTTCAGGCATCTCAGACCCTGAGGCGGCCTTTCGGACGCGGAGCCCAGGAAGCGTGTGGCGCTCAGGAAGTGCCCCGGGTGCTCCCTGAGGATTCCTGGAGGTGACCCAGTGCAGCGCTGTCCAATAGAAAGGGAATGGGAACCACACAGGCAAGCTTCGTGTGCAGTTTTAAATTTTAAGTGTTAATTTCGTCCCATTTGTAAGAAGTGAGGTGAAATTAATTTTAATACTTTAAGAGCCAATGTAACCAAAACATTATTTCAATGTGTGATCAGTGTCAACAATTTCAAGGTGACAGTTCACTTTTTTGGTACTAACTTGAGGTCCAGCGTGTATCTTTCACTTAGAACACATCTTAGTGTGGACCAGCCACACGGCCAGTGCTGCATGGCCTCACGTGGCACGGGCCACCGCATGGGGCCACCACGTGGGACCAGGCAGGGCTGGGACCGTCTGGAGGCCAGAGTTGGGGCACGCTGGCCACCCTGTTGGTGAGCTGGTTTCAAGCCCCAACTGCAGCAGGGCCTTTAGCTTTCAGTCCTAACTCCTCAGCTCCTGGGGGGGCGGTCGGAGGAGGGCAGTGTGCTGGAGCCCCTGACTAGGAACCTGGGGCGGGTTCTCAGCCGCACCACATTTTCCTTTATTTATCCCGGACATGGGCCTGGGTAATGGACTCTCCGCCCTGCCTTGCCACACCACTTCAGCTTCCTCACCCAGAGAATGGAATTCAAAGTGCCTGCCCCTCCCTGGCCCACACCAGAAGTCTGATTTTCAAGTGGCTCCCTGTGGTGTCTTGTGACTAGCAGCTGATAAGGTGGATGATACCCTGGTTCCATGCGTTTCTGTGCCATGTGGGCTGTTTGGGGCCTGGCCTGGCCCCTTTCCTTTGAATGTGGATGTCTAGAGAGATGCCCCCTCTGCTCACTGGTGGGCCTTGGGGCAGCTGGTCAATTATTCTGCCCTTTGCTGCCTGGAATGAGCCTGGGGCCACGGCAGCCTCGCTCCCTCTGGACACACTGTGAACTGTGATCACTCTATGTTGTTCAGTGAGGCGCACAGGATGCAGTCCGCAGGCTGTGGCCATCGGGGCTGAAGCAGGTATCCAACCTGTTACTGCCTCTTCCTTCTTGCTCCAGGAGATGGACTGATGAATTCAGCAAAGCTGTGTGGAGAGCCTCCTGTGTGCCAGGCACTATCCTAGATGCAAAGCAGTGAACAAAACGGCAGGAGACATCTTTGCAAGCAGGAGGGGGATCTGCAATATGGGGTACATGCTGAACTTTTGGTGGGAGATAGGGGTGAGCAAGGAGCTGAATGTCTAGGGGGAAGCATTTTGGACCGAGCAGGTAGTGAGTGCAGAAGCCCCAAGGGGCGTGCCTTGTCCAGTCCAGAAAGGGGGGGGGCTGGGTGAGCTGGGAAGGGGGTGCTGCTGGTGGTTCATGTGCATCCTCATAGATCAGAGGCAAGGTTGTGGGCTTTCCTCGTGATGAGGAGCCCACGGAGGGTTTCCGAGCAGAGAATAGAGATGACTGGTCTCTTCTCCAGGATCGACAACCGCGTCCATGAGTCATCGATGAAAGTGGACTGGGGCCCCCAGGAGAACTTCCATGGCCTCCCCTAGCAGTTGTGTTCATTCCATTCAGTACACAGCCCAGCGGGAGTCCCCTCTGGAATACTGCCAGCAGACACCAGGCCGAGAAGACCTGCTGTGGGTTAGCTGACACCGTGACAGGCTAGAATGTGGCCCTGGCTTCCTGAGGGGAAATGGGTGTGTGTGCACAGGTACCTTGCGGTCCAGCTTTCGGCACAACGTGGTAGCCACATGCATTCCGGGCCCAGGAGACCTGGCTTGCCCGCTGAGGGGTTTCAGCCCACGCCAGGGCTGGGACGTGACTATGTGGAAGTGAGCGCGGTTGTAGCCGGTCCTCCTGGAGGTCTGGTGTCCAGATGGAGGGCAAAAGTCATCCTGCCAGTACAGCTGGATGCGCTGAGAACGTGTTGGAGAGCTTCCAGTGCAGCCCGAGGCTGGGGGGCTGCAGGCGGATGCTCCAGGGATCGTGGAGTCCAGGGAGCGATTCCCCGGGCAGGATGGGGTGAGAGGCAGCAGGGTGGGGAATTTGGGGTGCCGGCTGGGGGCTCAGCCTGAGTTCCAGCCCCCTTCCCCCGAGCTGCATGACCCTGAGCAAGTTGCTGACTCGTTTGGCACCTCGGCTCCCTCTCGGCACAGGGAGGTAATAACAGTGTTTAACTCACAGCGTTGAGGTCATACTTGGACAGCCCCTGAAAGTGTCTCGCAGAGGAGTTCTCAGTGTTTGGTAATTTCTGGAGACGTTTTGTTTGTCACAGCTGGGGAGTGGGGGGTCCTTCTGGCATCCAGGGGGTCCAGGCCACCATTCTGTGGTGCACAGGACGGCCCCCACAACAGTGCTGGTGAGACCCGCCCCTGGTGTCACACCGAGTAAGTGCGCAGTGCATTTCAGTTGTGAGCAAGGGATGTGATACATTTTTAATCTCATTGTATTACTTTCATGTCAAACATTTATAACACATCTGCTACATTCTAGATACTATTATTCTTAAATTCGCAGGCTCGTGCACAAGCCGCTGAGCCACGCCCGCCAGGGTTTAGATGCTCTTATTCTTTATGTCTGGAGACTTTATGAAGACGTCCCAGACCATAGAGGTCACAGTGTCGTGGGCAGGATAAAAAAATACGTAATAATGTAATATAAAGTTACATTGGGTAATAAAGCATCTTCTCTATCCCAGGTACTCCGATAGACTCTCAGTATAAATAAGCCTCCAAGTTCAGAGGTCAGAAGGTAGTGGGGCAAGGCATGCAAAGCAGTGATTCTGTAATACAAAATTATATTACCTGTAAGGGCTGACGTCGACATATAAACAAAATTTTGTGGGAAGAGAAGCATCAGCTGCTTAGAGACGTCAGAAAAGACTTGCTGGGCGAGGTGTCGCTGAGTCCGTGCCGCAGAAGGGGTGGGATTGTCGGGCAGCCAGGGTGATGGGGGCTTTGGCTGAGGCCAGAGGGGAAAGAAGAGGCGGTTCTTGTCCTGCGGGGTCGGAGGTGCCCCTGCGGGGCTATGGCCGGACTTGAAAGGGCCCCCGTTGCCTCTGAGGAGTTTCGGATTTTCGTTTAAGGACCAGGGAGCGATTAAAGCGGGAGGGTAGTTCCATCCAAGTTGTGTCTTAGAAAGACACCAGGTCGGCCATTCCAGGGAAGGGCTTGAGTGAGGAATGACTTGTGGTTGAGGGACTGATTAGGAAGCAGGGGAATTGGGGTCGGGCTGTAGACTCAGTCTCTGCCTTGAGGGGAGAGAAGGGGACACTGCCTTCTGAATATTTCTGGGGCTCTAGGCTACTGGCCTTAACCCTGGGTGAGTTTTATAAAGCTCTGTATGCCCCGAACCTCCCACCATGCCAAGCCTTTGATGGAGTTCAGCAAACATTTGCTGGAATTAGGAAATGGGGCAGAATCAATACTTAGTAACTGTTTAGTAAGGGATGGTGTGAAGGGGAGGGATGTTGAGGACTGAGCTGATCGTAGGGGGTTGGGGAGTGGGGGGAGATGGGTCCGGTTTGGGACAGGCTCATTTTTGAAGAATTTGAGGTCATCCAGGTAGCATGTGCCGCAGAACGTTAGCAATATTGGGATGGGCTCTGGGAGAGAAATTGAAGGGCTGGAAATAAAGACCTTGAATCACCAGGTACGGGTAGTAGTTAAAGCTCTGGAAAGGAATGAACTCCTGTGAAAACAGGGGAGAGCGGAAGTTCAAGGACGTGTCCCTGGACACTGCGCACACTCAGAGCCGCAGGGCCAGTGCCGGGGCGTCACGGAGGCTGCAAGGAACCTGGGGAGGGGCTAGACCTAGAGGCCAAGAAGGAGGCACTGGCCAATGGTGTCAAAGGCTTCAGCAAGACCAATTTCACCGTGGAAGTAAGGGTCGGAAGCAGGGCTGGAGTAGGGTGAGGGGTTGTGTGGGGAGTGGGGCTGCTGGAGGCCAGGAGAGAGATGCAGGGGTAGCTTGAGGAGGAGACCAAGGCAGCGAGGGGCGTAGTTTTGTTTTAGGAAGAGGGAGACCTGAGTACGTCCACTGGTCAGAGGGAGTGGAGGAAGACGGAGAGATGGAAGGGTCAGGGAACGGGGTGGGTGGGGGCTGGGGGAGGGAACCACTGATCAGGAGCAAAGCTGGAAAGATGGGTGGGGACCCAGGGTCCAGGTACAGGGATTAGGAGGGAGCAGGAATGGCAGGTGAGTCTAGAGGTGGCAGGCAGGCAGCTCCAGGGGACAGTGATGTTGATCAAAGTCTCTGAACCAATAAGGACAGACCCTGCACTTCTGCCTCCCAGCCCCCTTCCCTCAGCCTTCGGAGGAACATTAGGCTGTGTCCCTTGATGGGCCCCAGCGGGGGTTCTGAGGGGCCTGGCATCGCACTGTTCCCCGTGGGGGCAGCTCAGTCCTGTTCTTGGCACAGCGGCTGCCTGCTGAGTACTCACTGTGTCAGCTGTGGGTGCCTGAGCAGCAGGAGTTATGGTGGCTGTTTCCATGGGGTTTGTTTCTGTAGCTGGTGGCCTCCGGGCTGCCCTCCGGTGAGTGCTGTGGCAGTTCCCACCAGCCTCCCTTCTGCCTGGGACACTGTGGCTCCTGGCAAAGCACCAAAGAACACACAACCTTCCTTGTCCTGGGGTCAGCTTTGCCTCGTGGGTTGAGTGAGCCTGGCTCCCGGCAGCTAGTGGCAGGTAGAGGCTGCCGTGCCTTGGACCAGATGAGTGGATCGGATGCCTTCTCTCCTGCCCAGGTACCTCACTTTGAGTTCTCTCCTGTCCTTTCATACCTTGGGGCTCAGTCCGTCCTGTGGGGGAGCTGCTGGGAGAAGGCTACCCCTTATCCTGAGGCGGCAGCCAGCCCAAGGACCACACTCCCAGGGTGTCTGGGGGCAGCTAGCCACCCCCCTTGGCTTGGCTCAGCGAGGGGAGGGGTTGGGCTGATGAGACCCCGGATGGGGTACTTAGAGCAAGCCCGAAGACCAGCCGGTCTGCTGAGCAGAAAGCCAGCGCGGTTTGGGAACGGACACTGCAGTGCACAACTTTCTTGGTCAGAGAAGGGCCAGCTGTCTGGTTGCTCGGGACCGGTCAGTGCCAGTCCCCTCTGTGGGTGATGGCAGCCTGCGGGGCGGCTGAGTGTTTGTGTCTGGGTTGCTAGGGCCCACGCTCTCTGTCGTGTGTCCATCTTGGCCACATGAGGTTAGAGCCCCGAGGGAGGTGGGGGCAGGGGTTAGGTCTGCCTTGTTTTTCACGTAGCCAGGCTGGGCCCTGCCCCTGACCAATTAAATAAGAATCTGGAAGAGCGGGGCCTGGATGTCTGTACATTTTTAAAGTTCTCAGGTGATTGCTTGCCCTCTGCAATCGGCGCTGTGATCTTCCAACACGAGGGAGATGAAGTCAGATGGGGGAGCCCTCGTCACCGGGGGCAGTGTGGGAGCTGGGAGGGCCCTGGTGTCAGCCTCGCTGCAGGGCCCCCACCCCCACCCTGGGGGCTGGTTAGGCTCGGACCCGCCCACACCCACTGAGTCAGAAAGTGCCTATTCAAGTTTGAGGAACCTGCTTTCGCCACCCTCTGGCCCAGTGCTGCTCGACCTTGGAGTCGCCTGGGGGGCTTGGACAAATTCCAGTGCTGGGCCAGACCTGCGAGGTCGGAATTCCAAGCTTTGGGACCATCAGCACCCCCAGGCAACTCTCTCCTGACGCGCCCGGAGCACACCGGAGCACACCCCCCTGTCCTGACCAGCGCTTCTCACGCTTCGAATGTGCATTCGAATCATCCGGATCTTACTCAAATGCGGGTTCTGATTCTGTGGGTCCAGGGGGGCCTGAGAGGAGGAATTTCTACCGAGTTTCCTAGTGAGGCCCAGGCGGTCGCTCAGGTGTGTGCTGACCTGCAAGCACCCAGCGCCTACGTCCAAGTTTTACAGCCAAAGAAACTGAGCGTCAGAGAGGAAGAAGTGACTCCCCCAAAGTAGCCCAACACGCTGTTCACTCACTACTGTTCGGGGGCTGGCTGTGTGCCAGGCAGCGGCTAGATGCCGGGGGGCCAGTGGGGGGACAAGCAGACGTTATTCCTGCCGGCACAGAGCTCACACTCCACTGGGGGAACCAGAAGGCACACAGGAGTCACTGAATGACTGACAGGTCAGAACTGCTGCGGAGGCCACAGAGAGGCGGTGTGCAGGGAGCGAGGGCCATGGCTGTGCGCAGGCAGGGGAGTCCTGCACTTTTAGAAAAGCAATCAGGGAAGTTACTAGAACCACAACCTTCCCCGGAGTCGCCTGATGGCACACCTGGAACTTGACTGGACAAGGTCACCCTCTGTCCTCACTGGGGTTAGAAGATGGGCGCTCTGACCCTCCTGAGGATGCCTGGCTCTTGTCCCCACACGGCCCTTTCCTCCCGTTCTAGATTCATTCTTCAGGGCTTGGGGATTCCCTGTGGAGGCCCCTGTGCCCAGTGGGCGCAGGGCATGCCTTTGTGAGAAGACAGTGCTCAGGAACATTGGTTTGTGATTTGTAACTAAAACCAGGCCTTGTCCAGACTCTGTCCCCCGCCCCTGAGAAACAGTTGAGGTTTTTCGTTTATCCCGGAGAGTGCAGACACTTGTGGTTCGAGACCGGGGCTGCTCGTGGAAGTGACCCCAGGCCCACCTGGGCTGACTGAAGCAGCCCCAGGGGAGGGCCCAGGAATCTGGATTTTTGGTAAATGGCCTGGTGATCCGTGGGACCCAGATCACTGAGAAACCCGGCATGGGAGCACCCCAGGCCTCTTTGTGTGGCTGTGGATGCTCCAGAAATTTTCCCCGTGCCGCGTGCTGACTCCAAAGTGTGGCCCTGGCCGCGTTTTGTGACTGAGGGGCCTCTCTGTTCCTGTGCGAGCAGCAGCGCCCCCCCTCTTGCCCCCACCCTGTCCTTCTGCGCTGGCCTTTGCCCTGACCGGAAGGGTTTCCTACCTCCTCTTTGATCAAACAGACCCTGGAGCTCCGCATCCAAACACGCTGCCCTCGCCGTTTCCCCTCCGCGCCTGGGTGCTGAGGGCTCGGACAGTGTTTGCATTTAGTCAGAGCCCAGAAGGGCTGGAGGGGGCCTCGGGGACCATCTCATAGCTGCACCCTCACCTCACTCTCTGGCCTGAGCAGGCCTGTTTGGCTGGAGTAGTGAGAGACAGATGATGGGGAGGTGAATGGTGGCCAGAAGCAAGGTGAGGCCTTGGGTGGTGGTGAATAGACTTTTAATTGCATGCTATATGAATCACACCTGTATACAGTTAGCTTGACTTTCTTGTAAAAAAAAATAGGTGGAGGTGCCCATTTGCCTCCCGGAGCTGGCCCTTCCCTGGTCAAAATAAGGAAGTGGACAGCAAAGGGAACCCCTCCAGAGAAGCTGGAGCCAGCCACTCTGGCACGGAACCTGACCCTTGAGGGGTGGGACTTGGTTTCCCTCCCTAGCACATAGGACCCTCCAAGCCCCTGATGCTGCCTTTGAGGGGCTGGGGCATGTCCAGGGTGAGAAGGGCCAGCTCTGGATGGCTGCCCTGAGGTGGCTCGCACAGAAAGAGGAGGCGGCAAGAGGCGGGCTGTGGGCGTGTCCTGCTCTGGCATCTGGTAGGAGTGTGTGGAGCTGACCAGACACCTATGACTCCCGTCTCCTAGGTGGCCCGAGGCAGCCGGGATGCCAGCTCTCCCCAGGAACCCTGCTTCCTGCTGAGAAACATGATCAACAAGTCCCGTGAGTGATGCCCAAGAGCCTCCACCCTGAAAAATGCCCCCAGAAGCAGTTTTCATTATCATCCTGGGACCTGGGGGGTTGTGGAGGGACAGATAGGGAGCTAGGGCCCCCCTCTTCATCTTGAAGGACATTGGAAACGCTCGGGCCCCAGCCCTTTGCTGGAAAGCAAGGGCCAGGCCGGGCCAGGGGCTGGGCCAGCCTGAGTTGCGGGGGAGGGGGGTTCTGAGTGGGCCCGGTGAGAAGGTAGACGAGGGCCGTACCTGCCTCTTTCTGCCTCCAGCTCCTCTGTGCGTGTGCCCTGCAGGCTGGAAGCTGCTGGCCATGTTGGCACTGGTCCTGGTCATCATGGTGTGGTACTCCATCTCCCGAGAGGACAGGTACGTCGAGCTGCGAGTCCAGCTTTCACGTCCTCAGACTCGGGATGGAGCGTCACAGGGTGGGGGCGGAGTGGGGCAGGGGATTCAGAGAGCCCCAGGGTGACCTCTGCCTTTAGCTGCTAGCAGGAGATTCTTCCAGGAGGGTAGGTGATGGGTTTGGGGGCAGGGCGTGGGATGACGCCCCCAGGCCCTTGCTGGGGCATTCGGAAGGAAGAGCTGACTCCTGCATGGGTTTCAAAACGGACCAGGGGATGAAATGACCCCCTCTTCCCTGCACATTGCGCTCTAGCACCTGGGACCGATGTGCCGCGGGAGAAGGTGGAGGCGGGGGCCTGTGGCTGACCGTGGCTGACCGCAGCTCCTGCCTCTCCTCCCCCACCCCCAGTTTCTATTTTCCCATCCCAGACAAGGAGGAGCCCTGCCTGCAGGGGGAGGCAGAGAGGAAGGCTGCTAGGCTCTTTGGCAAGTGAGTGCTGAGGCTGGGGGGTGGATAGGCAGGGCCCGAGGTGAGCGGGATTGAGAGTTTCACGGGGTGGAGGACCTCGGAGCTAGCTGGACTGGGTGGGGGGCTGTGCTGGTGGACCTGGGTTAGAAGCAGTCAGTGAGGGAGGGAGTGGCCCTTGGACATGTGGGGGGTGGGGTGGGGGTGGTGGGGTGAGTCAGGGGCCTGATCTGGATCCTGATATCCACATTAATCCTTTCCTGTCCTCACCCTGCTCTCACCTCTCTGCAGCTACTCTCGAGATCAGCCCATCTTCCTGCAGCTTAAGGATTACTTCTGGGTCAAGACACCCTCTGCCTTTGAGCTGCCCTATGGGACCAAGGGGAGTGGTAAGCACTGCCTGGGGATCCCCTCCTCTTTGGCCCTCCACAGTCCTGGTGCCCAGGTTCTCAGCCAGGCCCAGGCTTCGCCCCGGGGCAGGGGCACAGAAGGCAGCCCAAGCCCTGAGGAGTGGAACGGGGGAGTGGCACGCTGGCACTTGTCACTAGCCCCTTCTGATCCGTTCTTTCTGTAGAGGACGTGCTCCTCCGGGTTCTGGCCATCACCAGCTCCTCCATTCCGGAGAGCATCCTGAGGTAAGGAGGCTGCACTCTTGCTCTGCCCCAGTGAGAAGCAGTCGGGGCCCAGCACCCCCACTGAGCCCTCCTGTCACTGGCCCCCCGTGGCCCATTTGGCCCATTTCCTTGCCTGCCCATCTCCAGGGGAGGCAGGCACCTCAGTCCTTGCAGCAGTAAGCCTGGGCGTCTGGCCTCGGAGCAGGCAGAGGCTGCTGAGGGGTTGCCAGGGCAACAGGCAGGCCCAGACAGCAGGCGAGGGGCTCTGCAGTGGGGTTCCTTATTGGCACTCCTCAGTCGTCTCTCTTCCTCTCCCTCCCGTGCTCTGCTTGGTTTCCTCTCTGGTTACAGAGGCAGCAACGCCATGAGCAGGGCCCCTCGGAGATTCCTGCTCCCCAGGGACCAGGCACTGAGGGGCCTGGGGTGGGGCTCTGAGCCTGGCTGGGCAGGGGCAGACCCAGGGCGGGGCAGCAGCTGCCCTGGGGTCTGAGTGCCCTCTCCCCCCGCAGCCTCCAGTGCCGCCGCTGTGTGGTGGTGGGCAACGGGCACCGGCTGCGCAACAGCTCACTGGGCGAGGCCATTGACAAGCACGACATGGTCATCAGGTCTGTATGGCCAGCTTGCCCGCTTCTGTCTGGGGGTGGCTGCAGACAGGCTGGGGGGCCCTGGCTGATGGCAGCCTCCTCCCGTCTCCCAGGCTGAACAACGCCCCGGTGTCCGGCTATGAGGGCGACGTGGGCTCCAAGACCACCATGCGTCTCTTCTACCCGGAGTCTGCGCACTTCAACCCCAAGGTGGAGAACAACCCCGATACACTCCTCGTCCTGGTGGCTTTCAAGGCGATGGACTTCCACTGGATTGAGAGCATCCTGGGCGATAAGAAGCGGGTACATGGAGATACGGGGATCTTGCCTGAGTCCGGCCCTCCGTGCCGTGATATCTGCTCTGCTGTCCCAGAGATGGCGAGGGGAAACGTGAACCCAGTCTCCTGCAGGGCCACCCGGCAGCCAGGGCCCAGGGCCGGCAGGAGTCAGGCGGCAGCCAAGGGTGTCCCAGGCTCGAGGCTGCCTGGGGCAGAAAAGCTGCCAAATTGTGTTGGCCAGGGAGAAAGCTGGGAGTGGAGAGGCCAGGGGATAGTCATCTTGGGGCAGCGGGCAGGTTCGGACATTCAAGATCTGGGTCCTTTCCAGGCGTTCTCCAGAAAGCCCACTGTGTCTCTTTATTGTCCAGTCCAGTGCTGAACTGTCCAGTCTGGTGTTTTTTCCCAATGCTTACACAACTCTGACCTCGAGGCCCACCCCTCACCCCCACCTGTCTGGGATTCTCAGAAGTAGGATGGTTGGACCTCGTACTCTGCTCGCTGTGTCTCCTGGCCCCTCCGGGTGGGGTCGCCCTCCTCTCTTGCCCTGCTCTGCTCCTCTGGCCCCCCTTCCTATCTCTGGTGCAGGCCTTCACCTCCCTCCCCTCGCCCTGAGGGTCTCGGCCATCACATGGACCCCATTCCCTGGCTGAGGACCACCGGGCTGAACCTGAGAAACACCCGTCTCCCATCCATTCCCTCCAACCTCATCCCCCTAGGTGCGAAAGGGCTTCTGGAAACAGCCTCCCCTCATCTGGGATGTCAACCCCAAGCAGATTCGGATTCTGAACCCTTTCTTCATGGAGATCGCAGCTGACAAACTGCTGAGCCTGCCCATGCCACAGCCACGCAAAGTTAAGCAGGTGCTGATGTGACGGGTAGCCAGAGGGGCGGGGGCACAGGTGGAAAGTAGGCAGGATGGCCCAAGAGACTCAGGAAGTCAGAGAGGCCTCCCCACAAGAGGAGAGAGCCATCAGCTCCCATAGGAGGAGCACCCGTGAAAGCCGGGGGACCTTCGGGCACACACACACGTCTGTTAGCTTGCCCGGGCTGGGGACAGCGCAGACTTGAGAACCGCAGGCCATCTCCAAAATGGAGAGTTATGGGAGGGCCATTCCTGGGGCTTGGGGCTGGAGTTCGAGGGTGGTTTGGGCAGGCACCGGTCAACATTTGTGTGCTGGGCCTTGCAGGGACAGTCGTGGTCTTATCTGCAGGACAGCTCAAGCCGGCACAGTCGCTGTTAGAGGGCTTCAGCAGTGATCTGGCAGAGGGGCCGGCCGGGCTAAGGGTCTGAGCGAACAGTCTGTCTCACCTATCACGGGGAACTTGTGGACCCCTGATGTGGGTTTGCTAGTTAACGGTTTTGGTTGCAGCTCTCAGTGCCCTTGGTGGTCATGTGGTCACGGCTGGTGGGCGTTGGCGTGTAGCTTCCTGAGCGTATCCTGACGTGCCTTTTGAGCCTCCAAAAGGCCAAGTGGGCAAGTGGACAGAGGTGACCAGCAGAAGTAGACAGGACTCATGTAGCCTTGGGCACGTCAACCACTTGGAGCCTGTTTTCTTATCTCTCTGGTGGGTGCGTGACCTGTGAAGGCCACTGCCGAGTTTAAAAACACACTGACAAAGCAGGTCTGTCCTGGAGACGGGCACATGGGGGAGGCCAAGTTTTGAGTAAATCATTTCGTCCTTTACTGGGCGTCCACTGGGGTTCAGCTTCGCGTGTTGAACCCCGGCTGCTGTGACCACTCTGAGCGGGGCCGGCCCCAGGCAGGTGGGCGGGCAGTAAGTCTTGCTCCTTGCTCTGAGGGCCCTCGGGCCGGCGGAGTAAACACACAGGGAGCAGCATGGCATCGCAAAATGCCCAGCAGAGTTGTGCCAGGTGCCATGGGATCTCGGAGGGGGGTGGGCCTCGGCTGGGGGCTGTTTTGGAGCCCTCACCCCCAGAGGAGGTGGCGCGGGGGTTGGGCCTTCCAGGGTCCTGGGGCCCATCTGGCAGAGAACGGGGTGGGGGGTGGTGGAAGGTACGTCATTCTACAAAACCCAACACCAAATGGTCCCACTGCACTGAGTTCTGCAAGTGGGGCTGTGGGGTAGCCAGGAGGCAGTTTCTGCCCCTGAAGGCCGGAGGGGAGGCAGAAGAAAGGAACGACCAGAACCCAGCTCTTGCATCAGGAAGAGAAACAGAAGGGGTGGACCTGGTCTGTATTAGTTTCCTGTCATTGCCTCACAAAATACCACAGGACAGCGGCATACAGCAACGCCCATGCATCCGTTCCCCGTTCTGCAGGTCAGAAGTCCTGTGCAGGGTGGCTGGGTTCTCTGCCTAGGGCAGCTGTGCGGGTTGCCCCGCTCTCCCAAAGCTGCATGTTCCTCTGAAACCTTTCGTAAGCTGAAATGATGTGAAGTGAAGAAGCCATTCCCACTGATATCTATGTCTTTATTTCTTTCGCCCCAGTTGCAAGGTTCAGTTACGTCCAGTTAATGCTAAGCAGAGCGCCCTGATGAGGTCTCTTAGGCTCTCCTGATACGTTGGGGCATGTCTTGCTGATGGATCACAGAATGAACCCAGAGAAGGCGCAGATGCTCAGCCTCAGTTTGAAGCCCTGGCAGCGGGATGCTGGGTGTGGTTCTAGGGGAAGGAGCTTGGCGGGGCCATTCTCGCTGCAAAACAAATGCTGAGGCCATGTTTGCTTTTCACCTTTTTTCATAAAAGTGAGAATCTTCTTCGGACTTCTTGTGGTTAGCAAACAGGCACGTTGGTCGGTCTTTCATAAAAGCACGTGGCATAACAGGAGCTTTCGAAAAGTGGTGAACACTGTACAAGGCTGGAATCAGGGCGGCAGCTGGACTGACTTCTAGTCTGGAGGTTGGGGAGTCGGGGGGCCGACTCATTTCCAAGCTCCTTCTTGTGGGAAGAAGCCAGTTCCTTGTGGGTGCAGGAGAAAGGTCCCATTTTCTTGCTGGCTTCTGGCCAGGGTGGGCAGAGCTCTCTCTGCTCCTCCCCACGTGTCCCCCCTCCACCTTCAGCCAACCCCTGCACGATAAATCCACGTGCTTCCTGTCTCTGACTTCCTCTACTGCTCAGCTCCAGACCCAGATAGATAAGCTCATGAAATTAGGTCAAGCTCACCAGGGTTATCACCGTATGGTCAACGGGGCCGTCTACAAAGCAATATAACAATGTGATGTAGCTCTTCGTGGCTGCGGTTTCCACACGCAAGGGTGAGGGCCTCTGGGAGCCCTGAGAATTCTCCTGCTACAGCATGTCCATTCCGGGTGGGATGGAGAGATGTCTGAGGATGCCAGGTTCCTGGCTTGGACAGCTGGGTGGGCGAGGGTGGGTTTACCTGATCTCGGGAACCCAGGGGGAAGGGAGAGGTGGGTGAGTTGAGGGGCTGGCTGGAAGGCCGTGGGAGTTGGCCCAGCGAAGGTCTGAAGGGGATGAGGAAACATGCTAGTGGTGACATGGGATGACACTGGGCGACAGGGACGGAAGGCCGGGCAGGAAGTGACAAATGAAATGACATGATAGCAGGGTTCGGAGGTAGACGCTGGTGAAAGCCCAGCCTCAGGAGGCCCGACCTGCTGCCGTGTCTGGGAGGCAGAGGCTGAGGGCAGCGGGATGCGGCAGTCAGGACCCCAGGGCGTCCGTCCCCATGGGTGAGCTGGGGATGGGGAAAGGCCGGTCCCTGGAGCAGCCCATGAAATGGATGGAAAAGTCTTGCTGTCCCTACTTGACAGAAGGGGAGAGCCCACCTCACAAAGGGCCCCCCTGTGAATGTGGGGGCCCCATGTCTGAAAGAGGTGAGGTCCTCCAAGGCTCAGAGCAGAACCGTTCCACTCCTTAGGGAGCTGTGAACCGTGATAAGCCACAGTGTCCCCATCTGTACTGCGCTGTGTGGTAGCTGTGGGCCACACATGGCCATTTCAATTTCAATTTCAATTAAACAAAATGAAAAATTCAGTCCCTCAGCTGCAGGAGCCCCATTCGCTTGCTCAGTCACCAGCTGTGCTGATGGCTGCCGTACAGGACAGCCCAGAAGATGCTGCCAGGAGCACATCTCCCCCTAGTAACACCTCCCCCACCCCTTGTCCCTCAGAAGCCCACCACAGGCCTGTTGGCCATCACCTTGGCCCTCCACCTCTGCGACGTGGTGCACATCGCTGGCTTTGGCTACCCAGACCCTCACAACAGGAAGCAGACCATTCACTACTACGAGCAGATCACGCTCAAATCTATGGCGGTAAGGGGCCCCACCTGCTAGCTGGGCAGGGCAGACCAGCCTGGGACACGGTGGGGAGTGAGTGGTACCAGGGGCCCAGAGGTGGCTCACAGGGAGGTCACTCAGAGTCAGAACTGGCACTGAGGCCTCTGGACTCCCAGGCCAGTGTCTTCTGTGTTTGGCCACCCAGAAGGGGCGGCACGGGGAAGGGAGTTCCCAGAGTGTGGGGTGGTGGGCCAAGGCAGCTGTCCTGGGCCGGGGGTGCCCGTGGGAGCCCCTCAGTTTGCTTCCTTGGCTGTCTCCACAGGGGTCAGGCCACAACGTCTCCCAAGAGGCCCTGGCCATCAAACGGATGCTGGAAATTGGAGCAGTCAAGAACCTCACTTACTTCTGACTTGGGCGGGAGCTGCACCTATCAGTCTGCCCACTCTGCTGCCTGAGCGACCCCCAGCCATGGCGTGCGGGTGGCTGGTGCCCACGGGACCAGCCCTGTCTTCCCCTCGCTTGTGTGGGGAGGGGTCCCGGGACTGGCCGGGTCTAAGGAGAGGCCATGCCCCTGGCTGCTCTCGTGGAAGCCAGATCTGGTCCGGGTGGAGGTCCTGGGGTGGTGGGAGCCCGGCAAAGGAACAAGGCCTGTTGCTGTGACGTCTCCTGTCTGTCGATGGCGGGAGATTATTTAATGGGCTATTTAATTAAGGGGAAGAAAGCGCTGTGGGCTGGTCCCATGGCATCCAGAAAAGGGGGCATTTACAGTGTTCGGACCACTTTTTATAAAAACACAAAAGTGACGGGGCCCACTAAGGCCTTCATCCCGAGCCGGCCTCCCAGGACAGGGGGTCATCTGGACCACGTGCGTGCGTGTCCATCCTCCGGAGAGCAGCTGCCCCTCCCAGCGGGCATGGGAAGAGCAGTAGTAGGTGTGTCCCATGGGGAAGGGAACCTCACCTGGAAAAGAGGTACCAAACAAATTAAACTATTTTTCCTAAAACAGAAGCAGTTGTGATAACGCTGTGTCCTTTCGGATCGGGGAGGACATGGGCAGGCAGTGGTACCCAGCAGTGGATGGGCTTGTGAAAGACCCAGGGGAACCCAGAGCAGGTCACAGTCACTCAGGAAATTTACTTTTGAGTATAGCACTTGGTGCCAAGTCATACATTGTCACCCTGGCGTGGTAGGCAAGCAAGTGGTGCCCAGAGCAGCCCCGTCTGCCAGACACCCAGCCTGGCATCCTGGATCCTGGTTTACTTCCCAGAGGTGGGGAGGGGCAGGAAGATGCCAGAGGGGAGGGGCTGCACCCTGCTCACCTTCCTTCCCCTCTCTTACTACCAGCTCGCAGTTTGCAAAGTCTCATCCTGGGAGGTGTCTGTGTGAGGACATGGGTGGAGTCAGACAAAGGAAGCCAAGTTTTCCTTCGCAGATTAAGTGGGAATCATAAAAATGGAGTTTGCAGAAGGTCCCAAGGGCCCGGGCTGCCAAGGTCGGGACGTGCAGGGCTGGGGCAGCAGCTAAGGGGTTTGGCACGGTCTGCCCACCAGTTGCCAGGCCAGGGGGTGAAATGTCCGCCCCCCTGCCCCAGGTCTCTAGACTTGGGATAGCCCTGCCATTTGCCTGCCTCTCCCCTCTTTGTTCTCCATCTTCCCAAGCCCTGCTTGGTTGCCAACTGGGCTTGCTGCCACCCCACAGCTGTCTCTTTACATCTGGAGCCAGGAGGGAGAGCTGGAGCTCCCCACAGGGGATGGGGCTCACAGCTGTGTTCCTGGCTTTCTCGGAAAGAGTTGCAGCCTTGAGGTTTTGGAGCTGGGCTGGGACAGGACACAGAGAAAAGGGCAGGGGCTTGGGGAGGGACAGAGGAAAATGACACACTTCTTGACAGTGTTCAAGTGGCCTCGAGAACACCCACCATCATCCCATCGGAGGGGGGAAGGGAACAGCCGTTCTGGGAAGCCTGGTGGAATTATGGGGATGGGGTGTGGGGGGAATCTCTGCCAGCAAATAGGGCCCCAGCATCTGCCACTCCGCTTGGGCTTTTGCAAGGCAGTGGGAGCTGGTCTTGCTGGGGAGGGCATGTGCACAAGGTTGGGGATCTCAGCTCTGCTTCTCCCTGATGCTTCCCCAGCTGTTTCTCATTGAGGGTGTGCAAGGGAGTGTCCATTTCCCCATCCAGGCCCGTTGAAAGTGGCTGTCAGCACACATGATCCAGCTGTCCTAGATTGGGGTCACTGCCTGTTACTGAACAGGCCTAAACGTGAGCCAGAATCGGATACACACGGATGGGTCAGGCTCCACATGCACATGCATGTAGACACAAGGGCATGTTACACTCTCGTTGGGTTACGCCTCTGGTGCCACATGCAGACAGCCCTTCACGATTGCATACACACAGGGCTGCGTGTAGGGGTGGGGTATACACACCCAAACCTTCCGCTGTTCCCTCAGGGTGTGGGCTCAGCTTTCTCCAGGGTGCAGCCTGAGGTGACGCTGGCGGAGCAGCAGTGCTGCCTGTGGAGCTTTGATGTGGAGTAGCTGGGTGGGGTTCTTTGGTGTACTGAGAAAGAGACTTTCATTCTTGCCTTTGCCCAGCAATGTGAATGAACTGCCTGTCAGCCTGGCTGGTACTGATTAAACCGCGCCCTGAACAAGGGGCGGGAAGGAGAACAGGGAACAGGAGGGGCAAGCAGAGGTGGAAGTCCACAGCCCGGGGTTCTACACCAGGCTCTGCCACTTAATCATGGAGGGCCAATCATTTCTCCACGTCCAAGCTCCCAGGTCTTGCGTTTCTCGAAACAAGAGGGTGGGCCCAGCCAATGAGGACCTCTTAGATCAGTATTATCTGGGGACGAATGAAGAACGCAGATTCTTGGGTCTTACCCAGGCCGCTGGGGTGCAGGAATCTGGAATTTTAACGAGCACTCAGAACCACTGCTCTAGCAGTCTAGACTCCAGGATGACCTCATGCGCCTCTCAAATCCAACGTCTCGGTGCAAAGCCCATCCTAATCCCCGGCGTCCTGGAGCCGCGTTAACCAGGCGCGCACGCAAGAGGAGGCACCGGCACGGCCGGCCCCGCCCCCGGCGGAGGGCGGCAGGGTGCGCATGCGCATTCTCGCCCCGGGCTGGGTCCAGCCGGGTGGCCGTGGGAACCCGGCGGGGATGGTCACCGCTGAGCGAGGCCTCTGGGGCTCGGCTCCTGCCCAGCTTAGCCTCACCCGGCTCTACGAGCCCTGCCCCCTCCACAGAGGCCTGAAGAAGGGGACTCCCAGCCCAGCCACAGAGCTGGGCAAGAAGGAGCTTAGGCTTTGATCTAACCCACGAACACATTTAAGGGATACCTTGTAGTAACATCAGATGGTGTGCCTTACTTTTGGACACTTTAGGATTTTATTTACACTCTCTAAGGACAATAGCACATCCCCCCAGACCGACTAGTCTACGGGAAGTGGGAGATGGGAGCAGCTCAGTCTGTGAGGTGGGAAAAGGCGGAATGCAGGTAACGTGTCACAGACGGTTAGGTGGCAGGTCACACTCCCTGCTGCCCTGTGATCAGCCGGGTGAAGCCCGGCCCCTCCGTCAGGGAAACGGATGGGGCGTGTCCACCTCACAATGAGGTTTTAAGGTTCTAATGGGTAGATTGTTTAGACTGTAAAGAATGATACAGATGTTAGATCGGGCAGCTGCCTTGCATAATGGAAAACACCAGAAAGCAGACGAAACAGGCGAGGTACAGCTGGTGGGTCAAATATTTGCCCAGGTACGTAGTAACATGGCCGGTTGCAGAAAAGTCTGTCTCTGAGTCACCCACAAGCAAAGGAAGGGTAAGACATCAGCGAAGTGACTCAGATGCAGGCTTTGCATAATGAAACAATGAACAGGGAGTTCAGGCCGCTCTCTGGCAGTGATTTTCCTGTCGAAGTCAGACGCCTTTGGGGGCTGTTGGAGAAAGCGCTTTCCTGGGACACATTATCCATTTATTTCCATGGTACACACATCACACAGCACACCACAGTAGGTTCCTACACCAAGGTTGATAAGTACCATCTCAGTGGGTTAGATCTCTCCACCCTGACTTTTTGGCTGTCTTAATTATAGCTTCGGAAAACTGTTTGTTGGTTTTGAGCATTCCCATGGTTCTGTACCAGACATGGCCCCAGGAAAATCTTTCCAAATTAAAAGTTTAAGGAGGGACGTGTGTGTGTGTGTGTGTGTGTAGCTATAGCCTGTTTTCCTTTCTAGTTCTTTCTCCTCAAGTTTACCTCTCTTGTTAGACAGGAGGCCTTGAGGATCCCACATCCAAGAATGGAAGCAAGGAGATGAAGCCTGAGTCTCAGTAGATGCCAGATTTGGGGGGAGCCCAAGTGTATCAGATGGCCCTGCTTCTTCATGGGTTGCAGAGAGCTGGAATCAGGTGGGAGAGATTATAGTCCTGTCTCCGAGGATCTGACGAAATCTTCTAGGGAAAAATGAACTTGGGAAGGCAGATTTCAGGTTCCCAGGGAAAACTAACATTTTAAAGTACACCCACCCCTCAAGAGAGGAGCAGCTTCTTCTCAGGAATCTTGCAAGACGGGGAGGGTTGACTTGGGTGGAGAGAATGCAAGAAGGCTTAGATGTCGAAATCACACTAGGGGATTGAAGTTGGAATTACTGAACTAAGCTATTCCAGAACCATCTATTAGTCTGAGACTTCCTAAAAACACTATTTACCTACATTGCCCATTTTAACACTTAAGGAGTATCTTCTGCTTAAAAATGTGTTTCTCTCTTGAGGAAAAATAAATACTAGAGTGGAAATTAGAGTCCAGCAGGGCAACTCTCTCCACCTCTGTTCTCTTTCTCCCTAGATTTATGTTCCACTGGTGAAGGCCTGCGTGGCAGGAGAGCTAGAGAAACTTTAAATTAAAAGTCAAATGGGGGCTCTTATCTAAAAATTCTTCTGTAGAAGCCCTGGATCCTTATCCATGTCACTTTATCTCCACTGCCCTCTTTCTTCAGTATTTCTTCCAAGGGCAGTGTTCATTAGTGTCACAAATATATCTTCTAGTCGTTGGGCATCGAGACCCTGGCCCTTTTAATTTTCTTACACAGCAGGCAAAGATGGTATCTTTAATTTGGTCCACCTGAACGTGTCTTTGGGGGCGACCTTCAGGGGGAAGACTCCCGGTGTTCAGTTTCTATCCTGAGCAAGACTTTTCCTCTTGTATCATTGGGAACAGATGCCAGAGAAGCTCCACCTCCTAAAACCTTAGTTCTCCCACTTGCTGTTTCCCGAGACTCTGCCCACCTCGTCTTGGAATTTCAGGCATATTCCTTGAATGTTCTCATGGCATTCCAAGGCATTTCCAAGGGCCATGAGGTTAAGCAGCAGCAGAAGGAGATAGATGTCTGTGCAGGGTTGATCTCCCTGATCTTCGGGCTCAAGAACCACTTTGGGCCCCAGGATGGAGGAGATCCCAGCTCGGTGGGTGGGCTCAGTGGACTGTTCCAGAGAGGAGATGTGGAAACATGGAGTGGCAGGCAGATACCAGCACCAGGGATTTAGACTACAGTCAAAGAGAATGGTGTGTGTTCATAAAAGGCCCTTTAAAATGGTTAGGGTAGCCCTTGCTGGTGTGGCTCAGTGGATTGAGCACTGGCCCGTGAACCATAAGGGTTGCTGGTTCAATTCCCAGCCAGGCCACATGCCTGGATTATGGTCCAGGCGCCCAGTAGGGGGCGCACGAGAGGCAACCACACATGGATGTTTCCCTCTCTTTCTCCCTCCCTTCCCCTCTCTCTAAACCTAAACCTTTTAAAAAATATATATAAAAAATAAATAAATAAATGGGCTAGGGCAGGAGTAAGGAAAACTACAGGGCCTGTAGTAATGAAAGACCTCTGTGGATGTCAGAACCCTAGCTTTGAGAGGGGCAGGGCAGAGGGAACCGGGAAGTACAGCAGTTAGGGCAAAGGTTTGATGATTGCCTTCCTACAACAAAAATGCATTCTCCCAGGAAAACAAATCCTTAATTTTAGAAAGAAGAGTAGCTTGAAATTTCCTCATCTTTGCCAGCTTTGGACCTGGTGAGGATTGAAACTAGGGAGTTAGGGGAAAGGTGATCGGAGCCTTTGGAAACCGGAAGCAGAGGTCAGGCTGCGAGGTCCTTATCGGCCATCAATTTATCAAAGCCTGCTGGTAGTTTAGCTGCTTACACTGCAAAGTGGCTGGTGTGTGGTCACATCTGAAGACAACTTACATCAGAGGTTTCTAAAAGACTTTGGTTTTCAAAAGGAGGAAGCAAAATTTAAGATGTAAGGACAATGTCATTGGTTTGTGTCTAAGTGATTATTTTCTTTAGATAAGGCTCCCCAACTGGTACTTCAAATAAAAATCTATATGCAAATCAAGGTAGCTTTCATTCACGTGTTTATGCTTTTATTTTAATGAAGAGTTTATTTTAGGAGAAGAACCTCATCGCAGGACTGCCTTCTTTTCTTTTCCTGGTGCCATCACAAACCACACAGGACACCTGGGAGGAGCTCCTGGCATCTGCCAGGTGCACCTTGAGGTTTCAATTCCGATTCCTCAACAGCAAACGCCCATGCCGCGCCTGTGCCTCCCCGAATGGGAAGGGAGAAGTGCAATCCCTGTTCTGAGAAATCTCCCCAAAACAGCATCGCGTTGTTTTCATTTCCTCAGGTCCTTTCTGCTCCGGAAGCTCAGAGGCAGCCTCAAGGCCCGTTGCTGTAGAGCACTGGCTTCACCGGGCTCCATCCGAAACAGATTGGATGCGGCATTCTTAGCTCTTCCAGTGACAGCACTTCCTATTCCAGGAAGGTCGGCGAGCTGGTGGAAATAGCTCTGGCCTCTCCAGACTGATAGCGAGCCTGAGAATTAGAAACTGGGCTTCCGTCCAGGGACTCCGAGCCAACAGTGCATTTTAAAACGATCAGAAAACTGGACACTGGCCTTGGTAGGGGTGGCGGGGGGGCATTTGATACAAGAATGGTTTTGTTTCCCAGGGAGCTGCGGTATTTCCAGGTCACTGGGGGACTTGAGGCGGAGGATGACAGTCCTGACTTTCTAATGGAGCTGTGGCCTGTCCCTGCTCAGCCTACCTCGGAGTGGGTGCTAGTGAACGGCCTTTCCCACAGGCCATCTCCATCCCATTCTAGGATGAACGTGGCCTTGGGCTGGCAATGTAGGATGGGAACATTTTACAGAGGAAGTCACGTATGTTTCACTATCCTGTTTGCCACTTGTCAGCTCTGTGACCTTGGGCAAGTCTTTGGGGCTCTCTAAGCCTCACTCCCTTGCCTGTAAATTGTAGTACTTTGTAGACTTGTGAGGATTAAGTACGATTACAAATGTAGACTCATTTCAGTTCTTTGGAAATCACCTACAGGGGAATTCAGGGCTTCCCACAGCCTTAAACAAAGTGTTTTTTTTAACACCTCCCTTGACAGCTCTTTTGCACCTTCACGCCCGTGCAAGAGGTGAAAAGTGCTGGCGACCAGGAGGGGTGCACACAGCTCAGTCTGGGCTCCTTCCCAATGCCTCAACATTCCAGAAGCCCCAGATGCTACTGATTTCCCCCTTTCTGTTCTTCTTTTTCGCCAAGGCCTTCCCTGTGACCTCCTGTCCCTTCGGGGGGGTCCTTGCTGTATTTGAGCATCGGAGGGAGCTGGGGTGGGGGCCACTGGATGGTGGGGACCTTCTGCCCCTCTACCACAACAGTCCATACACTTACTCTGGGAGTGCCTGAAACTCAAGATGAGCTCATTCTGCTCTTTGGGACCACAGCTTCCTCCCCTGTGCTCTGGTTATTCTGAGTCAGAACCTTAGGTGTCAGGAAAGAATGGGTGCCTTCACCCTATTATGAAAGCCATGTGTGTGTAGGTGGGGGGCACAGAAGGCTGTGGTGAGGATACGGAGGAAGACTTCCCACCCACTTCCTGGGGAAGACCAGGGCAAATTAATGGACAAATCCTCTTAAGTCATCCTCTCTCTTATTCTAGCACCCCAAGGCTCTTAACATCTGGTCTTGGAACCTTGGAAGATTGGTTAGAGCCTCGTCCCAATAAGCCAAGGTTGTGGATTCGATCCTCGGTCAGGGAGCGTACAGGACTCGGCCAATGAATGCATAAATACGTGGAACAACATATTGATATCTCTCTCTCGCGTGCTCTTTCTCCCTGCCCCCCCTCTCTAAAAATCAATCAATAAAAAAAGAATAAATAACCTAGCATGTTCAGGAGCCAACACCCTGCCTTCTGTGCCAGGCCAGAATGGTACTAGGAGCAGCATCTGAGACTGGCATGTACATGTATATTTCTCTTCAGCTTCTACTCTCCCGGGCCTGTCCCGGGCCTGGGGGCTGCAAAGGAAGGCATTTTGGGCCCTGGGAGTTTTGAAGCAATAGGAAACACGGTGAAAGCCAAACACCCTTCCTGGCAGATGCTAAGAAGGCAGTGCATAGACTCTGTGGGCAGGGGCCATCCCAGGAATCAGTGTATGAACAGAAACTCAGACCTTTGCGGAGAGGCTCCCATGACGGGGAAGGACTATGGGGGAAGTTGGAGAAGAATGGCCTAAAATCTGTGAGGAAGGCTAACCTTAGGGGCAATTTGGGTTCTCTAAAGTTCCACGTGAATCCTGTTCCCTGAACTAGCCCCCTCACTTGACTTGGCCCTGTTTGCCCATCTCCCCGCCCCCCCCATCTGCTGTTACTCTATGTTAGGCTTCCCACCCAAGCAAGGCCACTCTTGGAACATTGTTTGCGTCTTAGAGTGTTACGATTTGGGGTGCCATGGGTTCTTTGAAGAGGGTCTCCTTCCCTGAACCCTCAAAGAAGGGCACTTCCCTTGCAGAATGTTGCCGAGAGAAAGACCCTGAAGGACCCCTCCCATGCTCAGGACGACCCCTTTGCCACTGAGCTTTGGAAGGCACGAGTCGGGTGGTTGTGAGTTCTGCTTTTGCAGCCCTCTGGGCCGGGCACAGCCACAGGGAGAGGAGACTGCTGGCAGGTGCCAGAACACCCCGACCAGAGCTGTCAGCTGCCTTCAGGATCCAGGAAAATGGAATCACACAGGGGCAACAAACCCTGGGTCCCCAGAGCTCTTGGACCCTCCCTGCGGCTCTGCAGGAACAAAAGGAAAGCATGTTGTTGGAGTAACAACCCTAACATTTATTCTTGGGGGGCGGAGTAGGAGGGAGAAGGTGTGGATGTACTGTCTCTCTTGCCGGTGGTGTCTTGCTGAAGACAGGGCCACTGTTGTGAATCCAGGCCCCTGGACAGTCATTGGCTGAGAAAGCGAGTCTATCACCCTAAAGACCTGGCTTCTAGTCCCCTCAAACCTACATCTGCCAGGAGACCCTCTCCCCACGGCCAGAGAAGCTCTCACACTCCTTATCGTAACTCAGATGCGCTGTAGAGGCGAGGGGTTTATGCAAAGCAGGGGTGGATGGGGAGGCTCCGAGCCCACTGCCTGGCGGGGGAGCAGGGCGTGTCCCGTCAGGTGCTCCTCCCAGTGCTTGCGCGTTCCCTCCTCCCCTCCCTCCCCCTCCCAGGACACCAGTCTCTGACTGGGTCAGTCCCACCTCAGAGTTCAGAAGCATCAGTCCAAGGGCAGAACTGCAAGAGTATGGACACAAAACACCAAACAGTTTGGGGGTGGGCTCCCAGCCAGGGTGGTGAGAGACGGTCCTGTGTCCCGGGCCATTTCTAGCTCTGAGCAGCAGAGGGCGCTGGGGTCTCTGGGGGCAGCCCAGTGTTGGGGGGCGTTTCTGGTTCTGAGCAGCAGAGGGCGCTGGGGGTCTCCGGGGCAGCTCAGTGTCGGGGAAGCGTTTCACCTCTTCTGCCTAGAGTCGCAGGGGAGCAGAGGCGCCGGGGCAGAGCTTAGGGGCAGCCAGGGGCAGAGCTCACTGGGAGACTGGAGAGTGCTCGGCAGTTTCATTAAAGCAAAGTTAGAGCTGCCTCTAGTGCCTAGGGAGGGGCCTCCAGGAAAAGGCTGGGGACCCGAGTGTCCAGCGCGGAGCACAGTGCACTCAGCTGCATCCTCTGACACTTCCCCACCCCGCGCCTCTGGCCCACTGCAGCTGGGGACCCAGATTTGTGCTTGATCGGGGCTTCGGAGGAGGGCGGTGGCAGAGGCACTCTGGGGCTGTCCTGGAGGCTGCCGGTTCTGGGGTCCTCTGCAAAGTACCCATGTTGTCTGGAAAGCCAGGACCTGCCCTGGCCCCAGTCCCCCGCCTCCCTGCCAGCGGCGGGGGACCCTCAGACGTGAGTCTGCATCCGCCGCTGCAGGGGTCGGCTGGGGTCGGAGTTCTGGGAGGAGGACTGGGAGTGGTGGGAGGAGGACGCAGAGGCCTTGCTGGCCTTGTCGAACTGCACGTAGCCGTCCTGCTTGCCGCTGCTGCTGACGCTGCTGTCACACTGCGTGTCCAGGAAGGAGCTGCTGTCGCTGAGGGAGCCCCTCTGGAACTCGCGCTCGCAGAGCTCGATGGACGAGCTGCCCATGCCCAGCACGAACCTCTGGCCGTAGTCATAGAGACGGCCCTGGCCACTCAGGGTGCTGTAGATGTTGGTGAAGGACATGCCCGTGGGCACCCGCTGCTTGCCTGTAGGGCGCAGGTCCGGCTGACAGCTGGACAGCGAGATGGTGGGGGTTGAGTGGTGCTCCTTGAAGGTGTTGACACTGTAGTAGCCATTGGTGGGGTCCTGGGGTAGGGGACAAGAGCAAGAGCAGTGTCACCGGGCCGGGCAGAGACTGCACGGAACTTTCTCTGTGGAACCGGTCCCACCTTACACAGGCAGGGATGCAGAGAGATGGGAGGAGGGGACAGAAGCGGAGAAATGAGCCAGGGAGGCATCTGGAAGGGTTACCCTGGTGGGGACACCAAGGGTGTCAGGGATTCAGGTGGCAGCTGGGAAGGGAGGGTGCCGAGAGGAGGGAAGCAGGGGCCTCTCTGTGGGTGTGTTTGGTTATGTTGGCACAATCCGAGGTCATTTGAGAACCAGACTGTGTTTGTTGCTTTTGTCCCGGACACGGAAGTGCATCTGTGCAAAGGCTCTATGCCGGGAGCCTGTGGGAGCTTGACCTTAACTCCGCTGCCTCCTTAGTGTGGGGGTGAGGCGGCCAGTGTGTTTGCAGGGGAGAGTCCCACCTTAGGGAGAGGCTGGGCACCTGTCCCCAAAGTGGCCTCTGGCCTCTCTTTTCTATTTGCTGTTGTTTGTCTGGACACAGGGCTCAGGCCATGGGAGCTGATCACTCCGGGCCCTGCAGCTGGTGGCCACGCCTACCTTCAGGTTCTGAAACTCCTTTTCCTCTTCTTTGAGGACTTCCAGCTGCTTGAGGACGGAGTCTTGTTGGAATTCACCCCGGTCCATCTGCAACCCAAGAATGGCTGCTCAGAGGGCAGGAGGTGGGCTAAACGCTCACTGCCCCCAAGGAAGAGTTGGAGAAACCAACTTGAAAGAAGCTTGCCATCTCTGCCTCCCCTCCCCCCACCTCCCACAGCCTGGCCGGCAGGAGGCAGGTGAAGGAGGCAGGAGATTTCAGATTTCGTGTTGCTCCTGGACCTCTGTCTGGAGAGACAGAGAGAGACAGCGAAGGGGGGTGGCTGGGTGAGAGGCAGGACTCTGAGATGAGTACTCCCCTCGGGCTAGGGGACCACCTACAGACCTCTCACTGGGCCGATTCGATTTGATTCATTGAACATTGGCTGCAGCGGTCCCCAGCCTTTCTGGCACCAGGGACCAGTTTCAATGAAGACAATTTTTCCACAGACTGGGGTCAGGGGAGGGTGGTTTCGAGATGATTCGAGCATATTGCATTCAAGCTCCCCTCCTGCTGTGTGGCCCGGTGCCCAACAGGCCCAAACAGACTGTTGCTGGTCCGCGACCCAGAGGTTGGGGACCCCTGATCTACTGATTTTCAGGTGGGGCATCGTCCTGTCCTAAGGGCCAGGCACAGGCACATTGAGGCGCAGCGGTTCCCATCAGGGCAGTAGACAAGTGATTGCAGGACCTTGCCCACTGGGAGTGGGGTGGGGGGGCCCTGGCAGAGCAGGCATGTCATCCAGGGCCAGGCTCAGTGAAGGGCTAGAGAGGGATCACCGAGCATCACGGTGACCCTGGGCCACGCGGCAATGACCGAGATGTCCTGAAAGTTTTCTTCTTTAACAGAGACCAAAGAGCTCGAGAGAAGGATCACTTCTTGTTTCTCTTTGGGTCCCCACCCCGGTACAGTGTCTTGAGTACTGCAGTCACCGATCAAATCCTTTTGGGATGGAATATTTCATTGTTTTTTTAAAAATGTGATTCTTTGATGTCCCAGTGCCCAGAGCACTGCCTGGTCCACATACGGTGGGGCGCTTACAAACGTTAGGGTTGTGCTGGGTGAGGGCACCACGTGGTGTAGCTCTAATGTCTGAGAATGAAGATAACAATTAAACTAAGGTGAAAGATGAAGCACACTCAGCACACAATGGCTGTACTAATTAATCGGAATAATCACAGGGATGCTATCCTGCAGCCTGCAGCTGCTTCCCACGGGTCCTTTCTGCACATGACATGGCCTAGGCCAGATTCCCACCCACTCTCTGAGCTGAGCTGTGACGATACTTGTCCCTTGCGACTCACTTTCCCAGGACCCCATGGAATCAGCCAGAGTACTTCACCCTGTCACCTCCTCACTAATGCCACTTTTGTCATTCCCCAGTAAGTGCCCTGGGTCTGTCTGGATTACAGATCTTTTTCACCAGGTTTGACTGCTACGCCTGTCTCTCCTCCACCTGGGGCTGTAGTGGGACTGGGATGAAAGGCAGTGGGGGAATGACAAGCTCCCCAGGGGAGGCTTAGCCACAGAGCCCTCAGCAGGTCCCTCTGTGGAGTTGTCCTCCCCCCACCCCTGTCTTAACTGACTACTGAGCGATGCCCCCACCCCTTTCCTAAGGGTTTGGACTGGTGGGTGTGGAGACAGGCTGAGGCAGCCAGAACGTTCCAGCGGGAGGGAATCCAGGCCCCCTTTGGGACAAAGGACAGACTGGGAACCGCCACACGGACTTGTTGAAGCTCATCTGCATTGACGCTCGTTCCTTCTCCGGTCTAGGCCGCGGACTCCATCCTGGGAAGACTAAATGCCCTACTGTGTCAAACTGTGTCAGGCCTTAGGTTAGCCCTGGGGAAATACACTCACATAGATTCAGGAGCATGACCCTGACCCCAAGGAACTCCAGGATAACTGGGGAGGCTGACAAGTAATTTGAGCAAAGTGCTGTAAGGGAGAAACATGCGATGTTTGGGAAGAGCGCGGGAAACTACGGAGGAGGTGACATTTGAGCGGATTCTTATAGAAGAACGTGAAATTCAAGGGACAAATTCAACGGGCAGAGGGAATTGCCTGCGCAAAGCCTCTGAGGTCCAGAAGACTTGAAGCCCGGGAACTGCAGTTCTCGGGGGTGTCTGCGGGGCCCCAGGCATTTGGCAAGAAGGTGAAGTGGGAAAGGCTGGTGGGTGCCCCGTGGTGAGGAGCCTGCTGACATATTTGGCCGTGGACTTTGCCCAGCAGGCATGGGGAGCCCCCGGGGATTATGTGTAGCCCCAGGGTCAGATCTGTGTTTTAGAACTGAGGCAGGACCATAAGAGGCTAGGAAAATTCCCGAGCAAGTGGGGTGAGGAGACTAAGACAAGATAATTAAATAAGGCCAAATAATTTGAACCACTTACAGCCAGCTAGTGTATTGCCAGACCTTATCTTCCCCAACCAAGGACACTTGAGAGCAAATGGTTTATACCTCTCCTCCCTAACGAGAGAAGACACAGCTTAAATCACCCTGGTCAGGGAGATAGAGAACAGAAACCCAATTAATGCCGTTTATGCCAGCTACACCCAAGGACAGATGAACTCAGGGAGATAAATAACAAAAACCTGATCAGAGTCAGGCAGACCCAAGATAAAAGTTAAACAGTAAAGCGGACCACAGAGTAACCTACACTCCTCTGTGCACACACGTTGATGCATCAGCATGCTAAAAATGCACTTGGGAAGCGGATGGATGTTCTGCCGAGACCCTCCCCTAAGATTCTCGCCCGCAGCTGAAAGGTCACCCTTGAGACAAAGGATGTCAGTGCAGCCTCTCTCTGGATGCTCTTCTTGGGTATGGACTTTCTACTTCCTCCTAAACTTTAAGGGTCCCCAGGTGACTTGCAGCTAGGGGAGCAGTGGGCAGCAGTAGCTCGACCCAGGCTCACCCTCTGATCCTGTCTCCAGGGCCCCCCTTTTCTCTGACTCTTCCCAATGAGCTGAGAGCAGCCCAGCCTTGGCTCACTTTTCTCCTATACCGTTTCTAGGGAGCCAAAGCAAAGCATCGCCTGGGCTCTCTCGTTACTTCTTCTACCCCAAGCCCTCCCTTTGTTCCACTGTCCCAGCTTTAATAAACACGCTCTCAAAACCACCTGGACTCACATTGTGAAATCTTTCCTGCCCGAAATCAAGAACCCACACTCTACAGGCTGGCCTGAGGCATACTGGCTTGGGGCCAGTCCCTGTCCAGGGACAGAAAGGCCCTTTTGGGGGGCTCTGGAGCGGGGCACTGAGTAAAGTGATGAGAAAACAGAACGGTGAGACCACTGAGGAGGCTGCTGGGACTGCCCAGGGAGCCACGGCGAGGCCTGAGCCAGCAGCCTAACAGTGGGGTACAGGCTAGGGAGCCCTTGGAGGAATCTTTTGAAGTGGGATCGACAGCACCTGAAACATCAATTGGATAGAAAAGGAGCAGCTGAGGAAACAGTGAGCTTAGTGCTATGAGCCTTGGTGGGCGTCCACCAGGGACTGGGGGCTCTGGGACGGACAAGGACACAGGGCATTTGTGAGCGACACAAACATCTCCCGTGTCTGGAGAGCTCCCTGCGCTCCACAGGCTGCTTAGGGTTTACCAGCTGGCCCTCCGCTTGGCCTGTGCAACTCTCCCCCTCCACCCCCTTCCCCAGAGGAGGAGACTGAGGCACAGGGCGCCCCGTGCTCTTTCCCTGTCCCCACATGTCACCGCTGGAGTTTCCTAGCAGTGTGTCAGCTCTCTGACTGCACAGCTGGTTGCAAGAGCGGGAGAAGTGACAATTTGCTTACAGTGAGCGAGCCAGTTCCGGAAGAGGAACCTATGACTTGCAGACTTTTGGGAGGATGTTGGGACATGGGGTACATACTGAATACGTGCAATATCTGTGGGTGTAGGTGTAATAGTATGACTATCGGTGCATGTCTTCTCTCCCTACCGAAAGGTCAGGTTCTCTGACAGCTGGGGCTGCATTTAGAAGTCTTCGAGTCTCTAGAACAGCACGGGCAGTACAGCAGACACACAGTGACTCTTTGCTGGCTGAGAGCAGGGGCCTGGCCTGTGGTGGGGGAAGGGCTGTCCTGATTGATGTCCCCAGGAGGCTTCCGGCCCAGGACCTTCAGGGCACGGAGGGTGGGTTGGGGTGGGGGGGGGAAGACAGCACTCTCACCATCAGCTGCTTGATGGTGGGGTGCTCCTCCGACTCCCGGCCAGAGGCAGGCTCCTTGTGGACGATCTCCACGCGGATATCGTTCTTGGCAGACACGACACCTTTGAGATCTGGAAGTGGAATAAGAACGTGTAGGTGATGGATTCGGTCTGCGCGCTCAGGCACCAGGGTCTGAGGTGTCGAGCGCCCACCACCCTGTCACCTCCAGAGTTTAGCCTCCAGCCCCTGAACTCTGCAGCCTCCCCCCCACCAACCACTGCCAACAGAACAGCGGTCTGGACGCTCCAAGGGCTGCGAAGACCTCAGACGTCTCCGTGGGCTCTGGGTTGCATGCACTTCAGCCTGCTGCTGCCACGCCCATGGCTTAAGAGACTGTCCTCATCCATTTGTCCACCTTACAGGGCTAGGTCCTTCCATGCAACTAAATCTTCACCTCGTTCTAGAAGTCTTCTCTGACCTACCGCAGCAGGCTCTGATCTCTCCATTCAGAGAATCGCAAATCTGACCATCGGAAAGGACCTCAGTGGGCAACCCCCCACCCAAAGTCGAAACCTTCCTGGCATGGTGGCGGGCGGGGGTGGGGTTGGGGGCGGGGAGAGCAGCCCCTGTATCAACACCTCCGTGTCGGAAACTGGACAATGATTAGAGGAGGTGGCTACTTTATAGTTGGAGAGACGTTAGAACATTCCGGCTAAGATCCGCTCCCTATAGTTTCCATGGAGAGGGTGGTGAGGGAGGCCTGGAGAGCACATGGCTGGGGGAGTCCAGGCCACCTAGTGTGGAGGGGGACCCCCAGCTTCCTTCCATACTGAAGGCTGCCTCATGAGGGAGGGGCAGGCTGGCTCTGATTATTCCTTTTGTGCCTTATGCTCACAGCACAGAATGTTAAGAGCTGTGTGAGGTCGCAGAAGTCATGACCTCTTGCCCCTTGCCATTTCACATGAGGAAACTGAGGCGGGGAGTCGATGCCGCCCACCCAAGCAGGAGGAGTGGGGCAGGAGGGCTGTGCCCCCGTTGTTCTCACCCCGCTCTGCCGTCCCGTTTCGCATGTCTGCGTGTGTTTGCCACACGTCACGTCCGTGCCATGCCCGGGGTGGAGGCTCTTGGTATGCGTAACCTTCACGAGCTTGTGAACACTGAGGTTTTATTGCGAATGACTAAAGACCTTTAAATGTCTGCTTGAAGCGATTCCTTGAATGCTCTCTTTTGTTTTTGATATGTGGGTGGCCTGCTTTTCTGGTTGGACTCACTGGTGTTTGAGGGAAGGACGGACGCCCCCACCCCCACCCCGAGATTCTGCGGAGTTCTGTACCGCTACAGGTGTTCAGCTCAAAGTGCTGGCTGACTGCCCTGCTGCCTGAAGGTGCGCTCGGGCCAGTTCACCCTTGGCTGAGCGCCCATTGTACGCCAGACGCGGCTGAGCACTGCCCAGACGGAGGTGCCTTCAACCTGGCTCACCGAGCCGGCAGGCCCTGCTCCCTGCACCCCTGTGCACATGCTCTCCGGGCTGTCTAAGCCTGGCCCTTTTCTCTGCCCCCTCCCCGAGGTCCCCAGGCTCTCTCCCGTACTTCTCTGGGAGCGGGCACAGCAGAAGGCCACAATGGTTGCCATGAGGACGAGGAAGGCCACACCGGCTCCCACGGCCACCCCGATGATGACGGCCATCGGCACAGACTCTGTGGGAGAGAAGCAGGCACAGCTGACCGGGGATCCTACACCCCACTCTCCCCCAGGGCCTTTCCTGCTCCCGCGGGTGCAGCCTCTGCCAAGCTGGGGCCGGAGCCCTGTGCTCAGGCCCTCCTGGGAAGCCTGTGGGGGCGCTGGGCAGGCACGGGCAGAGTCCAACAGGGTCGGCTCGGGTGGGACAGGGGTGGGAGAGGGTGGGAGGAAGACGCCCAGCAGCGGTGGTGGGAAGGGAGGCAAGCTGACACAGGATGGGGGTGCGGGGGTGGGGGAGACAAGGGCAATGAGAGGCCAGGCTGGGCGCGAGGTAGCTCTCTTGGGCGTTAAACTGGGAAGAGTGTATCAGGCAGTGGCTGGAGAGTCCTAAGTCCTGGTTTTCCTTCCCCTGTGGCCACTGCCCTTGTCTGTTTGGCTTGTATTGGCCTTTTCTTCCCTTTCCCAGGTGCAGGAGGCGGGGCCTGGACAACCAGCTTTGAGGGTTCTTGGGGCCTTCTGGGTATCAGACGCTATAGGTGCTGGAGGCCCAGGTCTTAGGGACCAGGGGAGCAGGATCACAGCTCTGTCCTCTCTAAGGAGAGATGCCCCCTTTCCTCACCCTACTGCACCCCAGTCCTGTTCCTTCCTCTCCAGGCCAGAACTCTGGGCATCCAGGCAGGCCTTCTCGAGGGGCCCAGAGCTGCAGCCAGGCGAAGCCTTGCTCCCCTCTGAGTGCCTGTGATCCGTGCTGCCCAGCCCAGTGGGGATGGGGATGGGAGGGTGATGTTGGGGCAGGGGAGGGGCTGCCCTCCCTGGACAGCCCTGACCTCTCTGTGGCTGCACGTGGGGCCTGAGCACATGGTTTGGGGCTTGGAACAGAACTTGAGAACGCAGCAGCACAGAGAGCACAGCTCTCGCTCACAGATGGAAACACTGAGGTCCAGAGAAGTCAAGGGACTTGGTCAAGGATGCACAGCTTCAGCAGAGACGGGGCAAATCTGGGTCTCCTCTTATCCTGCCCCCTGCCGCCCACTGCGGTCCTACCCAGCTCCGCACACCCCAGCCTCTGCCTCTTCTGAGCTGCTGACTTCACCTCTCTCTTCCGTGGGATGGGAAGAAGGCAGGACCCACCCCGGCTGTGGTATGGGGGGAGGGGGGTAAGTGCAGGTAACGGCCTTGGAGCTGAGCCAGGCACCTGCCCTGCTCAGTCTCTGCCCCTGCTTCCAGGTAAAGGGAGCTGGAGCTCCCGCCGCACATTCCTCAATGTGGTGACATCTAGGTATTTCTTGGGCTTGTCCTGGAAGGAGAAGGTGCCTGCGGGTTGCCAGTGTTGGTGGCTAGGCTGGCATCTTCTTCCCAGCCCAGGGCCTGCCTGCTGGAGGCTGAGACACGTAGAGTGGCAGGGAGGCAGTGGGAGCAGGGGGGTGCGGCAACTGTCCAGGGAGCCCTTGGCTGGTCCCAACAGCCAGGAGTGAAGGGACTTGACTCCTGCTTTGCACCCCTGCTTTGACGGAGATGATGCTGTCTCCAGTCTCAATCCCATCAGGAAAGGAAAACTGCTTTGGAAGCTCACTGGCTCCATGCTCTTGGACTTTACTAATTTGGGTTTGATTTCGGTTCTCCTCGGGTTCCTAGTATGTTTCCTGGAAGTAACGTGGTCTTGTCTCAGCTGAGCTCAGATGACCGTGGGGGGTTCCTCAGCCTCTCTGGGCCTCCCTCCCTCAGGGTCTCACTGGAAAACCAGAGAACCAAGGAATCGAGGAAGTGGTATTCTGCCTCTGGCCTCCTGTGACTCCACATGTCCCTAAGATGTTGACAGCCGGGAGGCACCATCTTATCTGCAGCAGGTGGCCGGGGGCAGGAGAGGGTCTGATGGGAACCTGGGACCCCTGGGGTGGCATTCCTCTCTGGTCTGCCAGCATCCCCAGGTCTGGTCTGTGCCCACATGCTGGCTCTCCTCTTCTGGAGAAAACACAGTCAGAGGTCCCCTGGTGAGAGAGGGAATGGAGGGGGGAGCTGCCCACCGACCGGTTCAGCTTCCTTTCTGTCCAAGAAGGTGGACTGGGCATGAGGAGTCTCAGCCAGTCAGGCATCAGGGACCTTTAGGTGAGTGTGACCAGACACGTGTGAGGTGGAAGCAGGCAGGAGATGCCTTCCCCAGACCAAGAGGGGCTCTGCAGGACTTTGGAGACAGGACACCAGAAAGCTGATCACTGTTGCTTCTGAGAACCTGCCTGTGCCCCCTGAAGCTCCTTGAAGTTGCTGACCAGCTCTAGCTCCTTCCAGGCCTGCCTGGCAGGAGAACTAGGGCAGAGGACTGCCGCCCCCCCGCCATCCTCCATGTGTCCTCGGTCAGCGCTATGGTGTCAGGTTCGCAATGACTGGATTCTCTCATCTGGGTTTCTGCTTGGAGGGTGGGGGCGGCTATCTCCTGTGAGACCCATGACAGACAGCTCAACCATGGTAACGTGAGGACCACTCGGCTGCCAGGCACCCCAGGGAAGGGAGGCACTGCCCGCAGCCTCAGCTGGTGGTGGGGTGGCAGCACCCTGGAAGCAGGGGTGGGGGAAGGGGGGAGGAGGCAGCCATGAGAAAGCATGGATCGGCATGGATTGGTTATGCAGGCCACAGCAGGGGCTGGAGGCCCGGCCAGGGAAGCCATCGCCAAGCTGGTGATGATGTTGAGAAGCTGGAAGAGTCGGGAGGGAACAGAGAGAGGCCAGGCTGAGGGGAGCTGCCCCAGAGGGAGGAGCCAGGGCCTGGAAGGGAAGGGATGAGAGGAACAGAGCAGGGGAAACAGGAGCCCGGTCCCTGGCTGCAAGGAGCCTGCGGGCTCTGACAGCAGTGAGGTAGGAGACAGGCCCAGGGCCCTCGACCCAGGCGACCCGGGCTGCTGGGAAGCCCTCTCCCTGCTGCTCTGACTGCACTGAGCCCGCAGACGGGGGAGGGCAGAGAAGTTAGTGGCCTACACAGGCCTCCCTTCCCCCTTTGCAGGGCCCTCCCCCGCTAGCCCTGTGGTCCCTTCCCCCCACCCAGGGAGTTCTCATGTCTCCTTCCGTACCTGCTTCCAGCCCGGCTCCCGACTTCATTTCCGAACCTGTTTGGAAATAAAGCAAGCGTCCACAGCCAGGGCCTGGCTGGCCAGGGTGGGACGGGACTGGGCTGAGGGGGCTCCCTCCTCAGTCCCGTCTTGGGACTGCCCACTAGACCCAGGCTATCCCAGCTGAGCTTGGAGAGATTTGGAGACTCCAGGGGCAAGGGACCGGAGAGAGAAGTCAGGCTGGGGTGGGCGGGTCTGGAGGTGGGGTGAGAGCTGAGAGGAGAACATGGGGGGTCGGGGCACCACGGGGAAGACATGGAAGGGAGCGACGGGGACCAGAGGTTTGGGATGATGCGTGGATGATTTTATGCAAATTATGTGCAAATTATGCGCAAATTATGCAAAGCAGCACCTATTAGGGATGAGGTGTTGGGAGACCCTGTGTGGTCCTTTGGGTGGCTTTGAGGCTTGAGGGCCCAGTGGGGACTACTTGCTTGGCCCAGTGCCTTTGCCAGGGTTTAACAGCCTGTGGGTAGCCTTCATTTTGGAGGGGTCAGAGAGTGCCTGGGCTGAAGCCCACCAGAGAACCCTGGCAAAGGGGTGAGGCCTGCGGTCCCTCTTAGGACCTGGTATGCTGCTGGGGCCCGAGCTTCTCTGGACCCCACTCTGTGCACCCCCAGGCTCCCCACCCTCTGGTCTGTGTGAGACCTTCACGTAGGGGCTGGAGGTCATGACTAGGAGCTGGGCAGCCTGCACCCAGGGTCACAGTGGGATGAGCCTCCCCCACCCCCCTCCTCTCCCTCCCTGTTCTCTCCTACTCTGAGCCCTTCTGCCTACAGCGGACACCTTGGTTCACGTGTCTCCCTTGTCCCAGGAGAACTGCAGAGGGTCTGAGCCTGTTGCCCACCTTGCCTCCAGTGGTTAGGGCAGCTCAGTCCCTGTCTTTTGGCTCAGCTTGGGTGCCTCCGGGGGCTTCTGGGTATCTGGACTGGCTGGCTGTGTTAACTGGCTCAGCCCCGCCCCCCAGCAGGTCTGTCCTAGGGGATCCCTGTGTCCCGCTCAGGGCCCTAGGCTGCCTCTCTGCAGATCACCCACCCCTGAGGGCACTGTGGCATCAGACCTGGGCCCCCCAGGGAGATGCTGAGCACAGGCAAGTTGAGGCCTTCAAAAGGTGTGGGCGGCTCATCATGGTGATGCACTGGCTGGCTCTCGTGGCCCCTTGCCCTGAATCATACCCTCGAAGGGCCAGCTCCCCGAGCAGCTTTCTAACCCTCTCGCTCCCTGGTGCTCGCTTGCACCCCTGGCCTCAGGGGGCCCTGGGACAAGGAGGGCCACTTCCACGGACCTGCCCAAGGCTGCATGGTGAGTGACCAGGAGCACTGTGACCCGTCCTTGGGCCCCACCCCACCTGGAGCCTTCCCTAGGCGTGCTGCCCGCTCAGGACCCTGGAAGATCTTGCCTGGCCCTAGGCAGGGAGGGGGTCTGCTGCCCCACGGTCCCTGGGCCCCCACCTTGCTCCTTGAGCCGGATGATCTCCGTGTCGGAGCCGAAGCTGTTCCAGGCGGTGCAGTTGTAGATGGTCTGGAAGTCGGCCCGCACGATGTTGCTGATGGTCAGGGTGGAGATGACGCCCTCCTCCGTGCTGACTGTCTCCACCGTGTAGCGCCCTGACGTCCCCGACTCCAGCACGTTCTCCTTCCATGACCAGGCCTGCCCAGGATGCCAGAATCAGGGGGAGACCCCGCCTCGGCCACCCACACCGGGACCACCCTGTCGCCTCGTGCCCTAGGGCTGACGCTGCCAGGCTCACTGGCACGCTCACTGCCACCAGCACAGGCACATGCACACACAGGGACATGCACACCCCAGCACACACCAAAACTGTGTGCCCACACCATGCCTGTCACACCACAGACATGTGTATACACACATTCACACATATACATGCATACCAACACACCATAAACGTGTGCACACACCACACACATAAACACATGCCACAACCCATGCACACAGTGCGCCACCCCACACAATGCCAGCACATGTGTGCACATGTACATGCACCCACCACATGCACACATACCACACCACACGCACGCACACACCATACTGTGTGCATACACATACCACATGTATGCACACATCACACACACCACACCATGTGTACACACACACCATACCATGTGCACACACACCACATGTATACACACCACACCATGTGTACACACACACCATACCATGTGCACACATACCACATGTATGCACATACCACACACACACCACACCACATGTACACATACACACCACACCATGTGCACATGCACACACCATACCATGTTTACACACCACACCATGTGTGCACAAAGGCTGTGCCACCTCTGGAGGGCATTTCCTTCGAGAAGGGTCCTGATGTGGGTCTGCATGGGAACATCTTTGCAGGCAAGCAGGAGACCCTGTGACAGTGACGGGACCCCATCCCCTGCACCGGGCTGGCCTGCGCTGACATCTCTCCTGGACACTCCCACCAGCTGGTCTCTGGCAGCAGAGGACCAGCCCCAGAGTGGCTGCGTCTAGTCTTGTTACTGTTCTGTCTTGCCTGTGCAAAAGTATGTTCCGAGAGTGTTTGTGTCACCTCTAATCTATCTTAGATTCTAAGGACGATGGCTGATTTTTTCCCAGAGCTGGATCCCAGGTGCTGGAGGCCCCTCACATACTATGCAGGCGGGACGGGCTGGGGGCGCCGGGGGCAGGGAACGGCTGCTCTGACTCAGCACTCGCCGGATGTTCTGGCGGGCCACCCTGGGCACACTGTAGGGTGTGCAGCTGCACCCTGGCCTCTAGTCACTAGAGCCAGCAGCATCCCCCAGCTGTGACAACAAAGATGTCTCCAGAGATGGCAAATATCTCCTGGGGCCCTAGTCGCCCTGTGAGACCCTCTGGCCTGGAGCGAGACATCTGTGAGGAGGGAGGTTTGGTGACAGTGCTCGAGTGAGTGGCACTTACATCGCTGAGAAACTGAAAGAGGGTTGGGCACCGGGGAGGTCAGGTGTTAGTTCTACGAATCGTATGCGAATCCTTGCAATTTCTGTGTGAATCTTTCGGATGGTGCATCAACTGAATGCCTGGGAAAGTGTGCGCCGGCAATAATGCGTAGTGATACCTTGTGGACAGGGTGGCACCCTGAGTTTGTGCAGCCTTGGCAGCCCAGCCCTGGGCACACATGGCCCACGGTGGTTCGGCATGCATCCCTACGCCCTGGCACACCTGGACCCTGAAAGGCAGAACCGCCCCTCGGAGTTGCCCTGGGACATCTTCTAGCAGGGCTGGCCCAGGCACTGGGGCTAACTAATAATTATATCGGCCCCTCCCCGCCAGAGCTGCCAGTGTTCACCTTTCCTGGGTTTCACGCCTGGCTTCCACCAGTTTCAGGTGGCTGGGGTGGAAGGCTCCCTCCCCAGATGCAATGCCTGGGATGACTAAGTGTGAGCAATCAGGTCGCCTTCGCTGTAGTGCATGGAGATCAGCGTTCCAAGCAAGGGACAGGAACGGAACGGAACTTTTGGAGGGAAAAACTGGATACACTTGATGAGTGCGGCAGCCTTCACTCCCCACGGACAGAGACCTGGGGATGCTGTGGGAGGTGCAAAAAGGGGCTTGCCCACCATATACTGTACCCTGTGGAGGATTTTGCCAAGCTTTGGCCTTGAACCCAGGGAAGTGAAGAAATCATGTACCTTTGTTTTCCTTCCACTCCCCTCACTTGCTCCTCTGCTCTCAGGATGCAGAATTCTGTTCCACTCTCAATGCTAGTGCCCAGCTCAATGGCAGAGACGCATTAGAAACACTTGCAGACGGCCCTGGCCGGGTGGCTCAGGTGGTTGGAGTGCCATGCCATGCACCAAAAGGTTGCAGGTTTGATTCCCAGCGAGGGCACATGTCTAGGCTGAGGTTCGATCCTTGGTCAGGGCACATTGGAGAGGCAACCAATCGATGTTTCTCTCTCACATTGATTTTTTTCTCTCTCTTCCTCCTTCCTCTCTCTCTCAAATCAATAAACATATCCTTGTATGAGGATAAAAAATGCACTTGCAGACACACCCGGGCCTGCTCTGTAAAAGGAGACTACCTGTGATTTCCATCTTCACGATGGCTTTCTGGGAGAGCAAGCGGGAACGATTTCCCGGCAGAGGAAAGGAAACCCCGGAGGTGTGCACTGCCTCCCCGGTGGCCCCACAGCTGCGGGCAGAGACAGCCCGCCAGGCGCCAGGGGTGCCCCCGCAGTGCCCCATCGCCTCCCCGGGCACTCACTATTCGGTCGGGTGGTGGCGTGCTCCGGATGAAGCACTTGATCTGGCCCTTCTCGCCGTGGAGGGCGTGCTGGGTCTGGGTGCTGGAGATGATGGGGGGTCCTGTTGGGGAAACAGCGTCACATCAGGAGGATTCAGAAGGGCAGGTTCCTGGCTGGGCCCCTCGTGGAGGTGGGGCTCAGGAGCCTATTCATTATTTCAAACACCGGGTGGACATTTCCTGAAGGTTTGTGTGGACAAGATGAAGTGCAAGGTGTCAGTCATGAACCTCTCAAGGGTGGTGAGTGGATACTTCTAAGTCAGAGTGCCCAGAAGGCATTGCAGGGGTTCAGAACGAGTCACCCCAACATGTACTACTGTGGTGTGTGGATTATTCTGAGCTAAAGGCAACAGAGACCTACAGGCTCAAGAGGAACTTCTATCTCCCCTAACTATGAGAATTTAAATTAAGGGCCTTGCCTATAATGAGTCCTCATCAGAGATAACATTTTGACCTGTCTAGATAGCAGGGCAAGCTACTAATTGCTCAGCACCTGCTTTTCTTGTCGTTTTGTACTAATCTCCCCTCTGTAGCTCCACGGTCCTTCCCTATCCTTGGCTCAGAATTCCATGTCCACCTCATTTTACCTTTTTGCCCCTCTCTCATGTGTGTGGAGGTCTCGTGTGTGCATATGTACTTAGATGGGGCCATTTTCTCTTGTTCATCTGTCACAAATTCATTTGATTATTCAACCGGCCAAAAGAACCAGAGGAGCGAGGGGGAGGGGTGGGAGTGTTTCCCTTTCTCCATCACATGAAAGGTGGCGAGTGTTGGGATCACAGGAACGGCCACAGGAAGGGCTAACCGACTTCAGAGGAGAGAGAATAGTTCTGCCTGGCAGATAGAGGACGCTTTATGAAGGAGGGGGTCCACCCAAGGAGGGAGCAGGGGAGCGGGCAGGCAGGAAGGGACAGAGCAGCGCTAACTGATCGGGCACCGCCGCCTTGGTCGGCCGTTCCGTTTCCAGCCATTTTCTCCGATCACCAGTAGAGGGCGCGCTTGCCTAACAAACCCGGTGTCCCGGGCAGGGCCAAGCGTCTAGCGGGGCAGAGACACGGTGCAGCGGCCTCTCTCCCAGCGTGGGAACGACCCTGAACAGGCGCGATGTGCTGGGCACGCTCGGAGCCTCCGTCTCACGCACGTCTCAGGAGACCCCGGTGGGCCGAGGTGAGGCCAGGCCTCCAAAGCTGAGCCCCGCATCTTCTCATCCAGTCCGTGCATGTCCGTGTTTGCACCTGAGTGAACACGTGTGTGTGCATGTGTGTGACATCTCAGGGTCCTGGAGTGCCTGTCTCAACATTGCATCAGACAGCCAAGCCAGCCCCCCTGAAGTCCAGCAGTGCTTCCAGTCTCCTCCGCCTTTTATCTGCCCTAAGTCTTTCCTGCCTGATGCCCACCTGGCAGTGAAAGAGCAGTGGAGCGGCTAGTTCAGTCTTTCGTGCTGCCAGCTTCCTGGCTGGGTGGGCATTAGAAGCAAGGGGTGGAGGCCCCTGTGCCCGCTTGCCATCCCTTGGGGCAAAGGCCAAGGCTTAGGTGGCAGGAAACAGGAGCAAGAGAGGCAGAGAAAGGGATCCGAGGACAGGTAAAATTATGCCGGGAACAAAACAAAAATCGCTGCAAACATAATTGCTGTTTATTAGCCACCTTAATTAAACCAGATTTGCATTTCTATGAGTAGCTCTCAGCCAAGGGGAAAAAACGCTACCGGGAGACACTCAAGTGGCTTGTCGAGTTCAGGAGGCAAATGGCTTGGAGCTGGGTGAGGCAGACATGGGGGACCCTGCAGACGGGGGCGTCCACACTCAGTTGGCTGCATGAGTGGGCTGAGCCCTCAAGCGAGATGAAGCATTTGGGCAAAAGGCAGGAGGGCTGGGTGTTTCAGGAATTTGATGGGGCTTTGTTCTGCTGCTGGGCTAGAAGTGATGAAACCGGAATACCTTTCCCCCTTCACTTCCCAGGAGCTAGGAAGCCCCTGGAGGATTCTAGGCAAATGCGTCTGTGTTAAAGAGCTTCTTCAAAGAAACCAGCAATCAGTACAGAGGTAGATGGGGTTGAGGGAGTCACAGAGCAGCAGTGACACAGCTCACCTCCCCTTCCTGCAGGACCGGGAGTGAGCCAAAGCAGCCCAGCTCTGTGCCTGCAGATCCCCAGAGGGCAATGGACAGCAGACCCCGCAGGGCTGGGATTTGTTTTGAAGAACAGCCCATCATCCTGGATCCATTCAGGATGTCATACCCCTCAGCCTAGTTCAGGCTCGTTTGCAAAGGGCTACACCATCCTTCCACCTGTCCTCCAGGTGCCCAGGTGGGCTGGCAAGCTCCTCTCCTTGGGCCATTTAACCCACCCCCTGCTGCAGGGCAAGATGACCCGAGTTCAGCAGAAACGACCAGCTTTCTCGCTTTTCTCCCATCCCGTGGGCATTTTCTTCCTGGCAACCTTGGGAGCTTGTGCAGAAGGATTGGGGGCAGAAGAGGGGGAAGAAAAACTGGGGGGTGGGAAGCCAGACACTGGAGGGAGCAGATTAAATCCAGGACAGATGCCAGGGCCCAGGCTGGGGTGTTCCCCTCTAAGAGAAATGTCCCTCCAAGCTATGCACTGACCTGGCCAAGTGGCTCAGTTGGTTAGAGCATCGTTCCGTGCACTGTTAGGCTGTAGGTTCAATTCCTGGTTAGGACACATGCTTCAGTTGCAGATTCGATCCCCATTTGGGGCACGTACAGGAGAGAACTGATCAGTGTTTCTTTCTCTCCCTCTCTCCCTTTCTCTCTCTCTAAAATCAATACAATCTTATCGTTTGGTGAGGATTAAAAAAAAAGAAGATATGCCTTCCCTTCTCAAGAAACCACTTTAAATCTCTGCTGGGAAATTCCTGAATGTCTAAAGTGACAATGGAATGTCAGTCCCTCCTTTATTCACCCTGGTTACCCTAGAAACAAGGATGCTCCTTTAAAAGCTTCAGGCTTGGGGATGCTGGAGGCCATGTGTGAGTCTAAGGGTCCCCAGACTGGTGGGGCCTGGGGCCGGGTCCCAGAGCTGACCGTGGTCATGGGCACCCTCCCGGAGCTGGCAGCAGGGGTGGCCAAGGCTCCACCAGGGCCTGGCGCAGCGGAGCTGAGAGACACGCTCGGCAGGAAAAGGCCGCAGCGTGTGTTGCCATGGATACACGGAGGCACGATCAGATGCTGTTATTTTTAGCCCTGCCGTGCCAATTTATTGGTGGCATCCTAGGGACACATAGGAAAGGCAGGAAGGCTCCTGAGTCAGGATTCTGCCCAGGTCAGGTGGCCTGTGAGCCCTCAGGGGTCTGGGTAGGTAACCCCCACTCTCTGAGGCTGTCACGGTGGGGAGGGGAGAGGACAGGGAAGGAAACAGATGGAGGGGCAGCTAATGGGGGCAGCAGAGGGGGTGGCTAAGGGGGAACTATGCTGCTTTGTTTTCTAGAAAGGGGAGCACAGGTGGGGATTTCAGAGGGCAGCCTCAGGGTCAGGAGGAGCCACCTGGGCCCTCTCTAGAACTCGGCTCCACCCCTCCCTGGGGCCCTGGCAGACTGAGGTGGGAGCAGGGTTGGAGGTGACAGACAGGAAGTGGGACATGGGAAACCCAGTGTGGGGAGGAAGCTTGGAAGTGGCAGAGGGATCTGGCCTTGGTATTTCTCACCCTCTCAAATCAGCACCTTATCACAATAGGGACAGTGAATTTCTGTCCTGGTGCCACAGCCACCTTGGATCTGACCTGTGCTGGGTCCCAGCTTCTCCATGACCTTCAATGTCCCGTCAGCCTGGCCCGGCCTTAGCCCCAGCCCCGAAAGGTTTCATGTAACGGCCATCGAGGAGCTCACTCCACGTTCTTGGAGGGAGATGAAAACGCTCTCCTGCGGTGACGATTCTCATTATGTGTAATAGGACACCTTCCCTCCACTCCAGGGGACCCTTGAACGCTTGGCCTTGTGGGTGTGGTGACAGGCGTTCCCAGCTGAGTGGCTCTAGTGCAATGGCAAGAGGCTGATCTGGAGTCCAGAGATGCTCCCTTGAATTCCCACCAGGGCCAAGGTCAAGGCTGAAGGGTGGGTATGGCATTGGCTGCCCAGTGACCCTCTGACTCTTTTTTTCTGGCCAGGATAAAATTCCTCAGCAACGGCTTTGAGGCCTGAGACCCCTTAAAAGATAAAGGAGAAGAGAGGTGGCCAGAAAACTACCCAGGTCCTTCCTCAGGTCAGCACCAGGCCCGACACAGACTCGACAAGGTCGACATCATTGCCCTGAGCCCACAATTGGAGGTGATGGCAAGACCCAGAACTGATGACGGTCCCTTGGGTCAGTGCCTGGGACCAAGATGCCTTGGACCCCTCTCCTCTCCCTCCCTCCCACCCCCTGCCCCAGCAGGAGTGGGTGGGGGTCTTACCGTTGACAGTCAGGGTCACCTCTCGCTCCCCGGCCCCCACCCGAGGCACCACCGCTCGGCACACGTACTTCCCAGCATCCTCCTGGCGGACGGCTTTGAGGGTCAGGGTCTTTTCATTGCTCAGGACCTAGGAGTTCCGGGGAGAATCAGACACGAACAGTGGTGGTGGGCTCTCTCTGTCTTTCAGAACCAGAGTCTGAGAGACAGGCCTGGTGGGAAGGGGCAGGTTTCCCAGTCCTCTGCAGAGAGAGGGCCGGGGTAGGAGGTCAACATTCATTACAGAGCAGCCACGGGTGGGAGCGCCCACGCGCAGAGGAAGGGCCCTGCGTGGCCAAAACGTCACATTCTGCCACAGCCCTGGGGGTGGGTGCCCGGGTGGAGGAGAGGACTCCCGGGCTGCGCCCTGAGATGTTCTCATACCAGGAGGGGCTGTCCACCAGCCTGGCCCAGGCTGGCGCAGGTGCAATGACCCTGCCGCTGAGCTCCTTTGAGGGTCCCCACACCTGCCTTTCTGAGTCATTTTCAGCATCCCTTTGGGTTGTGGTCTGGGGTGAAGAAAGAAACAGACTGTGGCTTTGGTTTTGGAGAGTTCCGAGTTGGAACCCTGCAGGTACCCAGCGGCCACTTACCTGTGTGGCTGTGGGCCATTACCTGTGGGCTCTAGGGCTGTCGCCCTCCCCCCACGGCCGGGCAGTGGGTTCACAGGGCACTGCAGCAGCTGGCACGGAGCTGGCCACACAGAGGCCACTTTCCCTCTGTCCCCCCAGCCCACCTCCCGCCCGAGGCTCTCACAGGTCCTCCTGAGACACACCCGCATGTGCACAAAAGAGCACGCATGTTCCAGAAGAGGAACACAGAAGGAGAGCAAAACTTAACCCAAAAGCTAAGGCCCAACTTTATTTGGGGAAGTTGAAAAGCCCGCCTGGAGGCTTCTCATTCCCAGCGTATCGGGACCACCAAGTTCTCATGGATTTCACGGCCGGAAAGCCCACAATGGCTGCATGTGTTAAGGGCCAAGGACAGGGTACACGTGGGCACCCCCTCTCCTCTTTCTGGACTCCTTCTTCCTTTAGCTCTCTGGAGGTTGGCGCCCTGATATAACAGTGATGGGGCCCTGGGAGGTAGATCCCTTCTGGCCTGTCTGGCCCGTGGTCCTCCCACCCCTCTCAGAGGCACTCTGGGGCCAGAGCGGGGGACTCACCACGCCAGAGCCCCGTTTCATCCAGACGATGGTCAGGGACGGGTTTCCGGTCCAGGCACAGCTGAAGACGGCATCTGAGCCCAGATCCACGAGCAGGGACTGGGGCTCCATTGTCATCCGGGGCCCGACTGCGGTGGGTGGGAGGACACAGCGCTCTGGTCGGCTGGGAGCTCTGGGCACCCTTTTCGTGGCTGCCGCCCTCCCCCCGTTCCTGGTGCCTGTGCCACCTTGGTCCACTGCAGCCCCCTCCCTTACATTTCAGTCCTTCTCTGGGCCTCCCCCTGAGCCCCGCCTCCCTCTGGTCTCCGTAGGAAGAGACAGTGCCGCCCTAGGAAGAAGGCTCTCTGGTCCAAGTCAATTGGCCTCTGCCTGAGCTCCCTGGCCCCTCCTAGTGGCCCTGAGATTTGGAATGGAGCAGGCTGGATGGCTCCCGGCTGGCTCCCAGTGTCCCCGCGTGTCTCCGCCTCTGCTCTCAGTGAGCCTCTCTTCCAGCGCCTTCCATGCCCCTGCTAAGTGTTGGTGAGGTTAATGGAGGCTCCTCTCTGTGTTTCCTCCCTCTGCCCAGCCTCCTGCAGACCAAGCGGGGCCCCCAGAGTGAGTGAGTGTGATGGTGAACCTCAGGTGCTGTGTCGGAAAGCGTGTGGAGAGCTGTTTCAGGGAGCGAGAGAGCGAAATCTGGGTCCAGGAGCCCGGACGCGCCCCTCGCTGTAGACCAGGGGCTTGGGGCTCTCTGTGAAGCCTGTTGGGGCGGAGGGGAGGGGCAGGTGTCCAGAGAGTTTGTGCAAGTGCTTTTAAAACTGCAAAGAGCAGTAGATGCACTAAGGCTTATTGCTGTGAGTGCATCCAGCTGCCCATCGTGTCACAGGAAGGGGTCTGCCAGGCCAGTGGGAGGAGGGGGCGGCCGTGAGTCCAGAATGGGGGGTGTAGGCTGGGTGGACCGGCAGTGGATTTGTTCCGAGCTTGGCCTCAGTTCCCCTGCTGTCACCGCCTCACTGTGTGACCTCGGGCCTCTGTCCCCTCCTCTGGGCAGTGGGAACAATGACCACCTTTGCGGGTGGTTACGAGGGCCACCCCGGGAGGAGGCTCTTGGCCAAGGGCACGGCTTCATGAGCTCGTGAGGCATGGTGATGTCGTGTGCAGGGAGCCCGGCATGGGCGCGTCCCCGGCAGTCACCAGGCAGCAGCACTCACAGTAGACGTCCACCGTGCGGCTGATGTTGGTGCTGCCCAGGGCGTTGGTCACCTCGCAGGAGACGGGCTCGGAGAAGTACGTGTAGTCCACGGCGGTTCGGTACACTTCTCCCGACGCCTCCTTGATGAGCTGGCCCCGCTTGGCCCACCTGCAACACAGGCCCCGAAGGCTGGTGTGGCCTCTGATGGCAAGGATGTCCCCCTCGTCTCCGGCCAGCCTGGCCTGGGGAGCTTTTCTTTGGGAGCTGGATGCCCACAGAAAAAGGAGGAGTGACCTGGGACAGCTTAGGGCAGGCCCCTGTAGGGTCCCTCAGCAGAAGTCTCCATAGAGGGGTTACTTCTGGGGCTGGGGAGCAGTTGGAGGGTGGGCTTTGGTCTGAGGTCACCAGGGGGTCAGTGGCGCTGGACTGGGGAGGGGGGAGGGGGTCGCTCTGGAGGGAGGTGGTTTGGCTGTGGCGAGGTGAGAGGCGAGGGGTAGCCCAACTGTCCTCGCCCAGAGAGCTTGTCCACCCTGTTCCGAGCTCTGTTGGGGAACCTGTCCGGGGCCATGTCGGAAAAGGAGACAAAGTCCGTGACTTCTGAGGCCAAGGTCTAATGGCTCAGGCCCGTGAGCGCACGCTGGCCTGCCTGCAGGATCCCAGACAGAGAAGTGAGGCTCTGGGAAGCCTGGTTCCCAGACAGGGCGAGAAGCTGATGAATGGTGGTCGCCAGGGGCTCTGACGGCCCCTCCCACTCAGCCCCTTCTCCTGCCCTGCTGCTGTCCCCAGAGTAGGGCCCCTCCAGGGCCCCTCTCTCCCTTTCAGCCCGTCCCCCACCCCCGGGGATGGCACTTGCTCTTTTTTCTAGTTTCCCCTCCCACCCCGTCTTCACTCCTCAGAGGCCTGGGCTCCCCCATCTGTCCTGGTTTGGTCAGGGCGGCATGAGGAAGGCTGTGCTGATTTCTTTCTTTCCTTTTTTAAGATTTTATTTATTTATTTTTAGAGGGAGGGGAAGGGAGGGAGAGAAACACCAATGTGTGGTTGCCTCTCACACGCTCCAACTGGAGACCTGGTCCACAACCCAGGCATGTGCCCTGACTGGGAATCAAACCAGCAACCTTTTGGTTCACAGGCCGGCACTCAACCCACTGAGCCGCACCAGCCAGGGCTGTGCTGACTTCTCTCAGCTAATCCACCTGAGCAATTGGCACCAACAGAGGGGAGGCCAAGGAGCCTCGGGCCTGTCATGGTCCTGGGATGCACCTCACTTCACTGGACCTGCAACCGGGCAGCCTTCGACCTGCGGGGCAGTGCTGGGGGTCTCCAGGGCATGGGTGGGTGGGTGCGTGCGGGCCTGTGGGGTTCAAAGCTGCCCCGGGTTTAATTCTACTGTGGATAACACTCACTTTTTAAAATGACAAAACTTCTGCCTGGCTCTTCCTGCAGTTCCAGCCATTTCGGGGTGCCATTTTGGGGTGCCTGTCTTTCCCGGAGCTGGAGGGTTCTTTGGCCCCCACACTGTTACCCTGTGACCACGGGGCCTTCAACCGCAGCTTCCCTGTGGGCGCTGCCTTCACCCCACTCCCTCTCACTCCAGGAGCCGTTCCTGGAAGCGGGGAGGCTCGGCCATCCTCAGCCCTTCCCTCCAACAGATGTTTCCTGTCCCCACCGTCCCTCCAGCCCCGGGGAGCGGCCATCTCTCAGCATCACACAGAGCTTCCAGGCTGGCACCATGCGGTTATTATTATGAATTAATACCGGGTAATTATTAAGAACACGATTAATAATAACGATTACAGTTTAACAACAGAGCAAACCACGCTCCCTGAGAGCTTAAGGAGCTTCCCAACAAACCATTATGAGTTACTCATGAATCACTTCAATGTCTAACTTTAATTTAATGACCAGACTTAATGGGCACAGCCCCTGCCTGAGGGGGATGAACTCAGTCCCAGACACACAGCTGGGAACAGGGGTCCGACTCCTACGCCTTCAACCCTGCTGCAGTGCGTTGGGGGTGGGGGTGTGGGGCTGGGAGCAGGGCGGGCCGCTGGGCTGGAAGTTGTTCAGGAGAACTTCGGGGAGGGACCCGTTGGGACAGCTGGGGGTCTAAGTTTTCCTGTCCCTGGCAGAGCCGTGCTGTCTGAGCCCGGCCACCTGTGCAGCTGCAGCCCGGAGCACGCCAGGCCTGTCCTTGCCTTGGAGGCAGAGGGGGCAGCGGGAGGCAACCTTATACCATCCGCTCCCAGGGTCACAACAGGAGCTGGCTGTGGGGATGGAGCCTTTTGGGGACACCCGGAGAGTCCCCTGCTCATACCTTGCTCCACCAGTCTTTGTCCACCCCATTGTATTCTCCTCCCACACCAAAAACCCGTCTTGTGGGGATCCTCTCAGAACCTCAAACTACTCATTCAGGCAGCTGGCCACAGGATCAAGGATAAACCAGGGGGCAAGGACCACCCCCACCCCATTGCCCTCAGCTCTTCTCTCATCCCCTCACCCTCCCACCTACTACTCCTTGTCTCTCCCAGCCCCTCGGAACAGGAGTGGTGGTGGTGGGGTGGGGTGGGGTGGGGCGGGTGGATAAGCCTTTCCCAATCAATGTGACCCAAGCAAAGGTAAGAGGATGAGCTATTTGCATCACAGAATCAGGGCCCTGGCTTGTCACCACCCACTGGCCGTCTTCAAGTAACCTCAAGCTGCATATTGGGTGGCAGTCCCCTCCTCTTGCCTGCAGGGTCCTGAGTGAGCCTCAGAGGGGAAGCAGGTGGGAGACAGACTGGGTAGGGCGCTGGGGCCTGTCCTCGCCCAGGCTCCTGACCCCGAGGGGCAACCAAAGTGACAGCGAGCCTGGCTGGATGTGCTCCCATGCCCACCCTGTGCCCCGTTCTGGGCGGGGAGGACGTGTCTAATTTCTGAGATCACAGCCTCGCATGTAAAACCGGGAGGAAGCGATCGGCAGGAACAGAGAAAAGACACAAAGATCCCTGTAATCTTGTCGAAGTCAATTGGGAAAATCAATGTGCTTATGTGATGAGATTTGCTTAAGGCTTTCCTCTTGGATCCCAACAAGGCTTCCAGAACAACCTGCTGGGTGAGACCTCACTGAAGCCACACGGCCCAGAGGGTGAGGCTCAGGCGCCCCCACCGCCTCTCTCTTCCCTCTTCCCCTTCTTTCCCAAGCCACGCAGCTGGGCGCCCAGGAGGTCTGGAGGGAGCTGGATCCAGTCTGAGGCATTCTCAGGACCTTTGGCTAATCAGAAGGCCACGGTGCAAGTGACAAGGACAAGTGCCCATCTGCGGGCCCCTGACAGCTCCTCTGTGTGTGGGGTGGACCTGTGACCGTGACCCACAGGGCTGAATGGAGAGGGCGGTGGGATCTCCAGGGGATCCGGAGCCCAGGGCAGCTGTAGGGTCCCTGCTTGTTTGCTTATTTGTTATCTCTTTAGTTTAAAATAAAAACTTTGAAGTTATAGAAAAGTTGCAAGAACAGTGCAACGAGCTGTGCTTTTCCCTCATTGGATTTCCCGATCGTCACTCTCACACTCCACCCATCTGCTCACGGCCCTCGCTCCGTAGGTGCATGTACACCCTACTACCACTGTCACCGCTGCTGTTCTGCTGTTTGGAGAGGGGTGACCCTGGGCTCAGGCCCAGGAGCCTGGTTTCCTCTTGGATCCCAACCAGGCTTATGTGATGAGATTTGCTTAAGGCTTTTTCCTCTTGGATCCCAGGAGGTGCCTGCTCGCCCCGCCCCTTCCCTGCCTCCATAACTAGGTCCTCAGTGGACCCAGAGCTGGGCAATGTGGAGAAATGGAAGGTGGCAGCTCTTTGCTCTGGTCTAGGCATTCCTGGGACACTGTGGGGGTCCCTGTGGGCTGTGCTTGCCCCTGTGGTCTGTGTACATGAGGGGCTGCCAGGAAACTGGGTACCTTCTGTGCACATGATGCCTGGTGTTTAGGGGTTGTGAGCAGAGAGCAAGCACCAGAGAACAGCCCACCTTGAGGAGCTGGGCCTGGAGGGTACAGCACTGGAGCCCAGAGAAATGGTCTCTCTGGGTGCTTCCTCCGGCATCCTTGTCTCTTCCAGACAGATGCTGGGTCCCAGCCAACCCAGATCTGCCCCAGGGCCTCCTGGGCTGCATGACTCCAGGGATCCCCCAGCCCAGTGAACAGCTAAATCGGATAGGACAGATGGATTTTCCTCCTACTTAAAAAGACACTCCATCTCTCCTGGTTTCCCATCGCCATGTTGTTTCATTACCTGCACTGCAGGGGGCGCTGGCTTATGTCCAGCCTGAGCCTCTGGCTGCCTCTTTGGCCCATTACCCTTGCTTCTGCCTCCCAGGCTGCACTGCCTCTCTGCCTTCCCTGTCCCCCACCCACACAGGCCAGCATATTTCTCACTTTGAGACCATTAGCATCTCTGGCGCTGGTTGATGCTGCCGCTTAATAGCCCATTTCAGTGGCACAGGCCCCACTCTGGGCTCCTGCATCAGGTCTGGGGTAGTAGGAAGGGATGGGGTGGGGGTAGGGCCATGGTGAGGCCCACTGGGAAGCGAGGCCCCAGTCTGCCTGTGAGCGCCCCTGAGGTCCCTCGTCCCTGGGTGTCACGTGGCGATGGTGCCCAGGTTGGAAGGAGCCCGGGGGAGCAGCTCTGCATGTCTCCCCAGGCAGCTGGCTCATGTTCTGGAGAACCGGTGCCTGGTGTACACGCTCTGCCCCATGCTGAGAGCATGCGTGACTCACATAGCAGTGCTTGCCTCCGAGAAGCTCCATCAGTGGGGAAGACAGGCAGGCAAGAAACAGTGAGGCTGTGAGCAGGCAGCGCACAGGGCCAGCTGTCCCAGAAATCCCACCCCATCCAGGGCAACAGTTTGGGGACACAAGACTGGAATCCAGATGCTGCTCTCCCTGGTTCCCCTGATTGTTTTAACTTTTTTCCTGGGCCTTTCTCCCTGGTTTCAGAAAAAAGGGATCCACAAGCTATTCAGACAGAAGGGGTGACCCCTACCCTCTCTGGTGGGAGGGGAGTGCACGTGTGCGCAAGGGAGAGGAATTCCACCCGGCCAGCGTGTGGGGGCAAGGCCTGGCCAGGGTTGGATGGGGTGGCGGGCCATGGAGAAGGACATGGAGCACCCACAGCGAACCAAGAGCTGCGCTGGATGCCTAGGACACAGTGACAGCCCACGGGCTAGGCAGGGGTGTGGGGGCCGTGCCTCTGCAGCAGTGACTCTGACCTGTACTGGGTGACTGCTGGGTTGGCCTTGGCAGAGCAGTGGAACGTGACAACGTTGTCTTCCAGCACGGGCTGTGGCTCCACGGACAGGTTGACGAGCGGGGGGTCTGCGGAGAGAAGAGATTCCCTTGTAGATGGGGCAGTTGTGTCTGCAGGTTTGGGGAACAATGAGGCAGGAAGACCCCCTAGGTGACATGGAGGGTAAAGGCCAGAGGTTCCACCACCCATGATCCTGGGGACCGTCAGAGCAGCCACCACTGCTGTGGTCCCCAGGAAGTTGGGGGCTTCAGCAGGGACTCCCCCACTCCCTGGAGGTGCTGCTTCAGGCAGCCCTGGTCGGGGGGTCAGGGCTCCCTCTGGATTCAAAGCCAGGTGTTTAAGTGGATAGCCAGCCAAAGCATGGCTGCCTGGCCCCCGGACCATGCTGCCCATCCTCCAGCTTTTAGAGAGAACAGAACGCTTCAGAAAGGAGAGAGGGAGGCGGGGGTGCAAGGGGCACGATGGAGAGTGGGGCCATTAAGTTCCATTGACACACAAACTGTCCTCTTTGGAAATATCCAATTCGTATCTCTTTGTGCAAAGGTTCTAGTGCCTCCCTTCACTTCAAAGTGGCATCTACACCCTTTCATCAGCCTAATCATCTCGTCTGCATTCTGACTGGTGCTGTCGCCCAGCCCTCGGCTCCCCAGGCTGGCTCTCTCCTTCAATGACAGAAGCTCTACAGCGCTAAGTGGTGGGAGGTGGAGGGGACAGGGAGACTGGGAGCAGAGACGAAGAGACAGACACATGGGGGGTCTGCAGAGTGGGGATGGGAGGCAGGCAGAGAGACACTTACACAGGAGAGAGACTGAGAAATGCAGAGGAAATAAAAAAACCCAGAGAAACACTGAGAAGCAGAGAGATGGAGAGAGACACACAGACAGAGTGACATACACAGAGAGAAACATAATCCGACCAAGGGAGACAAGCAGACAGAAACAGAAAGTGGCAGAGGGCTGGGGAGGAAGACCAAATAGAATAGTGAGGGACAGAGACAGGGACAGGGAGAAAGAGGCACTGAGAGATGCAGAGATGGAGGGATCCACAGCAGAGAGGCAGGGACATGGGAGTCAGCTCAGGGAACAGCTTGGAGGCCATTGGCCCTCCTGAGCTCAGGGGAGCTGGCTTGGGACCTTCTCCCCAAGCTGATGTCACCCATGCCCCCGGCTCCCAGGCCTTGGTGTCCCCAGTGCCCACACTCCAGGGAGGGGGCAGGACAGCCAGTGCCCATCCCCTTTCTGTTATGGTGTGGAGACCTGGCTGGAGCTCAACTCCAGGTGAGTTCAGAGGGCGGCGTGGCTGTTTGGCCTGGCCTGGCCCAGGCCCTGGGCCCTGGGCCGCCTCTTCGGGCCAGTCCTCACCAAGAAGCAAAGCAAAGTGCTGGAAGATATTAGGACTTCCTGGGGGCCCAGCCCATTTTCAGAAAAAGCAGTAAAGAAGCCAGTTGCTCAGGGACCATTGAGAAAAACTGTTGACCCCTCCAGGTGCACGTGAAGGTCCCCAGGAGGGGAAGAGGACTCCAGCCTGCCTGGCCGAAGACCTGCTGGAAATGGCCGGCAGGCTCCCAAGCCCTTCCGGGACTCATAGACATGGCTCCCCAGCTGCAGACCGAGCCTAGCTCCCCAGAGTGGGTATCATTTGTCCGCTTGGCTGCCCCTGCCCTGCCGGTGCTCAAGCCAGCCGGGCCTCCCTGCCCAGCGCTGACCTGGGGGCTGGGGGCTGGGGCCTGGGAGGGGCTCACAGGCTGGGGCTTTCTGCAGACAGCGTGTTGAGACACGGGCTCCTGAGCAGCAGGTGGCAGACCGTGCCGGGGACCTGTGCTCGCACTTCATCCCCCAGGTCCTGATGGGGACCACCATCCTTGGGGCATCTGCCCCTGGGACAGCCGGCTTGCCCGCCTTTTCCTGGAGCATTACCAGGGAGATCACAGGTGTCGAACGATCTCGACCTTACTGTTAAAAGCACAGTTCAAGTTGTCACAAAGGTGTGTGTGTGCCAAGGACTGGCCACGAGAGCTCTCCTTCCACCTCCCTGGAGAGCTACGACCCCCAGGCCCCTGCAGCCATTCCCAGCTGCTGCCCACCAGGTGAGTGCCGCCCCCCTGCCCAGGACTACCAGCTCCCAGGCCCGAACAAATCAGGAGTCCCAGCCCTCCTTCCATGTAGGGCTAGCCAGCCAAGCTGGGCGCCCTGAGCGTCTGATGGTGCCGCCCCCAGAAGTGTGGAGGCCTGGGGGAAGCTTGCCTCTCACTGAGGGCTGCAGAAGCGTGTTCTGGGGTACAGGCGTTAGGTCATTGCCGTCTGGACCTGATGTGGGGCTGGCTGCCGACCTCACGTTATGAAGTCTGTTCTGAGCGGTGGAGTGGAGTGCCTCCACCCACCCCACTCTTGTCTGAGGGGGTGATGGTGTCAGTTTGACAGAACCTAGAAACCCAGCACAGAAACTGGGTGGAGGCGCCGTTCCAGGAGGCCCATTCCCACCTGAATATCCTTTGTCAAAGGATGGGTCTTGGGGGCAGGGAGAGGGGGCACATACCTATGGAGGTCCTTCTTCCTTCCCGAGCCCCTCCTCCACCATGTACTTTGTCCCTCTCAGTTTTTCCTGCGGAAATAGTCTCCTGCAGCGCCCTACCTGTTTGTTATACCCTCAACACCTGGCCTTTCCCGCAGGGCCTCAGGAGGAGGGGCCTCCAGGAAGCACTCACACTCCCCACCTTCACTGCGCCTCCAGGCCTGGCCCACGGGCCCCTGCGTCCCTCTCTCTGGCCCTCTCCCCTGGATGCGCAGGTATGAATTTTCAGGAGCCTACCAGGCTCTGATGGCATAAATAGTTTATGTCATATCCAACTATTAAGCATGATTTTAATCCCACTTGTGATGTCGGCTGCATAACACGCAGAGGGCAGCTTTGATGTAGCTGGTGGAACCGAGGCCGCATGGAACAGATGTTGCAGCTGAGCGTCTGTTAGTGTTTCTATCAGCAGCGTGGGCACGCGCGTGTGTTCAGGGGAAGCACTACATGGAGGAGGGGGCGGGAAAGAGAGAAATTCCATGACTTGGGGATTTTATAACACATCCATTTGCAACTTGGCAGCTGGAGGCAGTCCAGATGTGGTGAGGTTTGGGGGCGGGGGGCGAAGCTTTCTCTCCCACGACTCAATCTGGGGACTGTGTCTTCCGTTGGGCAACAGATAAAGACCAAGGGAAACAAACAACAAATGTGCTTTTGCTGAGTGTGGATGCTTCTTGGTTGACGGAGAAAACAAGCAGGTTTGCAAAGGCGGCTCCGACCCAATCCAGAGTGTGCCCGTACATGGCAGGGTGCTCGCTGAGCGGGGAGGAAGGGGGCCAGTGCGGGTGGAGAGGGCCTGTGCTTCTGCTTGGCATGCACACGTAAAATGACTTTCGGGAGAGGACAAGTGGGTGGAGACCTCTCCCCTGTTGGGGCTGGGGGTGCCCCGGGGATGCCCTCCTCTGATGCAAGCTGTCATCTGTGTGCTCGGTAAATGGATCATCTCATCAGAGTGCCCTTAGAGTGGTGGAATTTGATGGGTGGGCTGCTGTGTGGTGGCAACTTTCTGGTTGACAGGAGGGCTTCCCCTGGTGGGGTGGATAATGGCCTGGGCCAGAAGCACTGCCGCTCCTGGGCCTCCCTGACAGCACCCAGGCCGCTGCCGTGGGAGCCAAACAGGGGGCTTCTTCTGTGCGGGATTTGTAGCTGGCCCAGGCCTCTGACCAGCTTGGGGATGGAGGGGAGGGGCGGGGCAGGCTGCACAGTGGCCACAGCGGGCAGCTTGGTGGTCGGGGGCTTGGGTGTCTTGTGCCTCCCACCCTCATTCCTCTCAGGTTTGGCTTGTGTTTGCAGGGAGCTCTGATCCGTGGTCAACCCTGGGGCCAGAGGGGACCTCGGACATCATTCGGTGCGATCGGACAGGAACTGGAGTCCCTGGCATGGAGCCACACGCTCAGGTCTGCACAGCTTATGGATGGGGGTGCCTTTCTGGACGCTGGACTCCCTGAGGCCACAGCACCTGGCTTCCCCTCCGCTGCTCGGCCTACTTCTCTGAGCCTCGGCCGCTGCACGGAAGAGGCGGGTGGGTGAGGGGAGCCAGGAGCTGGCCCGGGGCCCGGGGACGGGGACTCCCTCTCAGGCTGACCCTTGAGCTTCCACAACCCTCCCTCCTCTTGCCCTGGTCCTAGGCCTGGCAAGAACCCTGCTGGTCTTGGCTCTCAGTGAGGGAGGAGTGAAAGGAACCCCCCACTTGGCACGGTGAAGACAGCGGAGATAAAGCCTCTCCAAGAACTTAGCGGCCACGTCTGGTGTCTACAGTGAGCCTGTCTGAAATCCCAGCCATTTCCTCTGCCCTCTGGAATGTCCGTCGCGTCTGCAAGGACGCAGACGCTGCGTGGGAATATCTGCTCGCAGGCTCCCGCGACGGGTTCAGGAAACCCTCGGACATGAAATGGAGCCTTGGGAGCCACGTGGAAGCAGAATCCAGAGGCCATAGACGAGCCAGGGCTGTTGGGAAGTGTTTTCCAATGGATGTGATTGGAAACGAATAGAATGATAAGGAGGAAATCAATGTCGGCCTGCAGCTCCAGCCTCGTGACTTGGAGCCTGTGACCCAAGCAGCCAGCCTCACGTGGTGGCATCGTGCTCCCTGGGAGAGTGTGTGTGTGTGGGGGGCAGGTGTCAGAGAAGAACAGCTGAGTTTTGAGAGCTTACAGTTTAAACCTAGCCTGGTCCGGCCCTGAGAGCGAGGCCACCGGGCAGCTTGCTGAGCCCTTCCCTGTTCTTGGGGACTGACGGGCACTTTGGGGGCCTGTGGGAGGCTCCGTTAGGGGACTTTAGGAATGCGATGCTGGCATGGCTTTAAAGCACCCTTGTCACTCATATTAACCGTGATAACGACCACTGGTGCTGGAGGGCCCGGCACAGGCACGCGTGGAGGAGGGCTTACCAGCACGGGCTCCACCTGTATTTGAAATGTGTGTGGCCTTGGGCAAGCTAATCAGCCTTCGGGGGCCTTGGTTTCCCCAGACAGGGGCCACCGCCATCCCTACTCCAAAGGGCTGCTGTACAGACCGAACTACTTGGTACGTGCAAAGGACAGACTTATTCTTCCTGCTTTTCCCTCCTTGACCAACCCTCCCACGAGGGGTGTCCTCCAGACCCTCCCGAGGGGGTGGCGCTACCCTTCAAGTCTTGAATGCTGAAGGCCCCTTCAGGGGTCCCAGCATCTCTGCTGTGGCCTCCCCTCCCGGGGACTGTGTGGGGCTGCCTGGCAAAGCCGCGGGGCAGGGGCTGCTCAGGATATTTACTGATGTGGAAGTTCCACTTGGTACAGGCACAGAAAAGAGGCTTAAACATGTCATTTGCCAAGAACCTTCACTGAGATGTTTTCACTTCATGTGACAATAAGCACATGCAGGCCCTTTGGGTGCCCACGAATACAAACATGGCAAATCCCCGGAGCTGTCTGACCCCGTGCCTGCCTCAGGGTGCCGTGCAGGGAGGGAGCTGAAGGAGCTGGTGGGGTGGGGCCTGGGGAGCTGGTTGGCCAGGCCAAGTCCTTTCCAATACCCGAGCTCCAGGCAGGGGTGCTGGCGGCTTCCTCCCTGGCCCACGCCCAGTCGATACTCACGCTGGATGTCGATGGTGACGGAGGTCTCCTTCCCTCCGGGGATGGCTTTGTTGGTGGCCCGGCACACAATGCTCTGCCCGTTCTCCACGTCTCCGGGGGAGATGAAGAGGGTACTCATGATGCTCTCACGCTTGCCATCACGGAGCAGGGTCTGGGGGGCGGGGTGGGGAGAGAAAGCCTGGTGTCACTCAGCTGGGTTGGCCTGGGCAGCTACAGGAAGAGGGAGCCCTGTGCATGGGAAGGGGGCATCTCAGGACCCCAGGGCGCCCGTCTCTGCACGGAGCTGGGGTTACCTTCCGCTCTGAGGTCTGGCTGAGTGCTGGGCTGCAGGAGGAAAAAAAAGGAAAGCTTCCCATCATGTGTGAGAATCAGCCTGCACTTGCTGACCCCATGTTATAAAGGAAATGAGCCTGCAGGTCCTGTGGATTGCAGGGACCTCCATCTGTCTGCCTTTCGTGTCGGGGGACCGCTGGGTCTGCACGAAGCTCTGAGACGTGTGTGACAGGCAGTGACGGGTCTGTGGGGGTGCGGTGTGGGGTGAGGGAGGGGCTCGGGGCCATGCGGGCAGAGTCAGTGCATACTGTTTCTATTACTACGTCTCCATGAACCCTTTCAACCTGTCAGCCTTTCACTTCCTGATCTCATCATAGCCCAGATCCAGTTATCGGATGTACAGATGCCATCATCTCCCACATGACAGGTGAGCAAACAGGAGACACCAAGAGAGGCCACAGGGCTTGACCAAACTTATACCTCCAGGTGGAGGTGAAAAAAGCCAGAGGATCCTGTAATGGGTTCAATCGTGTCCCTCCCCAAATTCATGTCCCTCGGGAACCTCAGCATGAGACCCTGATTGGAAATAGGGCCTTCACAAATTAGCGAAGTAATTAGTAATTCGTTGAGAATCTGGAGACAAGATCATCCTGGATTCCGAATGGGTAGGAAGGAGGAGGCGGAGACTGGAGGGATGCCGCCACCAGCAAGGCATGCCGGGAGCCTTGCAAATTGGGATTGGCCAGGGAGTGTTCTCTCTAGGCCTTCAGAGGGAGCACGGCCCTGTCAAAACTGTGAGTGCAGACTTTCGGCCTCTGCTGCTGTGAGGCAAGGCGTTTCCGTTGTTTCCAGGCTCAGGTGTAGCACTTGGTTAGCGGGCCCCAGGAAACCCACGCAGATCCTAGGCCTTTGGCCCCCATCTTCCATTCCTCTGTTTCCACGGTGCCATGAGGTCATTCTGCAGCTAGTCCCGCCATCATTGCTATACCCCCTCCCTCCCCTGCACCCCTTTTCCATTCCCTCCCCATCAGTTTGGTGCCCTGGAAGCTGAGCTTATCGGTGGGTGGCCCACTAAGGTGGGCGTGTGCTGGAGAGGTGTGCTGGGCAGGAGGGCCACTCCCAAGGCTGGACTGTTCGGTCCTCGGAGAATGCTGATTCTGGGAAGGATCTTAGCTCCTTCCAGGAAATGGGTGCCAGGCGCAGCCTTATTTTGCCATGATTAGAGCCAAGGAATAGAACAATAGTCTTTACTTCCTCAGAACCTTCCTTAAAATATCCACGACATTGTCTCTAATCTCCCCAGATTCTGGAAGGAAGGGCAGATTATCTGTTTAGCAGAAGAGAAAACTGAGTTCAAAGTGAGCCAAGAACTTGCTGGGCGGGGCTGGGGTTTGCACTTGAGAACAGTGACCGTCAGCCATGGCCCTCCCACCCCAGCCCCCTGAGAGCCAGAAGGCAGTTGGTGTGGCCTCCACTTAAAGGTGGCAACAGTGAGAGCCACTGTGTGGCTTCCGAGGTCACCGGGCCAAGACCAGCACCACGGAGGCTGTGGGGACCGCTCTCTGGGTCCACCAGTCGGGTCCTCCTCAGCTGGGGTGAAGCTTGTAGCCTCCCGCAGTGGACTGTGACCTGAGCCTCTGCCCAGATCAGCATGACTGGTGTGGACAAAGCCGGACTCTGAGATGCCGGAGAGATTCACAGCAGGGCAGCCATCTGCACTGTTTCTTGTGGATGCCCAAAACTGCCTGGGCCTGGGCAGGTGCTGGTGGCTCAAGGCCTCATGGCACATCTGTCCCTGGGATGTCACGGGGTGGTGGCCTCAGCCCTGGGCAGAGGGGTCCTCGGAGAGGAGCTGGGGACAGGGATGTGGCCAGTCTGAGCCAGCCGAGGGGCAGTCCAGGGGATCAGGCTCCGAGCCAGGGTTCAGAACTGGAAGGAGGCCAGTAGAGGGACCTGCACAGGGGCCTGGGAGCGAGGGATAGGCGCAGGGGTTGAGCCCCCAGGCAAGACAGCAGCTGGCGGGCTGGGACTCTGCAGCAGACCGCCTGCTCCTACAAATAGCCAGGCGATAAGAACAATTTCCTGGATGAAAATAAGACCTCAGGTGGGTGTGTCTATGTGGGGGGGGAGAGAGGGGGAGGTCAGGAATATTCTCACCCCCCTGTTCTTTACTTTCCATTGTGCTAACAAGGGGCATTTACATATGTTTGACTGGGCCTGGAGCCCCTCCTCGGATTGTCTGCTCTTTGCGGGGGAGGGCAGGACCAGCAGGGTGTGGTGGGTGAGGAACCAGGAGGCCCTTGCTCCTAATTAGGCCCCTGGATTGCCTCCTCACCGCCCTCCCCCCAAACCCAGGCTGCTTCTCTGCCTCAGAACGATGATTAATGACATATTTACTGTGTCCGGGCATGTGCTTTTCTGGGAAATAAAAATTCTGGTTGAAGTTGTTTGTTCCACCTAATTAGAGAAAAGGGAGATGTGTTCATTAAACTGGGGGAGAGCAAGGCAGGCAGGCTCTGGGTGGGGCTCCCAGCTCTGGGGGTCCTCAGGGAGGGGCCGGGCTGGTGGGATGGTGGGAGTCTGGCTTCCATGCTCACCCTCCTAATCTCCTTCCCCCTTTCCTTCCTAATCTTCCCATCTCCCCTTTCCGCTTTCCCTTTTCCTTCCTTCCTCTCTCACAAACCCTCCCTTTACTCATATGCAAATGAACCTTTGCTCGAGTGGCCTTGAAGGTACCAGGCCGGTCAAACATTCTACCGTTTGCTGATTCTGGTCACAGCCCCACTTTGCCTTCCCTCCCAGCTCCTTCCCTCTACTGAACTTGGCTCTAGGGACTCACTGTGGGCCCTAGCCTCCCACATCCTATTTCAGAAACCCTGGTTGGTATGCAGATCAGCTCATCCAGTGAATCATTAATGGTGGGCCTTTCCTTTCTGGGGCCACCACTTCCAAGGCCTGGGGCAGTACTCTCTCTGGCTTGGTGGCACTAGGGATGCTGCCACATTCCAGCCCTGGTCCCCCCACGTGATCCTGCAGGCAGCTCTTAGGGATCCAGTATGACTGGCCCATCTGTGTGGGCAGGTGTGGCCTGGGGCCGAGTGTACAGGTGACACAGGCACAAGGACAAGTGCTCCAGAGCAGTGGCCTTCACGGATGGGCTTCCTCCCCCTGCCTGTGTCCAAGGAGCTTTAGGACTGTCCTAGCGGCTGCCCTGGTGCTGCTTCCTATCTGTGCCTCAGGGCCCCACCCCCAGGGCAGGCACTTGGCTCCCAGTTGGCAGTGGAAGCGGGGCTGCCCAGGGACAGAATGCACCCTGTGTGCGACTGCCCAGAACTGGCATCAGGAGACCCTCTGCTGTCTCCCTGGGGCCTCAGCTGGGCAGTGGAGAGCCAGGTTGAGTCCAAGACGTGGGAGGCCTGGTGACGCCTGTGTGGGGACCCCAGGTGATGAGGAGCGAGGTTTGGAGGGAATGCAGTGGGTGGGGCCCCAACCCCGAGCTAAACAGGGGGATGCTCACTGATACGCAAATAGCTTCCAGAGGCCTCGAGTGAGACCTAATTGCCTGGCAACCAGGCCTCCTTTCCTTCCTTCTTCCCTTCCTCACTCACCTGCCTGCCTGCTGTCTTTTTATTTTTTTAATCATCTCTCTGCTTCCCTTGTTACAGCTGCCTGGGGAATCCTATAGGCCGTGGCTTGAATAGGGATGTGAGGGAAGGTGAGGTCAGTGCAGGGCGGGCTGCCCAGACCCTGCATCCTCAGGGACGCTCACCCTTGTGTCTTGGGGCCAGGAGTGATGCCCTTCACAGAGCAGGCTGCACGCTCAGGACAGGGACGCTAGGCCCCAAAGATAGACAGACAGGATGGGTGGTGCTGGGGTGACTGGGGAGAGGGAGCTGGGCCCCTGTGAGGAGGTGGTAATCCAGGGCTCCCCTTAGCATGGGCCCAATGAGACCCACAGTCCTAGTGGTGGGCAGCCCCTTGGACAGGCGCTGAAGGAAGCAGAGAGGCAGGGCTGGAGGGTAAGGGCCTTGTGAGTGGATACACACATGACTGTGCTGAGACCCGGCCCCTCTCTGGGCCCAGGCCTCAATCCCGCACCTGGCAGCTGCCAGCGAAGCAGCGGGTGGAGCAGCACCTGGCTCACTGGGGGGACTTCTCTCTGGGCTCAGTCCGGACAGTCTTCCCTCTGCTTCCACAGCCTGTCCTGCCTCCCCTGACTGGTGTGTGATTTCAGTGCCAGGCCCAGAGAAGATGGCCCAAGTCTGGGGGTGTCCGGACTTGGAGAGAGGCCTTGCACTGGGCTCTTCGGGCTGCAGTGCTTCTGCACCCAGACACCTGCTGGGAGCCCTGGGTGCTCTCCCAGGCCAGGTGCTCTGGAGGCAGTGTGCTGAGGGGGAGCCTGTGCCGGGGACACTCCTCCCAGGTGAAGGGGCCTTGGCCCTTCTTGGAATGCCATCCTCAGTCCTATCAGCTCATCTGTCCCTGCTGATCACACGGTGAAAAAGCAGAGAGAATGTTCCACACGACCAGGGCGGCTGCGGGGCCTCCGGGGAGCCTCCGGGGGCAGCGGGGCTGGGCGAGGCAGGGCCCGAGAGGAGGGACCTGATAATGGCAGCTGACACGTGTGGAGCGCTGACTCTAGGGGCCCTTCACCGAGTGCTTTTAAACATGGTTCCCTTTGAGTCTCCCAGCGGTGTGTACGGGTGTCTGTGGTTATCATCATGCCGTTTTGCAGCTGGGGAAACTGAGGCAGAGAGCTTCAGTTATCATAATGGGATGGAATGCGGGTCGAACCCAGGTTTTACGACCGCCAGGACTGCTCTGTACAATGCTGACTGTCTCCTGTAGGACTCATGGGCAGCGGGGTAGGGTGGGGGGTGGTTTGCGGCCTGTGAGGATCAAGGCAGGGTCAGGCAGTGACCCTAATAGCCACGCTTACTGTGTGCTCGCTCTGCCAGACTCCTTCCCAATCAAGCCTCACAGACCTCCATTGAGGCAGATGCTGTTGCTGCTCCCATTGTACAGATGGGGACACTGAGGTGTACAAGGGGAGGCAGCTTCCCATGGTCATGGAGCTAGACGGTAGCAAAGTCGGGCTTCAGATGGAGGCTGTCCAGCTCCCAGGCCCCCTGGCATTACCACCTACCCACTGTGTGACTATTACTGAGGCTTCAGACCGGGTAGTTAGGGGTACCCTGCAGGGCTTCTCCCGGGAACTGGCACCCTGACTGTGTGCGTGTGCTCTCCCAACCTCTGTCTCTGGATCAGTCGCTCATGCCCCGCCGCCCCCCATGCACGGTCTGTCGGGGCAGCCCTGCCTTCAGGACTCAGACTCCTGTGGGAATGGCCCCCGCAGTCCTGGGGGACTCGGGGCAGCGGGATGGGGGCCTGGACAGCCCTGCTGGGCCATCCACCCTTCTCCACGCGCTCCAGGTTGCAAGTCCCTAGTTTGTCGGAGCTGGCAGACACTTGTCAGGGGCGGAGTCACGTCCCCCCTAGAATTCACATGGAGAAGCCCTGGTTTCTCAGTGTGAGTGTGTGTGGAGATGGGGTCTTTCGGGAGGTTAAGTGAGGTCATCAGGGTGGGGCCCTAGGCTAATAGGATTGGCGCTCTGGTGAGAAGAGGGAGTAGGCACCGGAGATCTTTCTCTGGCACACACAGAGGGAGGAGGCCACGTGAGGACACAGCAAGAAGGTGCCACCTGCAAGCCAGGAATACAGGTCTCACCAGAAGCCAGCCACTGCTGGCCTCCAGAACTGTGGGAAGATAAATGCCTGCTGTTGAATCGTCAGTCTGTGATGTTTTGTTTTGGCAGCCCTTCCCTACTAATACCGAGTCTTTGTTTTACAGACGAGGAAACCAAGGCCCAGGGGATGACCTCCTGGGATTACACAGAGCGGGACCGGAACCCAGGCCCCTGGCTGCCTGGTGCAGTCCTTCCTGCCACAGGCCAGTAGGGGTGAGAACAGGGTTGGGTGGGTGGAGGGTGGGCCATGACCTTCTGCTCTGGTTCTCGGTAGCACGGTGCCAGGTAAGGGGTCAAGGTGGTCCCTGCACAGGTCCAGCAAGGTTGCTCTGACCTCTCTTTTCACCAGTTGAGGGTGTGTCCCCTGCTGGACATGAACCTTGGCATGGGCCAGGTTGGCCCAACCTCAGGGAGGGACTGGACAGATGCCCAGACTGGAAGGAACACCCCTTCCCTTCCCATTCACCCTCAACTGCAGCACATGCCGCTGAGTGATGCTTTTGTGTTTTGTGACACCACAGATGGCTCCTGCCCAGGACAGGGGCGAGGGACACATCTCTCACCAGGCAGCTTCCCCTTGCATGGACTTACATGAAGAAAGGCTTTTGTCCTGGGTTCTGGCACCCAGCTGTGGGTGGGAACCTTGATTAGCAGCCCCAGGGTTGACCCCTTGGGTGGGTGGAGGTCAGCTTTGGACAGGAAGGACACAGCCTCAGAGAAGGGACAGGCCAGCTCACGTCCCTCCCTGAGGGTGAAGGCTTTGCTTGTCTTTCTAAGGACCTTGGAAGAGGCACCAGGGTGGGTTGGGAGTGGGGAGCAGGTGGTGTACCTCCAAATCTCTGAGGCCATGAGCAGCGGAGAGAGCAGGGTGCTGGGGGTGCTGCCTTCCCAGGGCCCTGGTGGGTTTCTGAGCAGTTGCCCCCATGTCTGAGGCTGGAGAGGCTCACGGGAAGGAGACCAGGGTTTCTGTCCACTTGTCAGCTGAGCAGGGCCCTCCCTCCCTGTCAGACCGCGGTGTTCTGCCTGCAGATTGGGCAGCCGGACTGTCCGTCCTTCCAGGTCCCGCTCATCTGTCGAGGCTCTATGGCCCAATGCCTATCTGCACCTCCTTCAAGTGGAGTCTGCAGGGTGCTGTTGCAAAGTGTGCCTGGGATTCCATAGTTATTCAGGTGGCGGGAGGCCAACAGATCACGAATGGACTGCCGTGGAAAGGTGGTTTGTTACTCAGGGCACCCAAAGGTGGGGGCCACACAGGGCAGCCCTCGGGCTTGTCCGGAGGCCAAGGTAGCAGGGGAGAAAACCAGGGCACGCAAGCGTTTGTTGTGGTTTTCCTGGGGGCCCCCCCTCCCCGGGCAGGGTAAACAGTTGGACAGGTTTTGGTTGGCTACCTACCTGGAGTAGTTGGTGGTGGGTGGGGCCCAGGCCCTGGGGGTGGTGTGGGTTAGTGACCCAGTACCTGGCCGGGGTCATAGAGGATAGGAGGACTGCAGGAGCCTCCAGAGAGGGGGTGGGGAGGGGATGGGCCCCCACTGTTTGGTTTGCATATCAAAGGTGCATTCTCAGCTCATCTCTAGGAACTAGCGAGCCCGGCAGGAAGGGTAACCCTTCCTCACAGGAAGGCCTGCAGATATCAAAGCACCAGAGAATACAGGAAATAAACAACACGGGTCATTCAGGGGTCAGTTCAGGGCACTTGCAGCTTGAGGCACTTCGTGTGAACGGGGAAGCAGCGCCTCTACAGGTGGGCAGCTTGGGCGCAGGCCTGGGTGGGCTCCAGCACTATGCCTGACAGGAATGCACCTGAATGGTCCTACCTGCAGCCCTGAAAAGGTGGCCGGACTTAGCAGGTAGAAACACAGGGCTCTCAGCTACAAATGAATTTTGGAGAAACAGCGAATGAGTTTTTAACATACGTAGGACCTGTAACTGTGCACCACACACTATCTGGGACACGCTTACACTGAAAAGTTGTTCGTTGTTTATCTGAAATTCAAAGGTAGCTGGGCATCCTGTATTTTACTTTATTTTTTACTTTTAGAGAGGGGGGAAGGGAGGCAGAAAGAGAGACAGAGAAGCATCGATGTGAATGTCAATTGGTTCCCTCTCACATGAGCCCTGACCGGGGACCGAACCTGCAACCCAGGCCTGTGCCCTGACCAGGAATCGAACTGGCGACCTTTCACTTTGTGGGATGACGCCCAGGACACTGACCCACCCCCCTCAGAGCAGGCATCCCATGTTTTATCTGGCAACCCTGGGCCCCTTTGGTCCTCAGTCCCCTCCTCTGACCCAGTTAACCCAGGAAAGGGAAGGAGGAAGAGACAGAGCAGCACAGTTGAGAGAGGGACAGAGCCAGGGAGGGCGAATGTGACCCACGGAAAATGACAGAGGCAGAGAGACAAAGACGGAGGAGCAGAAGGGACAGAAGGAAGTACACGTAGAGCCGGAGCCACAGAGGTGGGAGAGGGGGACTCCTCCCACACAGTCCCGCCCCGCCATCGGCCCCTCCTTGGGCCTCACGGTCCTGTCCCCAGGCCTCACCTTGGAGTAGGTGGCCCCGTTGATGACCTCTCCCTTCCGCAACCAGATGATGGAAGCAGCAGGCTTGGCGTTGTCTGCGTGGCAGGTGAGGTTGAGGGGGTCCCCTGCCCGCAGGCTGATCACGGGCCCCCCCAGGATGACGGGGTCATCGGGTGGCACTGTGGGGAGAGGAGAGAGGTCACACTGAGGGAAACCGGCCCCTGCAGCCAGCAGGCCTGCTGAGCTGGCGGACTCGACGTAGCTGATGACAATAATTATCACACTTTAATAAACATGTAATCTCCTCATAGCATAATAATAATAACAGCAGCAATAATCCTGGACATGTGCATTGTGTGTTTATTTGCAGAGGACATTCTTGTCATTGTCTCGTCCTCTGCCCAGGAGGAGCCTGTGAGGGGACAGAGCAGGTGTCCTTGACCTTGTTCACAGGGGGAGGGACAAAGCTTGGGTGCCTGGAGCATAGCTATAGTTTCTTTCCTTTTAACTTCTTTTTATTTTTTTAAATGAAGCACTGTCTCATCTGTCATCCGGTTGAACCCTCACAACAATCTTGCTAGATAAACATTATCATCATCCCAATGACACACGTCCAGACATTGAGGCACAGCAGGGTTCGGCGACTTGCTCAGGGTCACACTGCCAGCGAGCAGCAGAGCCAGGGCTGGAGGCCAGGCCCCTCTCCTCTCCAGGGCCGGGGACAGGCAACTTTGCAAGACTGGGAGGGCTGTGCTGACCCTGGCATCACCTTGGCATTTATCCTTCCAGAGCTTTCCAGCTCCCTCGCCCCAGAGTGGCAGGAGGACCCGGGCATCTCCCATGGTGCCCTGCACAGAGCCTGGCACCCGGTGGAAGGTCCACAAATGTTTGCTCACGCTGGGGGAGTCGCCCCTGTCATCTCCATGATGGCGGCGGGGTGCAGGGTAGGCAGCTATGACAATATGTGGCCGTCATTTGGAGAAGAGGCCCAGGGAAGGGAAGTGACTGGCCAAAGTCACGGAGCCTCTTCTGATGTCGGGCTTGTGGACACGCGGAAGGCGCCAGACCTCTGACGCTGCCTGTCTGTCGCTCTGGACCAACCGTGCAAGGGGCGGGTCTCCCTGCAGACTGATTGAGCTATCCTTGCTCTTCCTCCCCCAGGGAGGAGCTGGGCCAGTCTCTTCTGGAGTCCTGGGGAGGGCTGACTGCATGTCTGCCAGTGAGTGATAAAAGGGTACTGAATGACAAGCCAGGTTCTAGAGCAAAGGACCCCAGCGGCCAGAGAAAGTCCATCCTTTGGCACAGGCCCTGTGGGAGCTTCTGCGCTGGGGGCAGATGGCTGCGGTGGCTCCAGGCCCCCCACCTAGCAGGCTCTGCCTTGCAGTTTGCCCTCCCGGATGTGGGCACACCTTCAGCCCCAGCTCTGCCTCTCCCTTCCTGCGTTGAGCAGGCACTATTGAGAACCACAGCCCAGGGAGAGCCAGCCCCAAGTTTCTATTTCCTGAGGGAAAGCAGAGCCTCAGGGCTTCCCAGACACCCTCACCAGCCCCAGGGCTCCTCCCAGGATCCTGGCCCAGGGAGGAAGTCTACCTCCCCCAAACCATCCCCTCACCCTGGGCGGCCCTGGGCACAGACAGGTGGTGGGTGTGGGCTGGACAGTCAAGACACCCACCCTGCCCACTGTGTACCCCCTCATCAGTGCCTGGGGTGCGGGTGTGGCCTGAGAGCAAAGGGAGGCTAATGAGGGCTTTCCAGAAATGGAGGTGGGCATTACAGTTGCTGCTGAGGGGCTTTTATCTCCCCGGAGTGGGCGGGCCCCTTCCGGCAGGGAGGGCTGGGGCTGGGTCTCCTGTCCCCTTCCTTCTGTGGGGACAGCCTTCTCCCCACGGGGTGTTCCAGGCAGAGGCACCCCAGCTGAGCTAGCTGAGGGCCAGGAAAATCCGAAAGAGCCACACGGAGCTTCAGGAATAGAAGAAATAAGCCCAGGGGTGCGGCATGGTGGACTGTGCCCTCTGCCAGAGGGTGAAGGCACGAAAGCAGGCCTTGTATCGGTTTTATTTCCTCCGACATAAAATGTGAAAGTTCAACAGAGGATCTGGAAAGTTCTCTCCAGCACAGACATTTGTCGAGTCTGAGGTAGTGGTTTTTAACCCTGGCTGCATGTTAAAATCTGGGAGAAATTTTTGAAATCTGGGCCACACTGACCAACTAAACTCATTTTCTGGAGGTGGGTGCCAAGCAGCATATCTATCTGTCTGTCTGTCTGTCTATCTATCTAAGAAAGAGGAAGTAGGGGGGAGAGAGCGAGGGAAGGAAACATTGATTTGTTGTTCCACATGTGTATGCATTCACTGGTTGCTTCTTATATGTACCCTAACTGGAGATCGAACCCGAGTCCTCGGCATATCTGGATGACACTCCAACCCACTGAGCTGCCCAGCCAGGGCCAAGCACCAGGAGCTTTTAAAGCTCCCAGAGGATTCCAGTGCGGGACCAAGTTTAACAAAGCAACTGTCTCTGGCCTTTGCTCAGGTTCCTCACTCCCAGGATCACAGTGTGGAGACGGAGGAGGCCTTTCCCAAAACCAAGGACAGGGAGGGGCGCAGCCTGTCCTTCCTGCTCCTGCAGTGCTGTGCTGGGAACACAGAAGTAAGGGCTCGAAGACCAGGGGAGAGGGGCGTGGGACTGCGCTGTGTGAGGACTCAGGCGCACACTCACTCACACACACAAACCTCCACCCACAGAATGGTCCTGATTACATCTTTCCAAATAAATGGTTATCACACCGGTTATTCGTGCAGCTATGCATTATTGATTGGCCTTCGCCTGGCTGCACAGCAGATGGGTGGGGGTGGGGTGCAGATGGGGCTGGGTGTGTGGGGCGGGGTGGGGGGGGAGGATGTTTGGGGGCCCAGAGGCTGAATAGAAATCAACAGTCGCCCTTGCAGCTGCAGCCCTCATGCAAAGAGGGGGGGACTCATTACCTCTCTATTCAGAGGGGCCCAGAGCTGAGGCGCTGGGAGGGGAGAGAGTCTGGCGCAGCCTGAGTCTGTACATGCATTATTCATGCAGCCCCCTCACGGGATTGGCTATTATCCTGAACCACGATAGAGTTTGGTCTCCTAATTTTTAATCACAGGGAAGGTGGAAACGTTAGCCTTTTGTGATTAATCTGGAGATAAAAATAGTTGACTGTGTTGGTATTGGGCTTGTTGTCAGTCGGGAAGAAGGCGTTAACTGTTGGGTGACTGAGGCCTGGGATGACCTGAGTGGGTCCTGGGGAAAGCGGGTGCCCGGGGCTGGGAGCCAGGCTAGGGAGGCCGCCATGCAGGCCCAGACGAGTGGTGTGAGGGAGACTCCTGCCCTGGCTGGCTCCATGGTGTGTCCTGACACAGCAGGTCATGTGAGTTGAGGCTCCTTGACCGACCCCGGGGGTGGCTGGCTATTGGCGGTTGACTCTCCTGTCACCCAGGATTTGGGCAGGTGGCAGGGACCTCCCTCCCTGCTCTGCCCTGCCTCCCACCAGCCCTTTGGACTGCCACCTATAGGTGGGCAACGTGGGGTCCCTGTTGCTCTCCCTGTGTGCGGACTTTCTCCAAGCTCTGCTGTCAAGAGCAAGGGGCCCCTGTGAAGAGGCGGGCAGGGGGGCACAGTCCAGTTCTGCCCTCACAGAGAGGACATGGAGGCCAGAGAGCATGAGGGGCCGCCCTGTGTTACAGTGAGGGAGGGCAGGGAGGGGTGGGCCTGGGCCTGGGGGGGTGAGCCCTGACGCTGGCAGAGGTAGAGCTGTTGTAGTTTTATGCACTGAGGTCCTTCACTGAGGTCGTTTTACAGAGATTCTGTGGTTCAAAAGTGTGTGGGACCACTGACTGGACCCATCAATACCTGTAAGATGTGCTTCCTTAAGGATGGGCAGCATCCTTCAGAGGCCCTCCATCCCTCAGGCCCTCATCCTGCCCATTATCCCAATGCTGGGACAGGCTCTGCCTATGCCTGTGGCATCCAGGCCCCTCAGTCTGAGTGTCAGAGGGCGAGGGAGCAGGGGCTGAGCTGGCGGTTGGTGCTTGAGAACTATCTGCAGTGGGAGTGGACACACGGCTTTTGCAGTTCAGATCCACGCCTTGCTCACTTTGGTCCTCTGCCCAGGTTCTGAGACACCTGGGATCCTAGCAACCTCTAGTCCTCACTCTCATAGACGCGCCACCTACTGGCCAAAGTGAAGAACCGCAGAATGCAAAGACAGGACTGGAGTCGAGACCGCCTTTAAAGGGATCTGCTTTCCAGGGCTAGATCAGCATTAATTCAGAACATTCACATGGAGTGGCCACTACGTGCCAGGTCCTGTGTGAGGCGCAGGGACACAAAGCTCCTGCCCACGTGGAGTTTATCTCCTAGAGGAGAGATGGGCAATAAAGACTCCATGCATAATATATTTTTGGGTGTTGGTCAGTGCTCAGGAGCCAAGACCAGGTAGGGCACAGAGAGATCCTGGGTAGGCCCCGGGACTCTGTTCTGTTTTTCTCCATTCGCTCTGGCTGTTGCTTTTCTGTCTCCCCGTCAACCGCAGTGCCTGCTCCCCCGGGGCCTGCTCTTCCTGGCACCTGTCATTCCCCATGCTGCCTGTGGAGAAGCACATTGCTTTCCGACGGATCCCCCAACATCGGCAGGCTGATGAATCCCAGACACGTGTCTTCGCTATAGTGGGGACTGGCACCACCGTGGAATGACTGAAACCAGGCTCGACAGCTCTTTCTGGATTCCATCTCCCTCACCCTGCCTTGTTAAATATTCTGGTACATTCTCTGAGCTCTGTCAAATGTGCCTGTCTCTCCAGTCCACCCCAAAGTCCTCTTGGTTCAGGCCCTCATCCCTTCCTCTTCTTCTTGTTTAATCCTCAGCTGAGGTTACGTTTTATTGGTCTTAGAGAAAGGCTGATGGGAGAAACATCGATCAGTTGCCTTTCATACGTGCCCCGGCCAGGGATCGAGCCAGCAACCTAGGTATGTCCCTGACTGGGACTGAACTCGCAACCTTTCGGTGTGTGGGATGATGCTCCAACCCACTGAGCCACCCAGCCAGGGCGGTGCTCAGGATTTCTGGCTTGCATTATGCTACCTAACCCTCTCCCCGTCATTCCTGCACTCTGCACTGTCCTGGAGCGATCGGCACAGAAGTCTGGTCATTCATCCGTCTACGCCCGAGTTCATTCCCTCTCCATTTGCTGAATGTCTAACACCCCTTCATTTGGAATCTTGCTAGGGGTATTGCTGTCTGGATGAAGTCTGAACTCCTTGGCTCCTGTCAGCCTCTCCAGCCTCATTTTTCACCACTTTACCTCAAATTCTCCTTGTGGATAAGAATCACCTTCTGGGAATAAGTCACTTTCCCCCAGTTGTCCCTTTCCATTTGTTTCGCTGACCTGAAGGCTGGGCAGCTTGGGTTCAAACCTTGGCTCCTACCTTTGTTAGTCTGTGGCCTTGGGCCAGTTGCTTAGCTTCTCCGTGCCTCAGCTTCCTCATTTGTAAACTCGGGGGTAGAATAAAATCAGATTGCCAGAGTCAAGTGAGAGGCGATGGGGGAAAGCACCATGAGTGGTCCAGTGTTGTCCTGATGTTGTATGTTATTGGTTCTGCGAGGAGACCGCACTCATCCCTTGAAAGTTTATGGGCAGAATGCCTGGGGCGTGGAAGTCTGGTGCTCTCTCTCCTTGGGAAAGGAGGAGTTTCTCTCTCTTTTTCTCCTGCCCTGTCCTCGCCAGGCTCCCCAGGGGAGTCCCGTGCTGTCCTGTCTAGTGTGGCTTCTCCACCTTCCAACCCCCTGCCCTGCCCCACGGCCTGTGCCCACGAGAGTGAGGCCTTTCCTGCGGAGGCAGTGGGTGAGCCCAGCTGACTCCATGTGGTACAACAGAGATGAGCCGTCTCAGCCGAGTTCAGCCACTCGCTGACTCAGAATCATGCGTAGGGTGGTTTACCATGCAGCAAACCTAACTGATGAACTCAGCAGTAACCCGCCTGCTGGTGACCACCCACAGGTCTGGCTCCTGTAGTGGTCTCAGACTGGACCCACGGCGTGAACTCCCTCTGCATTCTTCTCTGACCCTTTCTACCTCCAGTGTGGCCAGGTGACTATTCGAGAAGCTCAGTCTGCTACCCACCATGTTCACTGGCTCCCTGCGGCTCCAGGCCAAAAACCAACTCCTCAGCACAGAGGGTGTTTGAGGGTCTCTGCAGAGAGGTCTTCTCTTGCCGGCTCCTTCCTTGATGCCTGAGCCGGACTGGCCTGCTCACCTCCCTGCAAGGAGAGCCTGCCCTTTTAGAACCACGTGCATTTGCTTGGGGAGTTCCCTCTGCTGGGGATGTCCTGACCCCGCGTCTTAATTGGCTGGAATCCCATCGTTTCTTCTACGGTTCAAAGGCTGCCTTTGCCTCGTGAACTCTCGGCCACTCTTTGAGCCACTCTCCTCCAGAAAGCCCTCTCTCAGTGTCAGCCCCTCCCATCCCTCATCCAGTCTCCGCTCTGCCCTGAGACTCTGCGCCACTTCCCTGCGCTCACAGGGTCCCCGGCTGCCATTGCTGTCGGCTGCCATTGCGAGTGTGAGTTCCTGGAGGCCTGGCCCTTGCCAGGTTCTTCTTTCCGCCCCAGCATGTAGTACGGCGTCTGGCCCGCAGTGAGTGCTCCATTCATATTTGTTGTCTGGCGCCATGCCTGAACTACTGAGTCGGAAACCACGTTTGCCAGGCACCCTAGCCCTGTGCTGGGCTCTCCACGCGGCACTCAGCACAGCCTGGGTACCCGGATCTGGGGCTGGTTTCAGGTTCCCTGCGCACCGGATGAGGGGGCTCGAAGCCTCTTTGCGTTTCCCCACCACCTGGCATATTACCTTGGATATGGTGATAAGAATCCCAACAACAATAATATAAATAATAGCTGACATCAACACAGGGCTTGTAAGACTTCCGGAACCTTCAGTGCTGAAACATCACCATCATTTAACCCTCACAACAGCCCTACATCAGGTGGACACGATGACCCTACGTGCTTCAGAGATGAGGAAACTGAGGCACAGCGTGGTTAAGTTACTCATGCACACGGGCCACAGAGTGCACAGGAACTCACCCATTCCCATCCTTGTCCCGCAGCCCAGCCTCAGCCTCCCTGAATGTCATGGTCTGCAGCTGGCCTGGAAGCCCTGGCAACCGGGCACAGTGATGCGGGGGCAGAGGAGGCAGGAGGGGCAGGAGGGAGGAGGGTCCAGGGTGGTGAGGTGAGGGCGAGGGAGGGTGCAGATGCTGTTAAGGACAGAGTCACTGGTTTCCCCCTTAAATGAGAAAAGGCAAGCATTCTGCTTATTCCAGGTTAGACCTTGGAAAAGGGTCTGAGCCAGCTTCTCTGTGAGGAGCTGTTAGTGGGAAGGGTGTTTCATTAGTACCGAGCAGACGAATACATCACAGGGTGTGTGCGGAGCAGAGGGAGGGGAAAGCCTGACAGCAGGAGGGCAACAGACTGCAGCTGTGTGCACATGTGTTTGTGTGTGTACATGGTTCCTGTGTGTCTCTCTCTGTGTCCCTGTGTGTGCCATCATGAGTCCTGGCTCTGGATGCGGGGGGGGGGCAGTGTGGGAGGGCACAAATGAAGGGCTGAGGTAGCTCCCTGTTTGGTGGGGAGGGGCCTCTGAGCGTAGAGCAAAAGGAAAACTGTGGGTGGTGGGCCCACGGAGCTACAGGGCAGGTGGCGCAGGGGGAGGGCACAAGGTGTGGGTGGCCCCCTTGGGCCACCAGGGAGGTGGGTTGTCCTGCTGAGGAGGGGACTTGCTTCTTTCTCTGGCTTGGCTCCTGTGGGAATGGCCACCGGACAGCGTGACAGCCCTTCCTCAGCGTGTCTGCAGCAGGAACCGGCACGAACCTGCCTTGCAGTGCCTTGCCAAGCCTCCCCGAGCCCCTCAGCTCGCCCTGAGCAGCCTGGTGTCGGGGTTCTCCTGACTGGCATGGTGGGGCTTGGGCAAGCCGAGCACCGTGCAGGGGCTGCCGTTGACTTGATTTAATTATTTTAAAAGTGAATTATAATTGACATTCGATGTTAAATTAGTCTCAGGTGCACAGCATAGTGATTCAATATTTTTATACACCACAAAACAATCGCCACAGTGAGTCTAGTCACCATCTGTCGCTCCACGAAGCTATTATGGCAGTATTGACCATGCTCCCTGGGCTGTGCGTTACCTCCTGTGACTTGTTTTCTAACTGCAAGTCGGTCCCTCTTCCTCCCTGTCACCTCTTTGGCCCCGCCACGTACTTACTTGTGGTACACTTGTGCTGTGGACGTCCGCAGTGTTCTTATTTCACAGATGGGGAAACTGAGGTCAAGCCACTTGTGGTAAAGTCACACACGTCATAAGTGGTGCAAGCAGGCACCTGGCTCAGGCCCTTGAGTCCAGCGGCGCCTGCCGACCTCAGTACCACAGGCCACACGGGAGCAAGAACCTGTCCCCGAGCCCTGGGTGGCTTCCCCAGCTCCAAGGCAGCCACCCTGACCCAGTAGGAGACTGACGTGGCTCGGGGTGTCTGTCTGGGCCCAAAAATAGAAAGCAGAACTGATATGCTTGATTCGGCTACGAGCTCCCCATCTGGCCATGAGCCTCATGGAGGGGCCCAGTGGCTTTCCCCAAGGAGGGACGGAGGCCGGGGGCAGGAACAGAAACTGAGGGGTGCAGGCAAAGGGTCTCTTCATTCGGGGGCTTAAGGAATAAATAGGAAATGCCAATGATTGGCATCTAAAACGAGGGGCTAGGCACACTGCTTTCTGCATGATGAAAACGCGCCTTTGCTCCCACGGTAGTTGGTTGAGGTGTGAAGGGAAGACAGAGGCATGAGTGTGAGAGATGTGCAGGCGGAAGACACACGGGGGGAGACAGAGCCATGCCAGGGCCAAGTGACCCAGCTCAGGCAAAGACCAGCGTGAGGAGGGACAGTCAGTGTCCCTCTAAGGAGGAGCCGGAATGCCGACGGCAGCCCCCAGGGGAGGGAAAGGAAGAAGCCAGATGTTTTGTCAGGTCTTGCCACAGAAACGCATTTCAGGGGATCTCAGAAAACCACGAAATGTACCTTTCCACTCTACACAACACTGTCAAGTCTGCTCTTTGCCAGAATCTGAGCCCTGTTTGAAAGAGTACAAGCCTTTACATTTAAAAAAGGGCAGCATTCTGGGAATTCATCGTGGGAAGTGTTGGAATGCTCATCTATCGTGGGACACTACCGATAATTTTGGAGTCTCCTACCCTCCTCCTGGCTTGTGGAGAGACCACGCTTTCCCTCCGGAACTGGGGGCATTGCCTTTCCCTTTGTACAGAAAGGGCGCACTTGAGCGTCTTCCCCATCTCCCAGGACGCTGCCTGTTTGCAACCCAAGGCGTTGCTCAGAGAAATCGTGTCGTGCCCAGCCACGACAGACGAGAAAATCCTGCCATTTGCCACAAACCGGCTGAGCCTTGAGGGCGTCATGCTACGTGAAATAAGTCAGACAAGGAAGGGCACGTGCGTACGATCACACTTGTATGTGGAATGCAAGGAAGCCGAGCCACGAGAGACAGACCGTAGAGTGGACGCTGCCGGGGGCTGAGTGGGGAAAACGAGGGGGTGTGGGTCAAAGGGTACGCCCTTCCGGCTATGGGATGAATGGCATCTGGGGCTCTCATCATGGTGATTGTAGCTAACAGTGCTGTATTATACACTTGAGTGTTGCCAAGAGAATGGATCTTGAATGTTCTCGCCACACACATGCCCACAAATAGTAATTATGGCACGGGCTGGAGGGTTAGCCAATGCAGTGGCAGTCTTGAATCCCTGGGCTTCAGGGCCTGTTCAGTGGTGTGCACTTGTGCATGTGTGTGTGTGTGCATGTGTGTGTGTGTGTGTGTCCCTCTTCACCAATGACAGAGAGGGGGTTTTCTGTGTGCCCGGTGCCTCTCGGCTCGCAGCCGTGTGTAGCAGCCCAAGGGTAGCCCTGCTGGTACTGTGCGTGGTTCACACAAGTCGTTCAGGCCTCCCCGGTGCAGCCCTCATGCAGTGGCCACACAGCGCTCTTGCTGGAGCTGTGAGAGATTGCTTCTGCTCTTCAGAATTGGCTCAGGAAGCCGGGAGGATTCTATGGATGGACACACTTGGGCCCAGAGAAGTGAGGTGACTTGCCCAGGTCACTCAGCTGGCTCCTGGCTGCCTTTCCTCGAGGTGAACCACGCCGATGGAGAAGTGAGTAATTTTGTTCACCGGGCGCAGAAGCCCTGCTGAGTGTGCATGCGAGTGCCCCACAGTGGGTAGCCCACCTCAGTGGGCATCTCTTCTCCAGGGGGCCATCTGCTCTCGGGGACAGTGATTTCTGTACTGGTCCCATGGGGTTAGTGCAGTTCCCCCTTCGTTGCTGGCACTTTCTCGAACCAAGCCTGGGGCTGAGCAGAGGTTCCCGATGACTCAGCTGTGTGTGGTGTCTGGTCCCTGTTGTGCACACACAGCCCTTCCACCCTCCCCAGAGGCCTGTGGGTAACTGGGGCAGGTGTCGCTCAGAGGCATGTGTTCTCTCCACGTGACAGATGGGGAAAGGAGGTTTGGAGAGTTCAGGGGACTTGCTCAAAGGCTATTTACCAGGTTCACTGCATCCCCCTGGGCTGGAATTGGGCTGGTCATGGAGTGGGGGCAGAATGGGGTGGCCACCAAATTTCAAACCCTCAAGGTGGGCAAAAGAAGGCAGTTCAGTCTCTTCCCCCCATATGACCCATCAGTAGAGACTAAAAGGAGATTAGAGGGGAAAATATTCGAGGTCGCCCTCATTAATTTTAATCTAATTAGATCACAACACTCCTCAGTAAACAGCAGCCTGCCTGTAATAAGCCAGGCTCGACCCGACCCTGTGATTGTGTTCCTAATCAGCCGGTGTATCGGGGAAGTGCTGCTAATTGTCGCGGGGCCTTGTCCCATCCTGTGCCAGGTAAGGGATGGCAGCGAGAGACTATTATAATCAGAGCCAATTAGTAATTATCACAGATCCCAACTAGAAATTGTTTTCAGTTAAATATTCCCAGAGAGGTACTAATAGCCTCCAGGGCACCCTGGATGCCACAGCCATGGGGGAGGGGCTTGTGAGGCCCTGCCCCCCCAATCCGTGACTTTCATCTCCTGACCTTCCAGCGAGGAAAGCAGATGCAGAGAACTGGAGGCTCAGACATGGGGGTGGGTGGCCCCTAGGGCACAGTGAAGGATGTCCGGGTCACCTAGCCCCTGCGGGCAGCACTTTCCCCACAAGTAGCGGTGGTCAGGTCCCTACGCCAGAGGGCCACCTGCAGGGGGCCCTCAGCAAAAGCCAGTTATTAAATGGCTCAGGACCCTGCCTCCTGGAAACTCCTGGATCATTTAAGAAACCGCAGGTGGCTTAGGCGATACGGGTATTTGCTACTCGAATCATTGTGGTTGAATGGGATTAAAGGCATTGCCCAGGAGCCCCTGGCCAACACAACTGGGGGCTGCGACGCTTCACCCCCACTTTTGCAGCCCCAGCCCACCTCCTTTCTCTTAGCCTCTCGCAAGCGCTTGGGCAAACGCTCGCTCAGTCTGCCTCCTGTGAACCAGGATCTAACCGGCCAGCACTTTCCTGCCTTCAGATCTGTGCCCCGTGCACCACATGGCTCTCTTCCTGGGACCATCAGATCAGGTGATGCACTTTCTCAGACACCTGCGATGGGTCCCCACTGCCCAAAACCAAGTCCAAGGCTTCAGCACGGCTCAAGGCCCTCTCCTGCTGAGCCCCTCCACCCCCTAGGCTTCCTGACTCCCCAAACCATCCCAGCAGAGGCCCTTCCTTGAGGGGCTGGGGAAGTGTTCTTTGGACTCTCTGTGCCTTGGCTCCTGATGTCACGATTCATTTTTCACCTCCAGCTACTAAAATCCCACCCACACCACCAAGGGAGAGTTCAGTAGCCTCTTCCCTCCTGAAGCCTTCCCAGATCTTTCTCAGCTGACATGAACTCTTTCTGATTTATCCTTTGTACTGTATGATACAATACAAATGCCTTGGATAATAGTAAGTGGTGTGTATGTTTTCTCTCCCCTGTGGCTATTAACTCCTCGAGGTATGTTTTCTCTCCCCTGTGGCTATAAACTCCTCGAGGGCCCAGACAATGTTCAGCTATTTCTGCATCTCCCCTTCATATCTACCACAATGCTTTTACACATAATAGGAATTTGATAAAGATTCGGTAAATAAAGGATTGGGAGAATTAATGGGAAGCTTCCACTCACTGTCCATATTAAGATACCAACAGAAATGCTTCTGGGAAGCTAAACTGTCCTTGTCCAGGTCCAAGCCTTCGAACCTGTCCCTGTTCCTGACTGCTAATGGGTTGGTTGCAGGAGTAAGATTAGACAGAGCCCTGGCTGGGCTGCTCAGGAGGTTGGAAATGCAACGAAAGGTTGTGGGTTCGATCCCTGGCCTGGTGCATATGGGGAGGCAATTGATATTTCTCTGTCACGTCGATATTTCTTTCTCTCTCTCTCTCCGCCCCCCCTTCCTCTCGCTCTAACATTTAAAAAAGAAAAAAAAAAGATCAGACAGAATTTGCCCAGAGGACCCTGGAACGCTGGCATCCCATTGAAACAGGCCTTCCCAAAGCCACATGAGGCTACTGAGTGCTTGAAGAAAGGCTAGTGTGACTGAGGAGCTGTATTTTTAGTTTTCTTTAGTTTTAATTAATTCAGACTTCAAATCGAATAGACGCTTGCCGGTGGCTGCTGTCCTGCCCAGCACAGCTCTAGGTGTTCTTCTGGGGGTCCTTGGAGACCCCCACCCGGGGCAGCACCAAGGGCCTGGAACCAAAGCCTCTTTCATGTCAAATGAGCCTGGTTGCAAGGTATTCCGGAGACTCACATGAGTTCAGTTGAGCATGGGGTCTAGTTTTAAGGTATTCTTGTATTTTTCAGTGCTGATGTATGTGGGCATGGTGTCCATCTGTTAATTAACCAGGGAAATACCACTCCCTGACCATGTCGGGAACTGGGAGTGACGTTTCACTCAATCTACTGCTCGCTGAGTGGATCCCGCACAGCCTTTTCTGCGTCCTGGGGCATTTTCATACCAGGCCGTGAGTGGCAGAGGGCATGTGGCACCGAGTCCCGGGCTCCTTACAATGAACAGCTGCTCTGTTCCTTTCCTGCCTGAACCTCCCTTAAAACTCCCCTACCCGTCTGCCCTTGGCGACTCTGCGGGGTGACTGGATGTTGCTGGGCTTCTGCCTGCCTTCACCTGCCCTTCCTGTTGTTAGTTTAACCCCAGTCCACACTGTGACTCCCTGAAGCAGATCCACGCCTGGGGTTGGGGGATCAGGCACAGCTGACTTCCATGCAGGTTCCGTGAATGCATTGAGTGGCCAAGGCCAGCAACAGTGAGTGGGGACAGGGGTGGGGGCACACACGTCTCACTGACCACAGCAGCCACTACACAACTGTTGCCAAATCTGCCACAGGGCCTGATGTTGCCAGATCTTTGCAAGAGAAGCCAGAAATCTGAATTTTTAACACAAAAGCCTCCAGAATCTTAAATGTAGGCAACAGATTGAAAAACCTCTGAAGATACTCATGTCCAACCCATGACCCAGAGGCTGCATCTGGCCCCAGATAGCTATGAACGCAGCACAACACAAAATCGTACATTTACTTAAAACCTTTTTTTTGGCTCGTCAGTTTTCATTAGTGTTTGTGTATTGAACGTGTGGCCCAAGACAGCTCCTCTTCTCGTGTGGCCCAGAGACGCCAAAATGTTGGACAGCCCTGCCTGGGAGTGAACCGGAGACACGCCTGGGTGCCTGCTCTGGGCTGCCGATTGCCTGCTGTCACTACGAACCGGGGTTCAGTGACTCCTCTGGTCTCTGTCCTCGCTGGGGTCTGCTCACCCTTTGGCAGACCCCATGCTGCCTAGCAGAGACACACCTGATTGGATCAGCACATCTGCGAGGGAAGGACAGAGCTCCAGGCCTCTCCGTGTGGGCAAGACCTGGTGGCCTATTCTGGGAGTGCCGCCCACAGCCCCCTGCCCACTGTCCTGGGATAGAGGAGGGGAGGTCAGAGACAGCCCCTTGGGTGGGCCGACTTGGCGGGGAGAACGTTCCCCTGAGTGCTGGCTCACACACGGCTGTGCCCCTCCTCTACTGAGTCATCTCCTGCTATGGACGGAGTCTTAGGACCAGCGGTGGCAGAATCATTCTCTTTCCTTTCTTTTCTTTTTTTTTTTGTTTTTTTTTTACCTTTTGGTCCTGTGTCTCTAGTCAATAAATACGTGGGAAAGAAAGGATTTGTGAGAACATAGGATGCAGTCAAAAGGTAAATTGTGGGCTTAAAAGCCCCTGAGAGACGGGCACAGACTTGGAAATGTTTCCTACTTTGCAGCCCTTCCTTCCCTCAGCTCAGCTTTCCGAGCTGCGATTTGCATCTTGGAAAGGTAATCTTTAAAACGGACTCCCCTTGGTTGCATTTCGTTGGTGTAGAAACTAAACAGGCTGTTGTATTACGGTAATAACATCAACATTTCACCTACCTTTCCCTTAATTATTTTTCTGTCTTGCCAGTGGAACCTGTTTAATCAGATTTATAGGTGGCGGGGAGGGGGGGTTGAGCGGCTGTGCGGCTCAGATAATGGCCCAAGCAGATTTCCCCTCACCGGGTGTCACGGTATAAAAACATGAACTAAAAGCTTTGCGGCACTTAAGTAATAATAATGTCAACATTTCACCTGCCTCCCCCTTAATTATTTTTCTCTTTCACTCTCGCCACCTGAACCTGTTTAGATAAGATTGCCTCACAGATAAAAACCGAGGGCTCTCGTTCTCTGAGGCAGATAAGGGGTTGCTTTTCTGTGTGGAAAGGGAGCTGTGAGTGGCAGAGAGGCTTGCTCTCAGCTCTTACTGGAGAGGCACGGAGCCTGGGATCTGGGGCAGACCAACGGCCATGGGGAAGCAGGGTGGGTGACTGTGAAGGAAGACGGGGGCAGGTGGACACTCGAAGCCAGACACAGAGGAGGGCCCTCTCTCTACAGCTGCTCTCTCTCCCAGGGGCTCCCAGGCGGGGGAGAGGATCTCACTGGCTCGGGGTGGGGTGGGGGTGGAGGGTCCCTATCACATGAGCCATTAGGCAAGCCCTCAGAGGGGCAGAGAAAGCACCTGGGCCAGCCCCAGCTTTACTGCTGGTGCCCTGGGTGGCCTTGGGGAGGGAACCAATCCTGCCTAGCCACAGTTTTCTAAAAACAAAGGGGTTGCTCTACATCCACTATTCTTATCCTTTGGGGAGCTTATTGAAGGACTCCTATGAGAATGTGAAGCCTCTCCCCAGAAATGCACTCCTGCATCCAGAATTTTCCACCTTGGTGTCATCCGTAACCCTTGTCTTTCTCTCATAGCTGCTGCCACACCCGCACCGCTACCATCATAGCCTGTGTCCCCTCCTCTCTTGTCTGTGCTACACAGTAGGGGCCTCTTGTAGGGCTCCGGCCCTTGTCCTCTTTGTGTGTGTTCTCAGGCCAGCAGCCAGGGTGGTCCTTCTAGAAGGTAAGTCAGGTCATACCACTCCTCTGTTTGGAATCCTTCAATCACTGTTTTTTCACTTCAAGTAGGGATTCTGCCCCAAGATTCACAGCTAACTCCTTTGCCACACTCTTCAAGTTTTTGTTTAAAAGCCGCATTCTACAGAGAGACGAACAGAGAGCTTATAACAGGGAAAAAATTGAATTAACAAAATAAAAAATCTTCCCACAAAGACAACCCCAGGCCCAGATGGCTTCGCTGATGAGTTCTATCAGATATTTAAAGGAGAAACAATATCAACCTTTCACAAGATCTTCCAGAAAGAAAAGGAAGAAGGAACACTTGCTAACTCATCCTACGAGGCTAGCATTTCCGCGATGGTAAAGCCAGACAGAGACGTTGCGAGAGAACTACAGACCATTGTCCATCGTGGATATGGATGAAACCCCCGGCTGAAATTTAGCCAACTGAATCTAGCAACATGAACAAAGGATTATATACCATGGCCAAATGGGATTTTCCCCAAGAATTCAAGGTTGGCTTGACATTTGAAAAGCAATTAATGTGATATACCATGTCGCATAAGGAACAAAGCCTCACAATCATCTCAATAGATGCAGCAAGAGCATTTCACAAAATTCAATACCATTCATGGTAAAACCTCTCAGCAAAGAAGAGACAGATGGGAATTTCCTCAACCTGATACAGGGCGCCCCTAAAACACTCACAGCTAATGTAGTACCTCATGGGGAAGGACCAAGTGCCCTCCCCTGGGGCTGGGAGTGAAGCCAGGTGTCTGCCCTCACTTCTTCCATCCAGCCCTGCACTCGAAGCTCCAGCCAGGGCTGTCCAACCTTTCGGCGTCTCTGGGCCACACTGGAGGAAGAAGAATTGTCTCGGCCACACATTAAATACCCAGACACTAATAAATACAGATGAGCAAAAAAAACCAACAAAACAGGTTTTAAGTAAATGTACGATTTTGTGTTGGGCCGAATTCACAGCCATCCTGGGCTACCTGCAGCCCACAGGCCACGGGTGGGACACCCCTGTTCAGACAGCCCCGTAAGGAAATAAACTGCATCCGAATGGAAAAGAAGACTATCACTGTTCTTACATAAATGATCCTATGTACATCAAATCTTAAGGAATTCATCAAAAAACCCATTAAAATCTAAAAAATGAGTTCAACAAGGTTAAGGTTCCAAGATTCGTATGCAAAAATCATTTGTGTTTCTATCTATTAGCAAGGAACAATCGGCTTTTCTGAAAATGACATTAAGACAACATTTCATTCACAAGAGCATCAAAAAGAATAAAACACTTAGGAATAAATTTAACAAAGGAAGTAGAAGACGTACGTGAAAAACTAAGAAGCATTGCTGGGAAAAATGAAAGACCTAAACAAACAGAGAGACAGCCCACGTCCATGGGCTGGAAGACCCAGCGATGTGGAGGTGGCCAGTCTCCTCGGATTGGGCTTTAGTTGTGACACAATTCCTGTACAAAGTCCAGCAACCATTTTGCGGAAATTAAGGTGATCCTAAAATTCACGTGGAAATCCAAGGGACCCCAAACTATGGAAGACATTTTGAAAAAGAATGAAATTGGAGGACTTCCTTTTCCTGAATTCAAAGTTTACTATGAAGTGTAGTATTTTTTTTTTTAAGATTTTATTTATTTATAGAGGGAAGGGGAGGGAGGGAGAAAGAGAGGGAGAGAAACATCAATGTGTGGTTGCCTCTCACTTGGCCCCCACTGGAGGCCTGGCCTGCAACCCAGGCATGTGCCCTGACTGGGAACCGAACCAGCAACCCTTTGGTTCGCAGCCCGCACTCAATCCACTGAGCCGCACCAGCTGGGGCTGAAGTGTAGTATTTAAGGCAGTTGTAGGACTGGCCAAAGAAGAGGCACAGAGATTGGTGCATCACAATTGCGAGGGCAGATGAGAACCCTCGTGTTTTTGATCAGTTGAGGTTGGAAGAGGTGGGAAGGTAATCATGGGGACAAGGATAATGTTCTCCAACAGATGATGCTGGGATGATTGTATGCAAAGATGATGGATTCAGTTTCCTGCCTCACGTCCTGCCCCAAAATGAACTTAAAAGGACTTATTCTATAGGCTAAATGCAGCAGCTACAACCATAGAACTTGTGGAAGAAAATGTAGGAGTCAATCTCTGTGACCTCGGATTAGACCGAGTTCTTGGATGCAGTGTCAACAGCACAATCCATGAAAGAGAAAATATACTCACCTGGACTTGATTAAAATGACAATCTTTTGTGCTTCAAAAGATAGCAGTGAGGAGATAAAGAGACAAGCCACAAACGGAGAAAAATATTTGCAAATTAAATATCTCATAAAGAATTTGTGTCCGGAATATATGAAGAGCTCTCACAACACAATAAGACAAATGATCCTTTTTAAAAATGGGCAAAAGATTTGAATAGACATTTCACCAAGGGAAATAGAAAGTGGATAATTATCACATCAAAGGATGCTCGATATCATTAGTCATTAGGGGAATGCAAATTACATCCATCATCGATGTCACTTCAAACCCATTAGAATAGCCGGAACAGACAAGGGAAACCACGACAAGTATCGATGAGATTGTGGAGACCTGAAACTCTCATTCTTGGTGGGAATGCGATCGCACGAAACAGCTGTGGTGGGAAGTGCAATGACTGGGCGCTTTCTTAAAAAGCTGTGCTTAAACTTCCCACGTGACCTAGCTCTTCCACTTTTAGAAACTTACCCACGGAAAACGAAAACGTGTGCACACCCATGCACTTGGGTACGGGTGTTCATAGCAGCGCTGTCCATCACAGCCCCCCCACAGGAAGTGACCCAGATGTCCGCCAAGTGACGGGAGAATGAACAGCAAGAGGTCTAGCCATGTAGCGGATGCTACCGAGCAACGACAATGAATGAGCTATTGACCCATGGATCAAACAACATCAGTGAATCTCAGAAACACTCTGCTAAGTGAAAGGCACCGGACACAAAAGGCTGCATGTTGCATGATCCTATTCATGAAAATGCCCAGGAGAGGCAAATCCGCAGAGACAGAAAGCAGGCACCGGTGGCCTGGGACTGGGGTGGAAGTGGAAGGGGTTTGTCGGGGTGATGGAAACGGTCTAGTTCTGGGTCGTGGTGATGGCTGCCCGACTCCGTAAGTTCACTAAGAACCCTTGAGCTGTGCATTTAAAGTGGGTGAATTTAGGGATATGTCAATTATGTCTCAATCAAGCTGTAAAAAATAAAGGGAAAGGTAACAAGGCCACCTTCTCTGGGAGGTCCTGTTGTGACAGCCCACCTGCTCTTCCCTCCAGGAAACTCACTCCCTTGGACCCTTGTTTGGATGGCACCTACCACCTTCTAATAAACTATAACATTTCTTTCCCGTGTTTATTGTTACTGTTCGAGGATCGAAGTTCCATGAAGACAAGACAGTCTAATCTGTTTTAATCACCAATGAATATTCCCAGTGCCTAATATCTGGTGGGTATACCAGGGGGCACCTCAAAAACCCCTGAATTTGTTTACAAAAAATTGTGTATTTATTCTTACATGTTTAAACTTCAGTTACCTTCAAAGTACTCTCCATTTTTAAACATTTTATTTATTTTTAGAGAAAGGGGAAGGGAGAGAGAAACATCAATGTGTGGTTGCCCCTTATGTACCCCTCACTGGGGACCTGGCCTGCAATTTAGGTATGTGCCCTGACTGGGAATCGAACCCACACCCCTTTGGTTCGCAGGCCGGCACTCAATCCACTGAGCCACAACAGCCAAGGACAAAGTATTCTCCATTTGATGCAATATACCTATCGAGACTTTTTTCCCACTGCTCGAAACAGTGTTTGAACTCATTGATTTTGATGCCTTTTAGTGCTTCTGCTGTTTTTTTGTTTCACCTCTTCCACGTTGGCAAAATGTTTGCCTTTGAGGACTTTTTTCATCCAGGGAAACAAAAATGTTGCTCAGGGTGGAATCAGGTGATTAGGGAGGGTGGGGCACCAGGGTCATGCTGTTTTTAGGCAAAAACTGCTGAACGCTCAGCGTGGTGTGGGCAGGTGGACTCATCAATCACCCATCATGAAATGGACAAACACATTGAAAGAATCTTCGACAAAAATTCACTGAAGCCAAACACAGCCTCTCACAACAACGCCAGCTGGTACACTGATGCAGATGGGCTCCCAGAACACTCACCTAGCGGAGAAGCCTGTACCCCAAGGGCACCACCCTCCAGAAGATAATTCCTGGTTTTTGTGAGTTCCCTCCTTGTATGTTGAAAAATGGAATGAATGAAGAACCCTTGATTGGCAGGCTCCATCCAGCTCTAATCAAGGTTAGGTTTGGGGGGGGTCTTTCCAATATTAGGTTTTGGTCGTTAGCAGAAGGTTGCTCAGGCCAAGTTGGCTGGGATGGGAGGAGAGGCAGGGGAGTCCCAGAGGACCTGTGCTCAGAGCCCAATTTCCTCTATCCTGAGGAATCAGAGACTGGCAGGTTTTCCCTTTCCTGCGCACCCTGCAGCCTCTGGCATATTTCCTTTCCTTTCTGACCTCAGTTGACCCATCTGTAAAATGAGTGCTCTCCAGCTTTCCAGGGACTGTGTGTCCGTCTCTCACTGCGTAGATAGAGGGGGAGCATGTGGCAGGTAGGAGGGAGCGGTGTGTTCTGGGGAAGAGCACTCGGGTGGGGGGTGGCTCTTTGGCCGCCAGGCTGCTCCTGTCCCCACCCCCCACGCCACCCCTGAGGCTGCCCTGCTGTTCCTGGCGCTGGGTGATTTCTCAGCTGCTAACACCTTTCTTGACATATTTACATATGGGAAGTTCTTCCTTTCTATAAACATTTACAAACACCTTGACAGGCTTGTGAAAATGCCACATGCTTTTGGAAGCCAGCCTTCCTGGGCTGTGGGGCCCAGCTATTTATTTTTGGGAGCTGGAGGCAGCTGTGCGGGCTTCTGGGGGCTGATGAACTTCCCACTGAGGAAAGCCTCCTTCACACGGACAGGATAATGTAGAGGCCCAGAGTGATGGGGAGAGGAGCAGCGGGCGGCCCCCTGATAATGGGCCCTAATGGGATGGAAAATGGATGCTGTGCGTCTCGGGGCCCTGGCTCGCCAGGCGCATCTGGGGAATGGGCTGCCAGGCGGGGTTTTCTAAAGCCTGTGGTTCATTGCACAGGCCACCTCTCTGACTGTGGGGTCCCTGGGACAGGGCTCGGGCTCGGACAGGGCTCCTGGAGGTCCCCGGGGCTGGAGAGAGACTGGCGCTGCGGTCCCATCCGAAGGCAGGAGTCAGCAGTAAGTCTGAGCAGAGGTCTGGATGAAGGGAGGGCCCGACTGGGCTGAAAGGGCAGGGGGTTTGGGCCCCCAAGAACTGAGTTCAGATTCTAACTCTTTTTCTCTCTTGATGTGTGACCTTGGGCAAGCTCACGGGTGTCTTCGTGTGCCAGCTTTCTCGTCTAGGGGAAGGAGACGTGAGGTCAGCCTGGCATGTGTGCGGGTCAGCCTGGCACGTGTGCGGGTCAGCCAGGCGGCGGCACGAGGTTCCCGAAGTGCCTCTCTTTTTCGCTGCGTCTGCAATACAGGTCCCGTCCCCACGCAACAACCAAACAGCAGCACTCTGGCCAGCCCTCTCCCGAGGAGGCCATGCGCCGTCCACCTGCAGGGAGCCGGGAGCCCAGCTCATGGCACCTGCAGGTGGGCACTGCCCGCTCTGCCGCTGCAGGGTCCTGTGCTGGCGAGGGCAGCGGGCGTCTCCCGGAGGCCCAGCCCCGACTCCCTCTCTGGGGCCTTCTGTTTCCAGGACTGTCCTGGATCTTAGCCTCTGTGAGTCTGCCTTGGGTTTTGTGACTTCGGCTTTCAACTCCCTCCCCAAGCGACACCCCTCCCTGCCCCGCTGGCTGCTGAGGAAAGGCTTTCATTTAGTAGCATTTTCCTTTCTCATTTCATGCTGTAATGGAGATTCATGGCTAGTTTTAAATCCATAATTTGCCATGAAACCCTGGTCGCCGGCCTGGGCTGAGGTCAGAGGAGGGAAGCCGTGTGCTATTTTTATCCTTAGAAATGTCCCACTCCAGCTTGGCCTCTGGGGCTTCCCCAGGGCTGGCCTCAGCCTGCCAGCCAGTGTCCTGGGTGTGACACGCACCGTGCCCAGGGGCTGGGGCCAGGAGAGGGGTGGCTCGCCCCGGTGGGACTGGCTGGCCCTGGTCTTCCCTCGAGGTGGCTGTGACTCTTCCCTCTACTTCATTTCTCATTAGGGGGGATCGATAGAGCGACCGGCCTCGTGCTGGGGCTCTCATGCTCCAGCGACTCCAGTCTCTCTGGGCCTGACAAGAGGGGAGGGCCAATGCTTCAGTTCAGTCACCAAGAGTGTCCATTTCCCATCAGCGACTGCTTCTCTTGACTGAGTGTTCTTGTGCGTCCCTGCCACGGGGGCCCTGGTGACTGGGCCAAGCCCTCAATGTGTGTGTGTGTGTGTGTATGTGTACACCAGTGATGTGACCTTGAGACATGTATGAATAAGACTGAATCATCAACAAGGAGCCTTCTAAGGGCTGGTGGGCAGCTGGGTTCCTGGCTGAGGGCCCCAAAGCGCCCCCTACACAGGTGGACCCTCGTCTGTGTTTTGCAGGTGTGAGGGGAAGTTGGGAGCCACGCCCGGCCAGAGGTGGCAGAGTGGGTGCAGCCTCGTCAAGCAGGCTGCCTTGTGAGAGTTACAGAAAGTGCCTGGAAAGCCCAGGCTCCTGGAGCTGCTGGTTCCATGTCCGGTGGACACCACCAGAGGGTCAAGGCCCTGACTTGTGCAAGTGTCTGTGGTTCAAGCTCACGCTTCCCTTCGCTGAGCTACCTCTCCCAGGTCAGACTTGGTTAACACCGCGACAGACATACCCTTGGTCTCAGGAGCAAGGGAACAAGGACTCAGGGAACGATGACCCTCTTGCCCGACCTCAAACCAGGATCAAATGTGGGAGAATCACAGTCAAGATGTGGAGTGTCTGTGCATCCCCTTTTCCAGCTGATTTTACAAGGGAGATGGGGAGTCTTGTGAGGTCAAGTATCTTTAGATCCTGTGTCACGGCCGGCTGGTGGCAGGACTGGAGCATGATGGCACGTCTCCCCACCTCCAGGTGTGGGCCCCTATCCTGAAGAAGTGCCAGGGCCCCGGGGAAGAGTGGACAACATTTCAGCACTGCAGGGCTGACTCATTCAGTGATGGGGGGGACTCGGGGGTCAGCACACTGAGAATGGGGAGGCTGAGCACCTTGCGGTGCCACAGAACGTGCCATGTGCTTGTGTTGACAGCAAGGGCTGCTGGAGGCAGGGGAGGGGTGGGCTCTGGGCGACTGTTTGGGACACTGCTCCAGCTTTAAGTGGGGAGCCCTGCTCCCCGAGGCAAGGCCAGGCATCGGGCCACTCTTGCAAGGTGACCTATTTAGACCAGTTAGCTCTCCTCTCGTTGCCTGAGTCTGTTTCAACTGATTAGGGCAATGCCAGGTAGGGTGACACAGAGGGTGTGTGTCCTTTGCATCAAGTCCCCCCTGCTGGGAGAGGCCTCTGCCTGCCCCTGCCACCTACATTCTGTCTGAGAGGGGACATGCTGAGTTTGCCTTTGACCCTTATGGAGTCCCAGCCTTCCTCAAGGTCCCTCAGCACTTGCCTTCCACCTCATATCCTACCATGATGGACGGGCCCTGAGCTAGGGGAGTGGGCTCTCCTGCAGCCCACTGAGGCTCAGGTGGAGAACAGGGTGAAGGGGGTGAGGGTAGGCAGAGAGGCCATTCCTTTCCTCGGCAGCATGGCGCGTTGGAGGGACAGGAAGACTCGGGGTGGGGGGATGATCTCAGCGTGCGAGGGCCCACAAGGATTCAGCTCCGAAGTCAGCGCCCTGCACCCAGTGGCTGCAGAGCATTTCACTCTCACCCCCGTCTCACACTCCCACCAACAACTGCTCTGAGCGGCCTGTCAGGGGGCACAACACTGAACCCACAGTGTGGGCCTTGGAGACCAGGTCCCTACCCCCAGGGACCTTATGCTATAATTTAGGAGCGAGACTGTTAGTCAGCTTAAGGCCCCTCAGTGAGCCTGAGCCATGCTCTCCTGGCAGCTGGTCCCAGCAGGTAAACACAGACTTAAATGGGGAGGCCAAGAGGGGTGTGAAGTGGCCCCCAGCTCCTGGACCAGGAGGCCCAGGTGTGGCCAGGGCCCCCCAGAAGAGCAGGATAGCAGAAGGGAGTGGAGAGGAACAGGTAGCGGGGGTGGGGAGCGGTGAGGAGCTCAGGCCCGGCTCCCCTCTGGGACTTCAGGAGATAAGGAGGCTTTGTTTGTTCCCATCTCCCATCTCTGGCTTGTTTGCTGCCTTATTTGGGGGTGATCGCAGGGTAATGAATGTGGCAGGAACCCGGCACACAGCACAAATGAGATATGATACCCAAGACCAGGCAGGGGCCTAGCAAAACTCGCCTAATGAGGAGATAAGGAAATCAATTCTGCCTGTTTTCCCCGGACTGAAGTGAGTGGGAGGGGCTGCAGGAAGCCCATCTTCCTGCCTGTGTGCTGGGTGGATGGCTTCCCTAGGACAGGAGCCTGATCCCCAGAGGAGGAGGGCTTGCTTGTGGTGTCCCCAAACACTGCAGGCGCCAGAGTGACACCACCCACAGGTGCGGTGGTGACTGACAGCATTGGCAGGCCTTGCTGCGTGAGTGCTTTGCATGTATTATTTCATTGCATGCTTTCCATAGCCCTGAGAGGGCTGGGTTAGCTCGACTACTCTCCCCTTTTACACATGAGGAAACTGAGGCACAGAGTGGTTGAATAACTTGCCCGAGGTCGCACCAATGAGAAACTGACACAGCTAGGCTTCCAGGGTAGGCAATCTGGCTTCCAGAGTCTGGGCTCTTAACTGTGAAGGCAGGTCCCTTCTCTGAACACAGCACAGCACACAACACAAGTCTCTCGTGCATCCGGGGCTTACTCGCTGCTAGGCCCTGCTCCCCGTGGTGAGATGCAGTGGGACCACTGTCGTTTGTCCCAAACGCTCTTACTACAGTGATCAGGGGAACGTTTACTGAGCATCAGGCAGGCGCTCCCAGGCTGCGTTGGGCACAAGGGACACAGAGTGCTCCCCCGAGAGACCCAGTGGGGAAGCTAGACGTGGGATAGTTACTTTCAATGTAATTGGGTTGAGTGTTGTGGTGGAGGTGCAAACAGAAGGATAAGGGGGCACGGAGGGGGACAGTCAGGCCATGTGAGATTCGGGGATAACTTCCTGGAGGAGGTGATGTCGAAGATGAATCCTGACAGGTGAGCAAGAGTTGGACGAGGGAAGAAGGGTGGGAATGGCATTCTAGGCAGAACCACGCAGTGACAAGGGCACAGAAGCGTGGAGAGTGGAGGGGACTGCAGGCTGGCAGCTGTGCTCAGAGCAATGTGGGCCGAGCTGGGGCTGGAGAGAGGACAGAGGGCAGGCCTTAGAGAGGGCCTGGGCTTTGTTCTGTGCAGATGCTTTCTCGGCTCAGATGGTCCCCCACTGACAGGGCGACTGTGGCAGGGTTCTTGCCACCAGCTCCGAGAAGGACGAAGCACTGTTTTAGAAGCCAGGGCTCTCGGGTTCTGGGTCAGCTCTGCCTTTCCCTTGCTGCATGGCCTGAGTCGTTCACTGCTGCTCCCTGGACCCACCTCCCCCAGGTGAGGGGTCAGCAGTGGGGGTGCAGTCAGGAGCGCTCTGCCTGTAGCTCCCCTGGCCAGGGAGTTGCAGAGGGCACTCATGCATTTAAAAAAGGCGCAAGGTAAGGACTCGCTGGGACCTTATCTGTTTTCCCCTCTCAGTATTCCGGGCCTGACGTCGGTTTAAAGACGCTCTCTTTAGTTCAGCTGACTTGGTCGCCACATTAAATAATTCATGTTGGTCTAGGAGGCTTTGTTTCTGATGGGAGCTACAAGGCAGCAGAGTTAATATTAGAATGGGCCAGGAAGAAGTGGGGCGGCAGGGGGGTGAGGAAGACTGGGAAAACACCTCTTTAAATAATTAATCTGGCACCCACCACCCTTCCCCGCCTACCTCCAGGCCCCTCACCCTGCTCTCCCCTGTCTTTCTCATAGTGCTTATTCCAGCGGACCCCGACATAACTACGTAGCTCACTTGTTTACTGTTTGTTGTTGGTGGCTGTCTGTTTCCTGCTAGAACACGCGCTCTGCCAGGGCAGAGGCTGGTTTTCTCTTCTGTTTACAGATGAATCTCAAGCACCTAGATCCGTGCCTGGCACATGACATGTGCTCAGTAAATATTTGTTGATCAGATACTCCCTGCTCTGGTCCCTCAGCGCCTTGCTTCCCAAGTTTCAGGCACGTAGGAAGATCAAGTGCAATACCCTCCTTTCAGCTCTGGCCCTGGCATAGTTTAGCAATTCTCAACCCTGGGGCTCCTGCAGGTGGGAGAAGGGGCAGCCTGCGTGTGTGTGTGTGTGTGTGCGTGCGTGCGTGCGCGTGTGTATGTGTTAGTGTGACGATCACAATGCTAGAAGGGTGGTATTTTTATTATCCCTGTTTTATAGATTAAGAACTAGAAACTTCATTCATTCACTCACTTATTAAAAACCCTGAAACTGCATTGAGTACTTAGTGCTGGTTAAAGATAATTGAACTAGAGACCCAGGGCCAGCCCTGAGGACCTGCCCAGGGTCACACAGTGACTAAGCTGCAGGCAGGTATCCCTCTCCCCAGCCAGGGCTCTTCCTCCTGTCCCCTAGCTCTGCACAGGTTCATGGTCAAGTGTGCTGTGTCTCTGCAGACAAGGCCCGGGGCGGGGGAGGCTGGATGCAGAGGAGGGCTCTAGGTCAGGGTGTACGGCCCATTTCAGAACACCAGAGCTGGACAGCACTTGAGAGACCCCATCTCTGTCCTCGCTTGAAACAGTCACCTTCTCTGCCTCTGCCATCACACCAACCCCTGGTCCAATGCAGGTTAGAGCATTTCCCTAAAATAGCCGCTGTGACATTTGGGTCCTTACTGTGGAAGTCATGTGTTCTGGGGGAGCTGGGCAGTTCTTAGAGGTCATCTTATGTGTCACCACCTCCATTGCACAGATGGGGCCACTGGGACCCCCAGGGGCAGAGTAACAGGGCCAAGGTCACACAGCTGATTCATGGCTGGACCCCAACTGCTGCTCTTTCCATGATACTGGGATTTTCAGATGTTCTGGGGGTGGAAAGACACTTGTTTCGAGCTGGCTTGAGTCAGAGCATGGTCCTTGGCTGGTTGGGTCATGGAGGGAAGGCAGCCCCTTGATCTGGACTGGGACCCCAGGCTTTGCTTGGCTCAGCCTCCCAAGCGCAGCCCCTGCCCTCGCCCCCTTCTGTAGCTCCTCCCCCACTCCCCCCAGCCCCGTGCCTCCTGGGGGAGCAAATGCCCAGCTCAGCGTTGCTCCTTGCCTGATTGCATCTGAGAGCTAGAAACGCAAGGCTAATTAATATGTCTGTGACTCTAGGCTTGGCTGCTGGGCCCGAGTCCCTGCGCCCTCCCGGGAGCCTGGCGGGCTCTGTGATCTGGCCCCCCCACCCCTGGCTTCTCCAAGCGGTGCCGGCAGATGCGTATTTTCACAATGCACATCTGTTGGCTATAGAGTCTCTCCTATTTGCCCTCCTCACTTGGTGCTTTGATAGAAGACCCCTGGGGGTCTCCCTGTGTTCTAGCCAAAGTGTTTGCTTTGCAGTTTTGCCAGAATACCATCTGATTCTGCTCTCACATCTTCCGCAGGTTCTAATCAGGCTCTTACTTTATTTAATTAAAAATCGATCTCAGGCAAATACAGACTAAATTAGGAAGCTCTCTCATTCCTGGAACACAGGAAAAGCAGCCACCCCCCCAGCCCCCTTGGGGAACCGGCTGGGACATTTTCCCAGGCTGAGATGTCACAGTGGAGCAGATGGGGTCTTGGCTGGGAAGCTGTCTGGGCAGGGTGGGAGCACCCCTCTGCCGTTGGCCGGAACAGCCGCTCTGCCTTCTCACCACTGTGTACAGGCCAGGGCTCACTTTCCCGAAGGCTGGGTGAGCTTCTGCGTGCACGGCCTCCCTCCAGGGCAGTAGGTGGGGCTGTCTACCACCGAGAAAGGCAGCCTGGCTGGTCCCTGCGCACAGCCCTGCAGGACCAGGTGAGGGGTGGGACCTGCAGGACCAGGTGAGGGGTGGGGGCCTAGGGTGGCCCTGAGGGGTTGGGGAAACTCTTTCTGGCTGGGGGTTGGTGTATTTAGGAAGAACTGTTTTTGTGGAGTCTGCATGAAAGGTCCCTGCTCAGGCCCCTTCCTGGCCCTCAGGAATGTTACCCAGGCCTTCCTGCTGGGGCCCCCTGGAACCTACCCCTTCTGCCTCTTCAACTGTGCCCCATATTTGAATGAAACATCTTCCCCGCACACACCCAGCTCTGTGCCCAGAGGCAGTGCCAGGCTGTGGCACTGGAGAGGGAGGAGGGGAGTGAATGTCACTGCCATGTGGCCCGAGACAAGGTCAGGTCTGTTTAGATTAGATCCCAGGCCCTGCTCCCAGGAGCCCAGCTCTTATCTGGCCAGACGAGGGAGATTCTGCCGGCCTCTAGGAACATGGGGTCAGGCAGATGGAAAATCTGGGGTCTGTTCTGAGTGTAATTAAGCTGTGTGACCTCCTGTAAGTGCCTTTGCCTCTCTGTGTCTCAATTCCCTTATCTGTCAAACATTTGGAGTCATTTGGACTTTGTTCCCTGAGAGAGAAGGAGAGGAACCTGTGAATCATGGGGCAGGGCTGGGTGTACCTCTGATGCTGGGACAACCCCTTCAGGACGAGATGCATCCCCATCTATTTTAGGGCCTTCGTGAAGATCAGGTGAGTGATGCCTAGCTCCTGCTCACTTTAGCATTCTTTGGTCCCTGCCGGCAGGGAGCAAGGAAGCAGGAAGCAGCTCCTCCTGAGGATGGGGCTGAATAACCTCTGAAGATGAAGATCCTGCAACTTTGCTTGGCAAGTCTGTTCCGGCATTTTGCAAGCCTCAAAAACCAGACAATATATTTGGCACTAAATCCCCCTTTCCTCTTCCCTCAAACCTATCCCCATTTTCGTCCCCATCTCAGGAGAGACGGAAGGGTGGCTCGCCCTGTAGTGTCCCTGATGACTCTCCCAAAGGCCCACTTCCCAACCACATGACCCCAGTGTATCCACCCCGCCAGCCAGGCCTGCTTTTCTCATCCCGTTCATCACAGGCCCAAGGACACGCAAAGGCCGCAGGAGGCTCTGAGGCTGGCCCAGCTACTCCCTGTCTCAGGAAGCCAGGATCTGAGCCCGGTAAGCGGTCCTCTGGGCCCGTTGCCGCGGTGCTGGGCTAATCTGCCCATGCACCGTGTAGATCTGAAGATAACCTGACACACACATAAATATTTCATCGTGGTGTGGGCCTGTGCCTTATCTGCTAGGCGAGGGGGCAGCACCCCAGCTGCTGACCCCGCTGTCAAAGCTTCTAAGCAGCTGCGAGGAGGCGGGTGGGGCAGCACCGGGCACCCCTCTCTGGCTGCTGACTCCGTCCCACGGGAGGCCTGGTGGAGACGCCTTGGGGAGGCAGGGAGGTGGTGTGTAGACCTCCAGCCGGGAGACCGGGCCCCAGCCCTTTGCTTCTCAGAGCCTTAGTTTCTCATCTGGGGCAGCAATTCTGCCCCACAGACTTGCATCCGAACAGCTGAGGGAGTATGTACAAGTGAGAGTACTCTGACAGCTGCTGTCAGGAGCTCGGTACATGGTGACATTACTGCTCGTGGGCAAGGCTCTGTTCCCAGGGGCCTGGCTCCTCAGTGATCTCTTGCCCGAGGAAGGAGGCGACAGGGGTAAGGCAACTGAAGAGGTAGTGGGTCCATCCCCTGTCTTCCGGCAGGTGTCCCCAGTGAGGGATGGGGTGCCCTGTTCAGGCAGGATGTCCTGGGGACACCAGGCTCCTGGGAAGCTGAGATGAAGAGAGACCAAGAGCAAAGTTTTGAATTGAAATAAGGGCCTGAAATGAGTTTTCCCAGGCATGATGTAGGCAGCCCAGGGTTCCCAGGAGCAGGGAAGGGGGGACAGGACCGGGAACAGGGGCAGCAGTGGTCCCTATGGATGCTGAAGTCACAGGGACAAGCAAGTTGGGGACTCTGACAGGGGAACTGGTGAGATGGGGCTTGGTTAGCACCCTGAGGGAGGTCAATCCAGAAAGAAGTGACTCAAAGCAGTGTCGCCTTCTCCTCCATCTTTCCATCACCTAGCACGGGGCCTGGCAGATTCCCCACAAAAAACAGGTGTTCTGATGGGATAAATGAGCATCCAGGAGCCCCTATTTGTTCCCTGAGCTGGAGTCGAACCACAGGGTGGAGAAGGTCACAGGGAAGGTGGCCTTGGCTCTCTGATGTCCAGGGCAGGAACTTTCACTTTTCTCCTTTTGGTGGGGAGGGAGTTATGGACACAGTGGGGCCAGTGGCCGAGCCCTGTGGGACAACGCCTGGGGCCTGGCCTACCGGGAGTCCTCTGCATCGGGCTGGGAGGCACTTTCTGGAACTGAGCCTGTGGTGTCACCCGTGGTGTTCCTCAATGGCATCCTTGCTCTACACGCGGACAGTGCTTACCCAGGACGGTGAGGCGTGCGGGCCGGGACCGGATGGCGGCCTGGATGGCCTGGCACTCGTACACGGCGTCATCTTGCAGCTCTGCCCGCAGGATCTTCAGGTGGTGTTCTCCCGACAGGTGGTTCCCTACCACCAGGTACTGTGGGTAACCTGTGGGGACAGTAGGCAGATCAAGGGGGCTGGCCCAGGGGTGGAGGTGACATTCTTGGTCAACAGGACAGTGGCGCACACCTGAGCGGGGCTGGACCGTCCTAGCGGCTGGCAGAGCAGGCAGCTGCTTGGGGTCCCCAGCTCAGTGTGAGGAGCCCAGCCATGGGCGTGTCCCTGGGGTGTTGGGGCAGAATGTGGGTGGACAAGGGAGGTGTCGATTCTAAGTCTAGGAGTGTTGGGGAAGCTACTGTTAGAGAGGGCAGGAGAGAATAGAGGGGGAAGTGCCAAGTGGGGACAGACACAGCAGGCTTGTTACTGCGGAAAGAGGAGTGCTGAGCATCGTGGTTTACCAAGTGGACATGCGTTTTGATAAGGACACACACACAGAGACAGAGAGAGCCAGGCTGAGGTCCACAAACAGACAGGAGACAGGGAGAGAGAGAGAGAGAGAGAGAGAGAGAGAGAGAGAGAGAGAGAGAGAGAGAGGAGGAATAAAACAGAAAAATATCTGCGGAAGGATTCAGAGCGACTTCGGGGAAAAGTTTTGTTTCAGGATGCACAGCCTGGGCCCGCCCTACCAGTGCCCAGGAAGCTCGGGTCACTTTGAACCATCAGCAGCCCTTTTTTCCCCACTCCTCCTGCTTACCCCCAAACCCCAGGGTCTGATTAAGCACTTATAAGGACACTTAGGGATCCGGGGCCCCTTGTACCACTGGAGATGAATAATAGATAAATAAAGGCTTGAGCATGATAAATCATTAATCAGCTTCCCTGCTGCTGTGTAGAGTTGAATATAAATGCCAACACAAGTTGTAACTGACCACGTTGGTCAGCTCCTCCCTTTCCAGGGTCCTGGGTCCTAAGCCCCCTTACTTTCCCTTAGTGGGATCTGTTTCCACCCACCTGTTGCCTGAGCTCTGCCCTTCCCCCATCTGTCCCTCATAGGGTACCACCTCCCTGTCCTGGTCCCCTTCTCTCCTCAGAGGCCTGTCCACCTTTGGGCAGTCCCAAACGGGTCCTCTCTCCGAAGGCCTTCACCAGGAGAGTGTGGCTTCTCAGAAAGCTGTTGTAGGAGGGGAGGATGGAGCGCATCTGGCCTTTAAAAGGGGAGACCAGGGCTTAAGCAAGTGAGAGAAACGACCAGAGACAGACAGGGGTGTGCAATAGCTCTCTCTCTCTCTCGAAACATTTCAAAGTCTTCTCCGCGTCGGTTAGATGTGTTTTTGTTCCTCCTGAGGACCGCATCAGCACTAATGGCAGAATTGTCACGGGGAAAAACTTTAGAATGTTGTTAACAAATTGAGGTGTCCAACAAGGGTCGGGGCTGCCAGGAGTGGTGGTGAGGTCTCTGCCACTGGCTGTATTCAAGCAGAGGTGGTGTGATCATCTGTCAGGGACACGGCGGAGAGTTCTACTGATTAAAAATATTGGATCTCTACAGCCCCTTCCACCTTCACAAGCTAAGGGTCTTCCAGAGGCAGGGCAGGGCTCCCTGGGGCAGGGGGCGATGCAGGGTCCCCCACTCCTGGTCCCTGAAGGTAGCTGTCCTTCTCTGCCATTTTCCCCAGAAGGTTTTGCGGGTGTTCCTTCTGTGGCATAGCCCTTTAGGCTCACGTCTTCATGGCTGGCATGTTCCCAGCATGCAGTCAAGTGGCCTGCCCTGCACAGCTGCTCAGGCCCGGCCAGAGAGAGGCTCAAACGGCAACCAGCAGGGCACTGCCCACCCCAGAGCACCGTCTCCAGCCTCTCCTTCTGCCTGCCCTGCCACTCTCCGCCGGGCTTGGGAAAGGAGCCCAGGTGAGTTTAAATGGTCTCCCCGGGGTCAGGGCTGGAAATGGGCTCTAGTCAGTGCTCTCCCTGGCGCTGCCACCCTCACTGTAGCTGGCTGACCGTGCCAGCCCCTTCGGCCCAGGCTCTGGATCCTGCTCTCTGCTGATTGGTTCCCGCTTGCCCCGCAGGCCTCTTGGCTGGAGCTGGTGTTTTTGTTTTCTCACAAGCAAGTGATCAGCCACGATTTCGCTCTCAGGAGCTGCTGAAAACATCAGTGATGGGTTTGCTTGTATTTGCCTAATTAGGCGGCAGAGCTGTGATGATATCCCAAGGACTGGCAGCATCTTCGGAAAACATCCAGAAGCGCCGGTTCTGAGGAAGTTCTAGCCCCTTCCACAGCATCGTTACTCTCTCTTGCTATTCTCAGGAGAGGCCAAATCACGGGGAGTCTGGGTTCTGTAGTCAGATTGCTTGGGAGCAAATAAATGTCAGCGCTGTCCCTTCCCATATGTGGTGTCTTGTGTTAGTCACTTTTATTTTGTACCACTGGGACCTTGTAGAGTCCTGGTTACGACTGGACGGGATAACCTGTGCAGGCTGCCTGGCTCCTAGCGGGAGGCCTGTATGTGTTGGTTTACATGACAGTGACCTTGAGGCAGGGCACAGAGAGGGCCCGTCTTTCTAAGTGAGAGCAGACCCGGTGTCTGGGCCTTTTGCAGGTCAGGAGCCAGGGTCCCAGGCTTTGGTGTATGTTCGAATCAGTTTCCTTCTCAGCTGTGACTTTGCTTCCCTGTCACATCAACGGGAAAACCCTTCTATTTCTCCCTGTGGGTCATCGTAGGTTTATGGGAGGCTGTCTGAGCTTCTTGGAAGAAACAGGTCCTATCAGTACGAGGGGATGTATTTATAAATCACTTCCTTTGACTGTTTTTTTTCCAACCATGGACTGAACGCAGGCCGCAGCGGGGTGGAAGTCCTGCGAGACCCAGCCTCAGTTTCCCCGCAGGAAAATGGGGTGGTGTTAAGTGCTCTGCAAAACACTTGCTGAACTGAATTGAGGTCCATTGCTCTCACTTTCTCCTCGGTGTTTACGGGCCGTGTAAGTGTCTGTCCCTATTGTCTTGATGCTGTTTTGGGAACAGGTGAGGGAACACAGAGGAAACGCCCTCTCAGGACTTGGAGTTCATTGGTTCTGCAGGGAGATGGCCGAGCTTCTGTGTATAAACGGAGTCAAGGCCAGGGGGAAGCAGACGCCCGTCGCTCAGAGCCCAGCGCCCTTCAGCACTAGCAGGATCCCGTCTTGGAGGCTGGAAAGCCATTCGTGGAAATGAGTGCAGAGGCACAGTGATCTGTGCAGCGATGACCAGTCTGTGACCCACTCGTGGGGACCTGGGGCCTCCCTTGGCCACCGACTCAGCCAGATGACAGTTCCCCACCGAAGGCCAAAAACCATTGAGTGGGGGCCCCGAGAGCCTCCTTAATGAGCAGCAGTGCGGGGCCGGGCTCCGAGACATGCAGGGCACGAGCGATTCTAGTCTGGGAAGGTCGTATCCTCTGCCCAGTCCCTCTAGGGTACGGGAGTCCAGAGGCCCGGAACCTGGCTGGTTCCCATCATGCTTAAATTTTACGGCAGCTTCATATATTTTGGAGGTATCGTTGTGCAGTTCATGTCCGCTGAGTTGGGCTGCAGCACTCAAACCCTGTGCTGCTATTGACCAGCACTGTAATTTTTCAATATACATTTTTGGCAAGACATGACTCACATTTTAAAATATTAATCCCCCATCATCCCATTGTAGAGAGCGCTTTGATTTTTACCTTCCCGTAGCTGTGAACCACGAGAGAGGCAAAGCTGCTTCTCTGTCAAATACACAGTTTTTTCTCTTCTTCTGTCCTCAGACAGTCCCCAGTTGCAGGGACGCTCAGGTCCCTTGTCCTGAGTTTTACAGTTTGTGCCAAGCCTAACAAACAGCCGCAGGCCTCAGGGGAGAGGAAGCATGCTGGATGGGGAGTGGCCAGGAGGGTGGTTCCAAGCTCTTTTCTCCCAGAGGAGGGGACGGATTGGAAAGACACGTCTACGGGCTGAAGGGCTGAGGTGCGCAATAGTTAACAGGTGCCTGGGTACAGCGCCCACCAGGGAGCAGAGGTGCCAGCTACCAACGGCCCCAGGAGCCCACCAGTGCATCTTGGGGGAATACCAGCCTGCGACCGGGGGCTGGACAAGGTTTGGATTTTATTTCAAACACTTTTTTTTCTTTTCCTCCTGTTACATGGTGACCCCAGGTTTTTTGGTGAGTTTTCAATCTATTTGGCTCCGTTTGACACAGGAGCTCGGAAGAACCAGTTGGTGACATAAGAGGCGAGTGCGTTTTGGATGGAGATACAAGAACATGTCACCTCTGGAAATCGGACTTGACAGGAATCAAGTTTGATTTTACAGCGGATGGTCCAGGGCAGCGTCGTGTCAGGTTTGGGAGCCATCACCGGAATTGAAGGGTTAGTGGTCATTGAGTACCAGTTGTCTGAGGGGCCCTCCAAGTCCCCTGGACCCTGGACTCAGGGCTTGCCCAGCCTGACTCTGCCTGAGGGAGCTGCACTGACCACTGGAGGTGGGATTCCCTAGGAGGGTGGGTGGGTGGGGAAGGCAGGGGTGGGTCCCAGGCCTTCCTGGGAAGGTGGGAGAGGCCTGGGGGTACTCACTTGAGAGGTCCCTGCCCACACCCAGAGCCAAGCCGTCTTTGATCCACAGGACGAAGCCATCATATTCCGGGATGGCACAAAGCAGTGTCACGGGCTGCCCCGACACCACGGCCTGGTCCTGGGGCTGCTGGCTGAAGGAGTACACTTGACCTGGGGGGGGAGGCAAGCACAGCAGTCTGTCACTGCAGGGAGCAGAGCCTGGGGGGCTTCTCCTGAAGTGATGGCAGCAGAGCCCAGGACACCCCAGGGTCGAGGTCCACCACTACCCCAGGGTACCCCCTTCCTGCCTGGGGCCCAGTGGCAGCTTGCTTACTGCCCCCAGCTGGAACCCTGCTTTCAGGAGCTGGACCCACTGCAGCCTCCTCACTCCCTGACCCACCTACACTCAGACTGTGGTCAGCTGCCCTCTCCCAAGTGGGGCACGCCTGCCATTCCCTGCCCTTGGGACATGTCTCCCTTTCTCTTTCTTTCTTTCTTTCTTTCTTTCTTTCTTTCTTTCTTTCTTTCTTTCTTTCTTTCTTTCTTTCTTTCTTTCTTTCTTTCTTTCTTTCTTTTTCTTTCTTTCTTTCTTTCTTTCTTTCTTTCTTTCTTTCTTTCTTTCTTTCTTTCTTTCTTTCTCATTCACTGATTCTTAGAGAGGGGAAGGGAGGGAGAGAGGGGGAGAGAGAGAAACATCAATGTGAGAGAGAAACATCAATCAGTTGCCTCCTGTACAGGCCCTGATCAAAGATCGAATCCACAACCCTTTGGCCTACAGGACGATGCTCCAACCAACTGAGCCACCCGGCCAGGGCTAGACGTGCTTTCCCCTTCCCATCTGGCTCCTACTTCACACCACTTGCTTGTGCCCACTTCCACAACAGGGCAGGGGCAAGACCGAGGCCCCCAGCTGGCAGGCAGCATTCTGTGGGGGGTGTGCTTCACGAAGACAGCAGGTGTGGGGAGTGATGCGCTTTGGTTAAACCCGACCATCCTGGAAATAATTCTATGTTTTGCGTGGCTCCGGGATGGGCCTCAGGCCAAACCCAGCCAGTGGATGTGATGGAGCTATGGGGGCGGAGGGTGTGGCTTGAGGGGCAGCTGTCCTCTCCACACATCCTCCTGGCCCCTTTCTTTTCTTCAGCAGACCCTACTCCAGACTCACTATCCCTGGGGAGAAAGTCAGGGCTGGGACCCCCTGTCTCCCCCCTCCCGTAGATGCCTCAGAGTGAGAGGGCACTGGCCCTCTGAGCGAGCCAGGTCATGTTTCATTCAACAAGCGCCACTGCAGTGCACACAACAAGCCCGGCATCCCTCTAGGATTTAAAACGTTGGCTCGTTAATGTTTTCATCCTCACACCACCTTGTGAGGCAGGTGCTATTTTTATTCCGATTTCCAGATGAGGCCCAGGAGGGGAAAGACAGTCACAGGGTCCATGGTTGTTGCCTACTGCCCAGGTGGCTGAGTGCACCTCACCTTGAGCGGCTGCAGCCCCCACGTGGACCTCATCAACCCCATTTCCCAGGGGCTTAGGAACCAGAGCCTCAGAGGCTCACTGGACTGTCCAGGGAGGACAGATTTTGTGAACACAAGACCTTGAGGCTCCGAAGACTATGCTTTCATCTACTGAGCTATGCTGCGTGCAATTCATAAGCCTGGCCCTGGAGGGGTTGCTGCAGATGGAGGGGAGTGACCATGTTCCCCGGAGGCCACAGCTGAACGGACAACAGGGCGATGGTATTTACTGAGCTCCTGCCCACAGTGTGACCACGCTTCACGTCCTCTTCCTGCTGTAATCTGTTTAATTACATTGCAGGGCAGAACTATCCCTGTGGTGCACTGAGGAACAGGGTCAGATAGGCAAAATGACCTGTCCAGTGTCGCACAGCTAATGAGTGGTGGGGCAGGGGTTTGATCTGGGGTCCACTGACTTCCCGGCCCTCCTTCTTTCCTGAGCACGTCTCTGCAGATATAAACGCACAGCCCAGGAAAAGTGGACCTGGGGGGCAGGCTGCTGCTGGGGCCTCTCCTTCCCCACCTGGAAGGGGCAGGATGGCCCCAAAGGTCCTAGACACCGGCTGTTGCTCATCTTGGGGACACAAAGTCCCAGGTTCAGACCACAGATAGGACTGAGCTCTCCACCAATGGCCCTAAGAAGGGAGTGACTGGTGGCCTGCTCCACGGGGAGCAGGGCGGTGGCAGCAGGCATGGTAGAGCCCCCAAGAGGAGTGACAGAGCCTGAGGCAGGCGGGCAGGTGGCTGGTCTGCAACCTGAATGACTCTTGGCTGGGTCTCTGAGAAGCCTCCTTAACCGTCAAAGGGGCCCAGAATTGTGGGAGTAATACTTTTTATTTGAGCTTTACAAATTAGATTTCATAGGACATTTTAATCAGCCATGTGTGGTGTGTTTCTTTCCTCTTTGACTCTTTACCTTCTCTGTTGTAACGAGGCTGTTTCTGGCACCAAAACAAGAGAGAGAAAGGAGGTGGGGAGAGGGGGTGAGGGTGAGGGGTCAGGTGAGGAGAGCAGGAGAAAGAGGGGCAGGAGGGGCAGGAAGAGGAAGGGCAGGGGCAAGAGGCAGTGCGGGGGCGGGGAAGGGATGTGCCTGGGAGTCGCGAGCCGCAGAGGGAGAACAGATCAGGAGCGGACACTCCTCTCCGAACCTCTTCTCTCCGCTCTGAGGATGAGTTCTCAGCTCATTCCTTTATCTCTGAATCTTCCTTGCAAGCAGGAGGGAGTCAAGACAGCCGCAAGGGCTGCAGAAGAGTGTGTTATCAGAGAGAATGGGCATGTTGTTGGCAGGAAGCCGAGGGGCTTCTGCTGAGAAGGCCCGAGACACGATGGTGCCCAAGATCTCAGACATGGCCACGAATGGGGGCCCCTGAAGTGCTGCCCCTCCCCTGACCCACTTTCTCTTGGGGCTGGTGAGCAGAACCAGAGAGCTGGGAGCAGGAAGCATCCCGAGGTAAGCTGGAGGAGGTACTCTACTGTAGCGGGGGTGGTGCCCTGAGGGAGGAGAGGCAGTCGCCATGGAAACCAGGCTCTGGAGGAAGGTGTGGGGGGTGCTCTATGAAAGCGGGCCTTGGTGGTAGACACTGAATAGCCATTTACCTTGGAGGGTGTCTCAGGGCCAGGAGGGAGAGCAGGTAGAAGAGTGCCCCCCAAACAAGACTCGGGGCCTACAGAAAGGAGCCTGAGAGTGGGGAGAACAGAAGGGCGCCCCAGGGGAGGAGTCTCCAGATCTCTCTACCCTAGCAGGCTTCCCAGAGGTGTGTAGTTCTCGCTCCTTGTCCATCTGGATCCCCTCAGCTTTTCTATGGCAAGAATGTTTCAAGGCACACGTGACACCCAGAATAGTCCCCCCAAACTGCCCAGAGGATGGAATTTGCAAATTACGTTTGTGCTTTCACTGACAATTTTCTTTTTCAGTATGATTTTAATTTTTGCATATTAAATACAAGACACTACAATTACTTTTTTTCCCTTTTAAATCAATGGGGTGATTTTTAAAAAGCAGAATCATAAATGCAGCGTTAGTCTCTTGAGTAGATAAAAGTTGAGGTGCTGTGGATGGAGAGGAGGGGGATGGGTAGGCCCCTTCTTTTCACCCATGGTTCATCCCTTGGGGCCTCTCCTTCCAGCTCAGGACCCCTGGGCACATGGCAGCAGACCAGGATAGGTCCTGGCCCCAAGGGTGCCCCTGACCTCCCCCTCACTCCTGGTTCCCTAGTTCTAATGTTTCCTGATCCAAGGAAGTGACATTTGAATGAGCCTGGCACCCCTTGCTATAACTGGCTGGGTATGGTTAGTAAGACAGGAAGCCCCTTGGGAGCATTTGTCCAGTGGCATGTTTATCGAGACCTACTCTGAGGCAGGCACTGCACCGACGACCTGGTGAGAAGCAGAAGACCCCAGACCCGGCCCCTCCCCCTGGGAGCCAGGTCTGTACCCTCACTACCCACCCCCTCCACCCGCTCTGGCCTGAGCAGGGCGGGAGGTCCTGCTCTCACCGTAGACTCAGCACACCCTGCACCCTCTGTCCCAGGTATTCAGCTTTAGTTTCCCATTTCATCCCCTGATGTTCTCTGGCACTCAGTGCAGCCTCCCTTTTCAGGCTCTATTTTCATTTTATTTTATCTTATTTTATTTTTTTATCCTCACCCGAGGACATGATCTTTGATTTTAGAGAAGGGAAAGGAGGAAGAGAGAGAGAGAGAAACATTGATCGGTCGCCTCTTGTATGCTCCCCGACCAGGGACCAGCCTTGATACGTGCCAGGACCGAGAATTGAACCTGTGACCTATCAGTTTACGGGAGAGTACCCCAACCCTCTGAGCCGCACTGGTCAGGGCCTGGTGCCTTATTTTTAATCTGTGCCATCGCCAGTTCTGGCCCAGCCCCCTTCTGTACCAGCTCCCAGCCCTACCCTTCCCTCCATTCCTACCGTACAACCCAAAGGCCAGGCCTCATTGTCTCAGCCTGGGGTCTAGAAACAGACTATGAAAGCTTCCGGGTCCTGCCCTGGATTTTTATTGCAAAACTGCCACTTTCCCTTTTCAAGAGGCAGAGACTCTAATGGCTGTCCTCTGTCTGCAGGATAGCACCTGACCCTGCCCCCTGGCTGCTCAGTAGCAGCCCCATGCTGGCTGTTCACAGGTGTCCTCCCGGCAGGCCTCCCAAGTCGGCCCTGACGTCACTGTTACTGAAGGGCCAGCTCTGCCACCATCTCCATCTTTGCCTGCACCCCTGGGTACTCTCTCACCTGGAGGGGACCTTCATGTTCCTTCCCCTCTTCCTCCTCCTCACCTTCTTTTATTTCTTCCAAACTTTATTGAGCACCTACTACATACACATATGTTAGATGCCAAAGAGACGAAAGTTGGTAAGAAATGGAGAGTACACCCCTTGAGGGCAGGACCACCGCTATCTTTTCCAACTTGCTTCCCCAGTGCCTGGCCCAGTAAGGAGGCATTGAATGGACCTCTGTTTAGTGGCCTGTGGTCTTGTAGCTTACCTACGCTAGTGCGTCTCCTGAAGTCTGTAGTTACTGTGGGAAAATCGTTTCTGCATTGTGAGCTACCGATGGGACGGACACTGTGCTAAGTGGGCCACACAGAGGGCACGGAGTGAGAAGTACAGGGGAGGGGCCAGAGCCTCAAGGAGTTGGGCTTTACAGGACGAAAATATCTGAGTGCTTTATGAAAACCTGCTTTATGCCAGGCATTTGAATGTAACTACAGTGCCCGTTAGCTGTTATTACCCACAGTTTGCAGATGAACTGAGGCTCCTAGAAATAAGGTGAATGGTCAAGGTCACACAGTGAGCCGAGGTATAATTCAAGGTCATACAGTGGGCCCAGGTATAATGCAAGGTCATATAGTGGGCCCAGGTGTAATTCAAGGTCATACAGTGAGCCCAGGTGTAATTCAAGGTCATGCAGTGGGCCTGGGTGTAATTCAATGTCACATAGTGACCCCATGTGTAACTCAAGATTATGCAATGGACCTGGGTGCAACTCAAGGTCACATAGTGAGCCCAGGTGTAATTCAAGGTCACATAGTAAACCCGGGTGTAATTCAATGTCACATAGTGACGCCATGTGTAACTCAAGATTATGCAGTGGACCTGGGTGCAACTCAAGGTCACATAGTGAGCCCAGGTGTAATTCAAGGTCACACAATGGGGCCAGGTATAGTCCAAAACCAGTGTCTCTGGTTGTAAACCCTGTTTTCTTGCCATTATCTCATGCTGGCTATTGAATTAAGGGCCTGAAACCAGATTTTGATTCCCAGACAAGTACTCGCCCCACCAACCAGGCAGCCCCCTCAGAGCATCTAAAGAGAGGCAGAGAGTCTTTGGGCTGAAAAGCAATTACTTGGTTCTCTCCTAAGTTTGCATAGCCTCTTTCCAGCTGGCGGCCAACACCCCCGGTGAGGGTTCAAGGGGGAGCCCTGAACTGGCCACCATGGGGGTAGGAAAGAAAGGAGGTATAATAATTATTGGTACTTATTATTGTATAAATAGCCACTATTTATATAATAATTATGTTATCATATACATATAACTAGGTATATACTGTAAATATTTTTATTGTTATAGAGTTAATCATAGCTAACTTTTGTTGAATGTAAATGTGTACTAAGTACCTTACATGATGAGGTGATTGAATTCTCTCCTATGAGAGGGGACAGTATCATACCCACGTGAAGATGAGGCTGTCCAGGGGCCCAGGGCCACAGCTTAAGGTCCTTTATAACAGTTCTCAGCTCCTGTTAACTAAGAACCTGCCCGAGACCTCCCAGCCCAACCCTGGCCCTTGCCCAGAACTGAAAATAGCACGGAACTAAAGGAGCAGGCTGGGTGGAGGTACCCTTGGAGCTCTCCAGCATTTGGTGGGTCCCCCAGAGGGGAATGTGCTCCTAGTCATGGCTGCAGGCACACCATCCTGTTTGCTTCCCAGGAAGGAAGGGGGCTTGCAGAACTGGGGTCCAGTGGCCATTCAGAGCCCCTGAGGTAACTGACCACAGCTGGCGTGTCTCCCTGCATGTCCAGGCTGCGTGGCCTGCACAGGCCAAGTGAGCACCTCACTGACTGAGTGGCCTTCCTGGCACTGATGTAGGGGTGGGAGCCTGCCTCCCCCAACTGAGCTCAGAGGGGACACCTGGGCCCTCAGGTCCACAGTGGCAGGGTCAGGATGTAGCCTGGCTCGAGGACCTCAGCGTGGCTCTCTGCTCCACTTGCTCAGCAGTAGCAGGGCCGGGGCGGGGGTGTGTGTGTGGGGACTTTGGAGCCTTCTCTCTAAACTGCTGCTAACTGGGGGCTGCTTCTGGCTGGGAAGGGCACAGAGCAGGATGGGCTCTGAGTCGCCTGTGCACCTGTGATCCCACGGGCGGCTGTGAGTCAGGATGGCAGGGGCAGGGCAGGCGCCGGTGGCTGGTGGTGGGGAGTGAGGGAGGTGGAGGCAGGTGGCAGAGGACTTCCAGCTTTTCAGTGCTGAAGGGACCAGTGCAGGTGCAGGTGCAGCCTGGCCCAGAGAGCGGGGTGGGGGTGGCGGGCATTGGGAAGGCCCTGGAGGGCTCCTGACTGGGGGCAGAGCTGCTAACGCCCCCATCCTGACACCCCCACGGGCTCCCCATCCTCCTGCCAGCTGTTTCCTGACCCTCCGCTCTGTGCTCAGAGCATACAGGTCAGCTGCTCCCTCCTAAGGACTTCTTCAGATTGTTTTCTCAAATGCCCCCCCTGAGTCCCCTCTCTCACTCCCTCCTCCACCTCCATCAACCCCACAGGCTCCTGAGGGGCCACCCCTCCCAGCTCTGGCCACATGGCCCCTCACCTTGGTCTCCTTTCGGGGGACTCACGGTGCACATTAGCATGGGCTGAACCATCACCATCTGTCTCAGGGAGACATTTAAAATGCTGAAGACGCCCGACTCTCTGCGAACTCACCTTCCTCTGGCCCCTAATCTGAGGTCGTCCCTCAATTCTCAGTTATGTCCTGGGGAGGGAAGAGGCGTTTGGCTATGCAAGGCCGGGACTGTAAGGGCCGGAGCGATTTCACAGCAGAGCGCCAGGGTCTGGCCGCCATGTGCGTGCGTACGTGCGTGCGTGCGTGCGTGAATTGGGGCCTGGGCCCCACCCCTTCTCCAGCAACACCTTTTCTGTTTTTATTCCTTGTCAGCCACTTAAGGTTTTGCTTGAACCAACGCCTTTTCTTCTCCCAGAATGTCTGAAAGCCTCTGGTTTGGAATGTTGGGGATAAATTTTTTTCTGGGACTAAGATGTGTGCTGAGAAGGTCGGAGCCTCACTGCCTGAGGATGCCCACTGGTCCCGGAGCAAGAAGAGGAAGTTAGAATGTCTGGGTGCCCTGGGGAAGCATCCCCCGCCCCTGTGCCTGAACGTGGGGTGGCCCGGCAGAACCCCTGCCAGCCGGTCTCAGCATAGTCAGCGAAACTCACTGGGAGTCAGTGGATGGCCGACCCTAAGCACGGGGCACTCGGCTCGTAGAAGGTTCTTTCGGGGTTTAAGCCGCAAGCCCAGGGTTGGGGGGAGGAAATGGAGAGGCTTCCTGGAGGAGGGGCCATGACGTAGGGATGTGATGGCCGAGAGACTGTTCTGCATCGGGGAACCGCAAGCAGAAGCATGAGGACCAGAAACCTCGGGCATCCATGTTGACTGCCTGCCACCTGGTCACACACCAGGGCCTGGGGCCCCAACAGGGGAGCACTCAGGGCCAGGCAGGCCCAGGGGAACCCCGGCCCTGTCACCAGCAGTGCTATCAGGGGCACATTCCTCCCCCCCCCCCCCCCCCCCCCCCCCCCCCCCGCCCCAGCCTCTTGTTTCCTCTTCTAAAATGGGGTGATGACCTCGCTTTGCACAGTTGCTGTGAGGACAAGGCCCCTTATCCTGGCACACAGGGTGATGCTGGCACACGAGGGGGCCCCGCAAAAGGCTGCTCTTATTTCCCTCACTCGCCACAGCCCTTCCTGAGCCCCGGACAGTTAAAACTGGGGCCACAACCACGCCCGTCAGGGTGGGGCGGGGGTGTTCAGAAGATGGGAGAGGAGGCCTCATAAATCAATGGGAAGTCAGACTGGCTAAAATCCGCTTATTCTGAGTCACGCGGGTGAGACAGGTGACGGTTTCAGCGACACCCCCACCCCCCCGTCCCCCCGCCCCCAGCCAGCTTTCTAGTGGCCAAGATCCCAGGCTGGTTTCAGTCCCCTGGAGCTGCCGGGTCAGCCGTGTGGAAAAGACTCACATGTCACCGTCTGCTCTGTTATTAGTGACCGATTGGGGGGTGCTTACGAGTACATGTACTGGGGATATTTACCACCCGCTTCCTCCCAGCATGCGCACAAGGTCTCTTCAGAGATTAAGGGAAGCGGCCTGGCCCCAAGCAGCAGGCAGACGGAGGAGGGCAGGAGGAGCAGCTGGCTCGGCGGCCCCTTGTGGACACTGGCCGCTGCCAGGCGGGATCTGGGAGGATGGCTCACGCCTGACCCGGAACTCCTGGTGTCTTGGCTTCTGCTGTTGGCCTGCTGCTCAGCGTAGGACCAGCTCTGAAAGCAGAAGGAGCTTTGGGACGTTTCTAGAATGCCCTGTTGGGACCTACTCAGGAGAGCAGGGCTGGGGGTGGTGAAGTTGTGTCCCGGACACTGAGCCACGAATAAGATGGATTGTGACAAAGAGTGTCATGAGAACAGGGGATGTGCCAGCCTGAGGAATGTCATGGTGGCTGAAGGCAGGGTGGGTCCCACCCTGACAGTCCCTAAGTCCCCTGGCGGGTGTGAGGAGGCAGGAGAGGGATGGATGCATCTTCTGTGACAAGGAGCTTAGAGTCTGGAGGAGACATATATGCTGCACAAAGAAACGGAATAAAAGGCGTGGCACGATCAGCCCAGAGTGAGTTGTAAAGAAAGTCCTGAGGAAGAATGGTGTTCCTTCTGAGGAGACGGCAGAAGGAATCACGGACAGTAGAGGGTGGTGGGTGGTGGGGGGAAGGGGCTTCTGAACTGGCCTCAAAGGGAAAGTGAGGTGAGGCACTGGAAGGAATGTCCCCTGGAAGAGGACACGGATGCCACACGGCCTGGGCTTGCTCTCTGGCTCGGCCATTGCCGCGGGGCCCCTGGGACATTTCCTGATTCCTCTGACTTTCAGTCCCCATAGAGCGTCATCAGTGCTTGTTGGGTGTTTCTGCGACCGAGCTAGGACATTTGTGTCAAGTGCACAGAGCCTGGGTGACCCCCACTGTGGCAGCTCACACTGTTCCCGTGAAGCTGGCATGTGGGGTGCATGGCGGCGTGTGTGCACATGGGTGTGGTTAGGATGCACATCTAGGGAAGCCTGCCAGGTCTGACACTGCTGGCCCCTGAATGCGTGCTCGGCAGTTTGCTCTTGATTAGACATCATCAGGGCTTTCTGACCTGTGGGCTCAGGTCTGAGGTTTAGGAAGATGGCGGTGGTCTCAGTGAGAATGGTGATGGAGGACTCTCTGAAGGAGGAGGACAACGAGGGGAGATTTCGCTGTCATGGGGCTCGGGCTAACGCTGCCTTGGTGGGAAGTAGAATTGGAAGCACCCAATGGGGGATGAGGAAGATGGATGCATAAAGGCCTGCAGGACAGGGAATGGGTGACTGGAGGAGCCACTTCTGTCTCAGGAGAAGAAGCAGGTCTGAGGGGCAGTGAGTTCAGTTGTAAATATGTTGATGGAGGAGGGATCACTTGGGAGAAGACGTCCCGGATGTAACTGGATCTGTGTGTTTGGTGGGAAGGAGATGTGCATACCTCATACTTAATGCTCACTACAGCTCAGGCAGAAGTGGTGATCTGGCAGCGTGTCCTTGCATTTGGTGTTGACCAGAGAATTCATCTCCAAGTACCGAACGTTATAGACATTGATGTGACTATCTAAGGGGAACACGGTTACTCCAGACTTGGGTGTATTGGGAGCAGCTGTCTTGGGTGGGCTCCTGGCAAGGTTTGCACAAGCTTAGAGCCCTGTCGGGATAGCAAGAGATCATCTAACCCCATTTTTTTCCTTTGGATCAGGACCGGAAATACAAACAGAGGAGCCAGAAGACCCAGGTGGTCGTAGAAGATGGGCCTTCTCTCTGTTGTCTGTTTCTTCTAGATATCTGCAGGGAGAGAGACTTGGAAATGCTTCAACCTAACCTGGCCATTTGTAGCCATTGGCAGCTTGGTTCTGACACACAGGTAAGGGTTAGCTGGCCAGTATCATGGACGTTCCAGAAACAGCGCTGGGTTTTTGTTTGGGCTTACACAGGACAGCCTGGTGACTCTTCCCGTCTAACGGGCTGGTTGTGGGGCAGAAGGGCCCCCACCCGAGTTCCTTGACCGAGCTACAGCAGCCTGTGATTCTTGTGGTCTCACACATCTCTCCCCAGGACAAGCAATCCACCAAGGTCGTCCTGAACAGCGTGGGTCGTTAATGAAGAGCAATGGGGCTGGTGGAGGCAGGGTGACTCCAAAGTCACTATAAATCCTTTGCCTATTGATTATCAGCCTGTGGCCCAGGCAGTGCCTGCAATGTGCTCATTAGTGACAGAGAGAGGTAATCCTCCATCCACTCAGCCAAGTTCTGGGTGCCAGGGAGACACTGATAAGTGCTGCTGGAAAACCTGGCACCGCGGCACCTGGGAAGGAGCCCATCCATTGCTGCCGGCTGCGGTCATCCTGGGTCTGAGTGAGCTGGGAGGTGGAGGTGGGTAGAGGCGAGAGGAGCCCAGGCAGCCAGTGAAGGGTAGGACCCCCGCCCGGTAGGGCCTTAGGCTCACGGCTGGCTGTCCAGCCGGGTGCCCAGGCCATGCCCCTTCCTTTCTTTGAGTCTCAGGCTCTTTTGTGCCCAGGTGCTCACGGAGCCATTGCTGGGGGAGGGGAGGGGCAATGTGAGCAAAAGTGGGGCTGAAGATTGGAGAATGGCACAACAGGATGTCATCAGCCGGAGAGGTGGCTGTAGGCATCAGAGTGCGTCAGCTTGGGGACCACTGAGATAGCTGGAGGCAGGCCAGGGATGGCTGACCTCGTGATGTCTAGCACCTCTTGTTCCCTCTCATAAGAGATTCTGTATGGACACAGGGAGCACCCAGGCCCAGAAGGTTCCGGTCTGGTGCTGCCTCTGCCCTTGGGCCTGGCTCTTCCCTCTCTAAGACTCAGATTCCCCATCGCTAAAGGCCAGGGTCTCGACCAGTAGTCAATCTGCTGGGTCTCTCCCTGTAACCCTACCGGTCTATGCTCTGATTTATCCAAACTCTTATTTTGAAAGAATAGAACTGATACACAAGGAAGTAAACACAAATCTCTCATGGACACTGGTCTGCTTGGGGGATGATCCACATCCTAACCATCCTTTAAAAAAAAAGTCACCATTTTAAAATAATAATTTTAAGGTGGCATCGACCTTGCCAGTTGGAAATTGTTCTAAAACTTCTGCGTGCAGAGGAATCACCTGGGGAACTTGCTAAAAATACAGCTTGCTGGGCTCTAAGCTAGAAATTCCAAGACAAGCAGCTGAGCTGGGGTCAAGGAGCCTGCATGTAGCAGCTGTCCCGCCGCAAGCGTTTCAGTCCGCCTCTGAGGGACGCCGCTGTCTGCCAACGGGCGGGCTTGGGCGGAGGCGGGGAGGTTATTGCTGGTTTTGGCTCTGTCGCTGGTGGCCTGGGTCCAGCTGCTGCTTCTCTCTGGGTGCGTCTTGGTTTTCTTAACTGTACACCGAAGGTGTTGATGAGGTCAGTAGTTTTCACACTTATTTTTAATGTCTATTTGTTTTTAGTGAGTGCAACCCTTTGTCAATGAAATCTCACGTGGAGCCCCAGTGCCTAAAGTGGGTAGAGGCAGAGCTGGGGAGAACGCAGAGGGCCCGAGTCCAGCCCTTTGGTGCCTCAGGCAGGAGACTCCGTTGTCTCTCTGCTAAATGCTCAAGGTGTCAGAGGTCCCGTGCAGCTGGGACAGCCTCTGGGTGACCCGTGAAGGGCGACTTGGCTTTGTCCCACTGACAGGGAGCTGGGGCGCTCTGCACGGCTAAGGCAGGCTGGCCTTGCAGGACGAGGTGCTTTTGTGTCCCTCCCTAAGCCTGCATGGGGCACCGCCGTCCAGACCTGCTCTTCACAGGGGCATCTTCCCATGGCTGCTGGAGGAGCTCTCAATCGGGGGTGGACCAGGTCGGAGCCATGGCCTGCACTTGTCTGCTCTTGGATCCCAAATGCCGTCGACTCGACGATCTCTGTGAGCGGAGAGGGGCAAGTGTGTGCGTGAGCCAAGATGGTGGACATTCTGCGGCAATGAGTAATTCCCAGTAACATTATTTTCAACTTTGGAAGGCATTTTGGTTTTCATGCCCACATATGGATGTGTCAGATGTTCTGGGAATTTTTAATATTTAAAAAAAAAGTGTTAACAACGGACCTGCCTTCTGCCTCCCGCACAGCCAGTGGCAGACAGCAGTACCGGCCGCAGCTGGGGCAGCCTCCCCCCACCACTCGCTGTCTGGCGGCTCACACCTTCCCTAGGAGGGGACGTGGTGTGAGCCGGTGTGTGTCTTTATGGGACTTTCATTCCTTTCACTCCCTTTGGGCCTCATGCAAATAAGAACAAAATAAAAAGCTGTGAAATGTTAAGAGGACTTCATTAAGAAATCTTGGCAGCAGCATTTTCCAGAAATGGGGACAATTTGGCAACAGATAATTGAGAGCTGACTATATATGTATTCCAATTAAAAAAGTGATTTTTCTTCTTCCTGTCCTGGGATTCTGGGCTGTGACTTCTGGTGGCTTTAGGACACTAACCGTGCTTCACATAGCAGTTTACCTATATTATCGTACTTGCTTTGCCCTCAGGACACCCTGCGGAGAAGGTTCTATCATCTGCCCTGACAGACAGACTGCAGTGCCAAGGTTCAAGGCCGTAACTGTCCCAAGGTTGCACTGCAAGTGCATGCCTTCCATCCTAGCCCTCTGAAGCATCACTCGGTCTCTCTGTCACCACCTCACAGAGGCCCCGACAAGGGCTCAGATGATTTGTGTCCACTCTGAGAATGCAGCAGCAAAGAAAAAAAGACAACTAGCACGCAGTTGCTACTCTAGTCTCTGTTTTGACTGTTCGAAGTGGAAATGCTGGTAAAGAAGACACTTTGCGCGGGAGGTGCCCTAAGAGGAAGGAGAGGGAGTTTGCTTGGTGCTGGGGGTGGGGGGCCAGGACAGGCTGGGGGTTGTCTTACTTCCCAGGAGGCTTAGGCTGGGTCACTGAGCCAGGCACCACCGAAGATGGGTTGGTGGTGGGAAGGATGGGGCTGGCAGGCACAGAGCTCTTTGGAAGCAGAAGTAGCTCCAGCCCCAGGCCAGCTATGGTCACATCAGCAATCCTGAGGGATCGAGAGAGTCACTCTCATTTTACGGATTAGGCAATGGAAGCTCAGATAGGTTATGAAACCCATCCAAGCGTCCAAGGTCACAGGGTGTGCTGGAGGCTGGCGTCCGTGGCACCTGGCCCCAGGTCTGGGCCTTGCCTTATTCGACAGGACTGGATAAGCACAGAGGGTGTGTGAGCCCTGTGGTTTCCTCTTCTGAAAGCAGAGACCGACCACAGTCTCCTGTAGTGGTCCCAAGCCGTGCTCCAGTAACAGGCACCAAGCCGGTGGGACATCTGCTCTGTGCCGCTGGGCATCGGCCTTGCCCCACCTGCAGGCCCCATCGCCCAGAGAAATCCCTGGTGGTCCCAGGCACCTGGGGGCTGAGATCCGCTCTGGGAACAACAGTTTAGGGCCAAAGTTGTCCAGATCCAGACAGAGGCATGGCCATTTTGGGGCTCCTGCCTGCCTGCACCCTCATTCAGAAACTGTTTGCTAAGCTTTCTCAGCTCAGCCGTGGGCTGGGTGAGTGATTTCCATGGGCCTTTGCAATGGTCACTATGGGGCTGAGCCTCCCACCAGTGGTGAGATGAGGCCCTCCTGTGGGGCACAGGGTCGGGGACAGCAGATGGGAGTGCTCTTGGGAGACAGGGCCCATGGCTGCCTGCACCCAGGACATCTCTATTTTCCAGCATGGGGTGCTCCCGCCTGCTCCCACAGCTCCTCTGATAGGAGAGTTACTTATGGAGGGAGCAGAGCAGCTTTCTAGCCACCCCCCCCCCCACCCAAAGGCAACAATATTTAGTAACACTGGGCGTCTTGGGGAGAGAATTCATGTCTGTAATTAGTTACTGTATATCACCGTTAGTACTCTGCTCAGGATTTACTGGGCAAATACCATTTAACTGCACAATAACTACAGGTCCTTGCTGCTTATTGGGTAATTTACTAAGGCTGGGAGAATGGGACAGGAGGGACTCAGTAGGAGGGATTGTAACCCCTTGAATCAAACTTTATGAGTTTGGGTTTTGGCAGGGAGGCGGCTGCTGGTAGCCAGCTCTCACTGCTTTGTTCTGCAGAGTTGGCTGGCAGACTGCTTCCTTCCTTCTATTCATGGCAGAAGAGGTCTGAGACTGGGGTCCAGGGCTGGCCGGTGGCTGCCCAGGGCTACGGAGGGCCTTTGGGTACAGAGGGTCTTTGGCTGAGCACAAAGAAACCCAGCAGGAAGCCGGCAGCAGGAACCCAGGCTCGGTGTCCTGGGGGCTCCATCCAGCCTTTCCATTTACCCCCTCCCCGGGGCTTCTTTGTATGTGGGCCAGTGGGTGGAGAGCACAGGGAGCCGTCCTTGGCTGGCAACATCAAGATTATCTTAACCCTTCTCTCCTCTCGCTGCGGCCGCCAGGGTGGTGAAGCTGCCATTCCTGGACACTTGGCCCACATCCCCAGCCTTCATCTGCTTGAGCAAAGTCTGTCTTTGTTTGGCTCTGTCTAAACTCCTCTAACCTACTTAGACGGGGGAGAGGGGAAGAGACACAGTAATGAAAAACGCAACGTGCAACATTGCCTTACGCAATCTAATAAATTACTCGGTACCCGGCTGCCAGCTCAGACTAAGCCCAGTATTGCCTGCAGTAATTATTTGGATCAAATGCAGTTTATCTGCTTCATATTTGTGCTTCTGTGCTCAGTGGTAACTTATAAATGTCACTGTGGTGTTTATTTGTTATAATGAAACTTAATGGCATTGGAAGCCAGGAGCAGAGCTGGTAGGGGCGGCAGGTTTAAAACAATCTCTTCATCTCTGGAGAAGGAGTGAGCCAAGATAACAGGAAACTGCCCACCGGGAAGAGATTTGCAGAGGTGGCTGTGTCCTCGCTGTGTGGAGTCAGCCAGCAGCCACCTCCGGAGCCGTCTATCAGGAGGCAGGACGGCTTGGCTGGGTTTAACTCCAGCACTGCCCCTCTGTGCTCTCTCCACCTCCTAAGGGCGTTTCAGGGGTGGGAGCAGTTCAGTTTTCCCTCTGCCTGATGGGTGGCCCAGAAAGGAGACACAGGTTGCCCAGGGTCTTGGGGCGCCGAGGTCCTAGTGGTTGGGAATGGACATGAGAACCTATGGTGACCGTGTCACAGCGAACAGACCAGCAGTGAGGGCGGGAGAAGAGACTGGGGGATGGAAAACCAAGGGAGGGTATCTTAGAAGGTCGAAAGAGGGGAGACTTGCTCCTCTGGGTGAGGAAGGGGCGCTGGCTGGCAGTAGGGAGCATGAGGCAGGAACAGAACAGGGAAGAGCTGGCCGTGGTGAGAGGCAGGGTGTCCCGCTGGCTCTGCAGAAGAACCACGGGTGGGGACGGGCCATTCAGTGTGGAATGATGGCTCTTGGCTTCCTACAGCCCTGGATTCTGCCATTTCCTAGCTATACGGCTTTGGGTGAGTGGTCCATCTTCCCTCAATTTTATTTCCTCATGTGGAGATGGGAGTAACAACAGACACTTTTGGGACTGCGGTGACATAGTAAATGATAAATGGCCGTGGCAGTGATCGGCATGTAGTAGATGTTCAATAAACATCCGTACCGTGAAACCTGAACAACCCTTTCCACCAGTGTGCATCACAAAACCCTCTTACAGATGACTCAAGCTGGACTGAGACCTCACAGCTGACCTTGCTGTGCCCATTTACAATCATCTCAGTCTGGTTACAGGAACTTGCCCAAGGCCACCCAGCTGGTGGGCGCCGTGGGCACTGGCTCTCCTGCCTCCCAGGGCAGGTTTCCCTTTACTGGTCAGGCTGGACAGCTTCCCGCCTCCACTGGGAGGCTGAGCCCTTCCCTCCTGACCAGCTGCCCTGCTCCCTGGAGCTCAGTCCCAGAGCTTGACCTGACTGTCCCAGCTGCACCCACAGGCAGAAGCGGGGGTCTTCCTGTCCACCTCATCTGAGCACCACATTTAGCGTTTACTCATGAAATATTCATTCCCTCCCCTCAGCGGCAGGCTCATGCCAGGCCCCTAACATCATCCATATGGATGAAAATTATTAGTCACTGTTATTTCTCCTACTAGCCGCTCCCCTCCCTGAACACACCTCCTGTTTGGATCTCAGCAAAATGGGACTGAATTGAGGATATGGACCTGGGACACTAATAATAGAACCTTGCGTTCTATGGTGTTTGATGCTCCCCTGGAGCACCTGTACGACCACTGAGCAGCATATGCACAGAGGGAAGAGGGTGAGCGGCAGGAGCATCCCTGTTTTGCAGCTAAGACAGAGTTTAAGGGCAATCAAGGTTAAGGTTGCATATTTTGTGCAGAACAGAACTTACTGTTTTAAAAAACAGCTATTATTATTTTTTGATTCCTAATGAAATGTTCTCTGAGAAACAGAGTATTTTGTTTCATGCAAATAAATAACAGCACCATCTTTTATGCAAATAAATAATAGCACCATTTACAGTTTGTAGAGTTTTTATCCCAGCCATTTTAAATAGTCTTTACAAGGCAGGCTTGGATTATTCTTGCCTGACAAAGTTCGCATAACGAGTTAGTGGCAGGCCTGAGCCTTGAACCCTTGTGCCCTAAGGTGGAGTCCAAGGAGTGGCAGTCGCAATACATTCTCTAGGAAAAATGTTTTGAGGTCAGATAAGCTTGGGAACCTCTATGAACCGTATCCCCCTTCTGGGGGTTTGCCATGCCCTTTGGCACATCAAATGTGAGCAATTCTGTAGGAGAGGCTTGTTTAATCAGGGTTAACACAGCTTCTCTCCACCTTGTTTAACCACGGAGCCCGTATTTCACAGAAAGCCGGTTAACGGGCTGTGGAATGCCGCCCCAGGGAAATATGTGTGCGTGACCCCTCCTCTACCCCCGCCGTATTTTCCTGAGGCAGTGGGGTTTGGAGCAGGGCTGGGGCAGGAGGGCACGGAGGGTGAGGACAGAGTGGAAAGCATGCTTGTGGGGCCCATCAGAGGGGAAGTGCCTCTCCCCAGGCTGCCTCTTCTTCCTGCAGCCCCAGGGCACTGAATTCCAGATACTTCACTCAATACTAAGTGCAGTCAGCCTCCTACAGCCTCTACCTGGGGCAGGACCCGAGGGGCAGCTGACTGGCTGAGTGGGGTCTGTGGGCAGTGCTGTGTGGGGAGATGCGGAGAGAGCTGGCCTTGGCCACTGGGAAGAATCTATGGGGACACCCAGTGGGAGCTTGGTCACATCTGCCCTTGGTGGTGATGGGGCTGGTTGTCCTACCCTCACTCTTCTGAACCCACAAAGCTCCCGGAGGCAGAGTGGCCTGGAGAGGACCAGGGCTGGAATCCGAGCTTTGCCATGTCCGTCCATTGCCGTGTGCCTTCCAGTCGATGACTAAATTTTTCATCCTCAGAATGGTGCTCCTACCTCCCCCTGTGATGAGGTGAAGATGAAATGTGTGGACGTGCCTCCCTAGCCCCGTGCCTTTCCAGGTAGCTCCCCCTATCACTTCTTCGCCTTCTGGAAGTCTCCCGATATTACTCAGAAGGAGTGGCTCCCACCTTTATGCCCCACGAGCACGCTGCTCGGACAGCTCTCTGGCTCCTCCACCACCCTGCCTTCTGCTCTTTTATTATGTGCCTGCATCACCTCTGGACTCAGAATTCTCTCAGCAGTGTGGCCAGTCTGCCTGTGCCCCACTGGCCTCCCTTCGGCCTGACCACGTCAGTGCTCACAGGCCAACTTCCGCTCTTCCCCTGAGGTTTTTCTCTTAAGTTGCAAAGACCACCGTGCCCTCGCAAAGCACAGGTCAGAGTGCCAGGGAACGGACACCCTCGCCCAAGTAGCCCTCAGTCAATTGGTGACAGCTGTCACCAATTGGTAGAAACACAGCCCACTCCTTGGGTGGCCTGAATTCTGCAGCACCTCTCAGTGTCCCCTTGGGAACATGGCTCCCGTCATCCACGCTGGTAACAGGATGGATGATGCCCCTCCTCCCGCCTCCACATTGGATGCCTTCCCTCTTTCCTATCAACTCCCTATGCCCGACCTGGTGCCTTCTGCCTCCCACAGGGAGCATTTCACACGGGACCCTGCTGAGGTCTTGTGGGGGAATCTGAGATAAGACAAGGGCATCATGCATGCAGTGTCAATCCCCAAGTCCCCCACTGCACGGGGTGCACACTGGATGCCTGAAAGATCTCCTCCGAGGCAGACAGAAATGAGCCCTAGGAATGACCACAGGGAGCGATGGTCCTCCAACAGGCTGACCGAGGGGGTGGGGCCTGAGGAGCCCAGGGCAGAAGCACAGGCCTTCCTGCCCTGGGATCCTCCTCTCACCTGGGGGGCCGCGCTCTCTGCTCTGTACCTGCCCCATCTGACCAGCTTTGGCAGTGCCGAGGACCGGGGTCTGGCCAGCGTCCTTCCTGAAGGAGGGGAGAGTGTCTCAGCGCAGGGTTTGGAGATCCTTTCAGAACAGAGGCTGAGAAGGGTTGCTCTCTAAGATTGGACTGGTGGCTGTTGCCGGTGCCTTCAGCTCAGAGGTGGGAGTTTCCGCGGATCTATTCACCCTGCACTCTGTATGCAGTTACTGAAACTGTCACTGCGTCCCACATTCCATAGGCTATTATGTGTGTTTCAAACCGTTATATAAATGCACTTGATTTGGTGCTTCTGAATGTCATTAAACTCCTCCCATACCAGTAACAACGGTTTCCATGGAAACTAACACATCGCAGAAGGGAAGGCTTGGAGAAGAAGCATTTGGAGCAGGGGAGAAACCGTGTCTACCTCGTTGCTGTTTCCAGCGCGTGGGCCCTGTGACGTGACGCGACCGCTCTTTAAGGATGGGGCTAGCTCCCTCAGGGTTTTATGGGTTCTCCTTTGATAAAAGACCCGGATAATTCATCCCAGCCTGCATCAGCTCATTCCAGCTTACAGCTCTAAAAACTTTATGGTACCAGAGGCCGTTAAACAGCCCCATTTATGCGGGCTCTTCCACCCTGGGCGAGGGGTGGAAGGAGGAGGCAGAGGAGAAAGGAGGGTTCCTCAAAACAGCTGGCACAGGGCGAGAGCCTGGGGTTTTGCCAGCGGCTGCTGCCTACGTCACCAGGTCTCACTGTCAGCCATGCAGTTAGAACTATAAAACTGTAGGCACTCGAGGTTGAAGCGGGTGTTACATCTGAAAGCCCTTAGGAGAGCCTGGCTGGGGAGCTGCCCGTGGCGTTGGTAGGCAGCAAGCTCCCTGTCTGTGGCGGGATTCAAACACAGGTTGCAATGGCCTCTTATATGAAAGTTTGCTCCCAGGACTCAGCTCTGACATCGCTTTGTCCAGGAGACTGCCTGGGCCCTGCTCACTTGGTGGGAAGTTTGATGGGGCTTCCTTCTCTGTTTCTATAACTCCCGGATGTCCCTAGTTACAGCGGTGACACCGCATTGAATTGCTGTGATGTCCTTAGGGCAGGCTCTGTGGCTCCACATGCCAAGGGCCACCTGGCACAGTGTGGGGCACAGAGCAGACACTTGGCATGCAGTTGGCGAAGTGATGGGCACACAGCACTACAGCATTCAGCAGGATTTACACGTAGTGGTGCTTGGCAGGGATACCGAGCCGCCGGAAGGAGGTGGGGACTAGATGACCTTAGGTTCCTTCTGGCCTCAAGAATCTTGTATGATCTCATTCTAAGCTTGTTCTGACTATGTATGGGACTGCAATCTAGATTTCTCCGACTCCCAAGCATGACTAACTATTAAGCGTATCAACCACAATGTTAAAAAGCAAACCAAACCAAAAACAACTACGAAATCAACTTGATATAAAATAAGTCTCACTTCCCAGATGCGGGGCAGTTTCTGGAGACAGAGCTGGGGACTAGTCTGTCTGAAACTCCTGTGCCTGGCACAGTGCTGGGCCGGGGGTTGGGGAATGGCTTCCCTCTGTGTCTTTCATGTCTGTGTCAAAGGACCAACTTCCCTTCCTTTCCTCCAGGGGCCTTTGCTTCTGGTCTCTCCCAAAACATGGCTCCGAACCCATTTTTAGCAGGCAGACTGCCCTGATTGGTCCTCCCCTGTCACTCCCAGATCTCAAAGACTTAGCATAGTGGAGTGGAAAGAGGACTGGACTTTGGACCAGCAGCCTGGGTTTGCGTCTGGACCCCATCACATGCTGGCTGTGTTTCTCTAAGTCACATTGCTTTCCTGAGTCTTGGTTTCCTCTTCTCCATGTGATTTCCAAACTTTCACCTACGAGTCCGTGCTTCTCATGTCACCCAGTCCCAGCATCTTGGGAGCCACTGACCAGGGGCAGAGAAGGTCACGGTCCTCACTCTTCTTTCAATGTCTACGCTGTGCAAATGTGCTAGGCTCCTGGGATACAATGGAGACTGAACAGAGCTTACACACTGGTAGGGCAGATGGGACGGACTTAAATAATAGAGATACGGACACATAGGTACAGGCTGAGCTCCAAGTTCTGAAGGGCAGGCACGCGGTTCTATGAGAGCATGGACTGGAGGGGGGGCCGGGGCTCTACACAGGCTGGTGATACCTCAGCTGAGAGCTGAAGGATGAGCAGCCGCTCTATGGGAAGGTATGGGGAAGCGGTGTGGTGGGTGTGGCCAGCATCCAAGAGGAGGGACCAGGACAGGCAAAGCTGCTGTGGCAGATGGAGCATCCCTGTTTGGGGAGCTGAAAGGCTCCTGATGTCACTGGAGCACAGAGTGTTAAGGGGGACAGATGAGGCCAAAGAGGTATATAGGAGGAATCAGACCCTGTAGAACCGTGTGAAATGCGCCAAGGATTTTGGCATTTTTCCTAAAAGCAATAGAAAACCAGTGAAGTATTTTCAAGAGGAACGTGACATCTGATTTGCATTTTGAAATACTGCTCTGGCTAAAGTGTGGAAAATGAACTGGGAGGGAAGGGGGTTGGGCTGATGGACACAAGGCACCATTGAGGAGGGCACGGCTGTTGTCCACCCAGATGCAGGAAGGAGGTGATGGGGTCCTGAGTGCTGGCCCTGAGATAGATACAGGTGGGCGGAGTCAACAGATATTTAGGAGGGAACATTTCTAGGTCTGGGTGAGGGTTGAGTATGGGTGTGAGACAAATGGATGTTTAAAAAGGAGCTGGGCAGGGTCCAAGCAGGTCGGGAAAGAGTGGTGGCTCGGGAATGGGTCTGGGAAGAAGCTCTGGAATCCCACATCAGACCACAGCAGAAGAGTGACAAGGTGGGCCCCTTGTTCCAAGATGCTGAGTGAATTAAATAACCATCATAAAGAACCCTGGAAGTCTGAGGCTTGCTGTAAATAATAAACAGGGATGCTATACAAATAACCAGCTTTGCCGCCCCAGTGGAGGGAAACACATCGGTAAGAAAAATGAAATAAGAAAAAACTGCATCCCAAAGCCCCAACTAACAAAATGATGGTATTAGTCAACATCCTGCGGGCTCGGACAGGAAGTGGGGGAGCAGTGGTCTGGAGGAAATGAGGGGCCCTTAGCCTGCCTCAGACCTCGGGGGTCCACCGTCAGATGGAGGAGCTCCCGTGCCAGCAGACCTGTTCTCCCCTGGGCCAGGTCCCTGGGCCAAGGCCCAGGCTGCTTCCTCTCTGCTCTGAGAAAAGCACAGCCCGGCCCTTGGCACATGCCTGCTCCTCACTGCTACCCAGGGTGCCGCTCGGATGGGCCTGAATTCGCTCTCAGGGACAGACAGGCAAAATCGACAAGCTCTGCTTTCCGAGGCTGCTAATTTCCTAGTACCAGCTCCTTTGGTGACCAAAGCGTTTACATTTATGGATTGGTGGTGAGAAGAGGGTGTGAGGAGGGTGCCGAGAGCCAAGACAGATTTGAATCATCCCATTTTAAAGGCTTACAGGTGATCGTAGCCAACATTACTCAAGTTTGTGCCCAAGACGGTTGAAATCTGAGCATCCAGGGACTTGCCCAAGGCCACACAGCTGGTGCCTTACTCAGAGGTGCTCCTTCCTCTACAGAAGCCAGTGGGGCATCTGCCATCTCTTTCACGGGGTAGGGAAGAAACAGTGGATGTTTTAGACTCATTTTTTCAGGTTAGGGAATTGGGGTGCAGAAAGCTAAGACAGATTCCGTGCCATCCTAAAGAAATCAGGGCTGTGCTGATGCCCCGATTCTCAGCCTCCATCTGCCCCACCTGGCAGCAGGTGAGGACCGATACCCAGGTGGAGGCGCGCTGCCTAAGTTTGGACCCGGGAGTGGTACCACCCAGAGCTGTGGAGCAGGCAAGAGCCTGTGTGGGGTCTGCCACCTGCAGAGCCGGCCTCCTCCCAGAGAGGCCGGCTAGTGAACAGAAGCTGCCTTTGCTAATCACTGTTTGTTTCTTCCTGGGAAGATGAAAGTGACAGCGCTGGGAGGCATTGCTGCTCTCCCTTCACTGAGCTGGGAGAAGTGCCAGTCGCTGTGATTCTGAAGGTCCGAAATCTGGGATCCCGTCGCCCCTCCAGATGTGCACCTGTGCGCAAGGGAGGGCTGTGCGCAGGCCATGAGACCATGGGCTGGCAGGCAGGACCGGCGCCTCCAGCCTCCTCTCTGCTCCTTGATATGTCCTAGTCCCCATTTCCCTTCTCAGGAGTCCTAGAGCCCGATAGAATTTTCTGGTTCCTTAGACATGGTCTTCTTGGGCCTATGCCCCGCCCTCTAGGTCTTTCCTGATTTCTCCCACATCAAGTGAGTTCTGCCCTCTCTTCCTCGGACCCCTCCCACTTTCTCTATTTTTAGCTGCCCTGAAAAACCAAGCCTTCTGAAGAGTGGGGGGCTTGCCCTGTGTTCATGGGTCAGCCTCCTCCTTCCGAATCTCAGGAGCACTGGGCTGGATGTCAGGAGACCTGGGCTGTGGTCCTGGCCCTTCCAGCAGCTTCCTCCTGACTCCAGGCGAGCCGCTCATGCCCCTGGCCTCCCTGAGTTGGTGGGTTGCACTGTAATCCCTGCGCTGTTCATGGTTCTAACACAGAGGAATGCTGAGGTATTTGAGGGGCAGGAGAGTCCCGCATCAGGTACAATGTGAGAGCTTTCTGTCCGCCTATGAATAAGAGTCCTGGGCGAGCAACATGCATTGAGAAGGTGAGTAGTTTTGGGATCTCCAGGATGGAGGGGTTATCGGAACAGCCAGGAAGAGGGGTAGTGGTGGTGGTGGTGGTGGGGTGTGTGTCTGAGTGTGGGATGAGGGGACAATGGGAACAATCCCCCTTGCAGAGCTGGAGGGACATACCTACTAGAGAAGCCCTGAGAAGGTAGTCCAATAGTACTGGGGTGAGGAAGGAGAGCCTCCCCTCCCAGCTCCCTGGCTCTGCTGACCTGCCTGGGCCCTAGCCTCCCAGGAGGAGCCATAGTCTGGAGAGAGGCTGATAGGCAAGACTCAGGGAATTACTGGAGATGTGGAGACTCGTTTTCTGGAACGCTCTACCTCAGTCTGCTCTGCCTGGGGACCTCCTTCACAAGACCCCATTTACACTTGCATGTGACTTTGCCCATCATAGCACTAACTGCTTAGATTAAACCTGACCAACTTCTCCCTAGTGGGAGTCACTGGGCCAGGGAAGGAGCAGGATCTTTCCCTACCGGAAGCTAACTCTTTAGGTGGGGCAGACAGTGTAATGAATAATCACCCACTAGGTAAGTGCCACAACATTAATAGGCTGGTTGCCTCAATGGAGCATAATGGTGGGGCATCCAGGTTAGGGCCTCTGTGCAGAGGGGACAGTCACACTGAGGTATGTGTTTCTGTCCTGAGCTTAGGGAGGGCAGGAGCCATGTCCTACTTACCTCTAAAAGCTCCAATGCTTAGAACAATGCCTGGAACTTGTTATAAACATCGGTATAATTTTTCTGGCAGGTATTCAATGACTGTTTGATGAATAAAGAAATGATCTCCTTCCAGGAGTACCCCTTTAAAGCACCATGTACTTATTCACAGGAACACTTATATCAAACAAATATGATATTCTTAGGCCTAGTCTGTCTTTATCTCCTCCTTTCTTGTCTGTCCTTCACTCATTTTTGTTCATATGTCTATCTGATGCCACAGATGTGTTGAGTCCTAACAGGAAAGAGCACACGCATGTGCACACATATACCAAAGATTACTCACCACCTCCATTCCTGCAGATTTGGCAGATTCTATCTGAGAAGCTCCTGGGCACTCCCAGATACAGCAGCTCTTATGGACTATCACATGCCTCCTTAAGTGATCTTTGAATAGTGTTTTCTCTTTATTGCTTTGTGTAGTTTAATCGCATCAATTGTGATTGCTCTAGCTTGTGATAAATTCCAAATCTATAAAGCTCCTGTTCATTCACTATTTTTCTCTTGCTCTTTCTCAGTCAATTATTGTCAGGGAATGTAGTGAGGAAGCACAAGTGGAGGGAGGAAAAAACAAAGAGATACCAGATTAACAAGGAAACATGAAATAGGGGACCACTTCTCCCCAGATGACAGACACCCTACTAAATACTGTTAAATAGAACAAATAAATTTTAATACAGCACATGCCTTTTATATTTATTCTAACTTAGAAATATAATGATCACTACCTTATCTTTAGTAGAAAAAGCAGCTAATTGTTCTAATATCTCACTAATTCCAGCACCTGGGAGAAGAATAATTATTTTTTACTATGTTATCAATTGTTCCATTTATACCAAAGTGTATGGCACAGCTTAGACAGAGATTTCTCTTTCCTTAGCTATGTCATGGCTGCTATTCCAGTTCAGTCATTCACATGTGGAAGTTATAATTATTTTGAGTGTTGGTACAAGATAATTATAAACCATAAAACAGCTCCCCATGCTTGCTGATGTCTTTTCTTATCTGAGACATATTGGAGTTTGGGCACACGAATTTTAGAAAGAGAAAAAAGTGTATAATGTGGCACTTGGGGTAGCAAGACTGTCCAGAGTGCGGGCAGGGAAGACTTGCCCACCCCTCCAGGTCCCCTCCTCTTCTCCGCCCATCCAGAGCCCAAGGTGACCCACCTCATGCATCTCTTCTTCTGTCCCACTGCCTCACCCCCTCCTATTCTGTCTCTTCCTTGTTAGTTGAGATTTGTAACCACTCACACAGCAGCCCTTTGTCTTCCTCATCCTAAGAGAGCAGCAGCTACTGTATATGGGGTTGTGAGTGAGCATGTGCATGAATGTGTGTGCTGGGGCATGTGGGAGGCATGAGAACCACATCCAGAGAAGGAGGCAGGGGTGAGGAGTTAGGGGCCCTGGGCCATTAGTGATGCCTCGGCTGCCCCCCCTGTGTGAATACCTAGCTTGATTCTCAATTAGTCTTTACCAGGGTGAGAGCACAGGTTGGGGTAAGGCACCTGGGATCTACCATTCTTAACCAACTCAATCATAACAGCTGAAAGTAATAACACGTTTGTGTGGATTGTATGTATTTTGAGAGGGGGCTCAGAGAGAACAGATACTGTTTTGGCATCTTCCCACTTTAAAGAGAAAAAACTTTTAAAATACTGTTTTAGCTTAGCTGTTGCGCAAGGCAAGGCTTACTGTCCTCAGAGGCAATCAGGTCCTGGTCTTATTCTGTAGTCCTGGTCTAGTCCTCCCTGCCTCCCTTCCTTCCTTCTTTACTTAAGCAATATCTAAGAAGTGAGTCTCTACCTAATGCTGAATTTCTTTTTCTTACCTTTCTTCAAATTCCTGGCTCAGAGGATTAGCACTGTACCTTTCTGCTATGGCAAATGCATTCAGACTCCTTGCCATGGATTGAATTATTTCCCCCTTTCTTTCAATTTATGTGTTGAAGCTCCAATCCCCAATGTGACTGCATTTGGAGATGGGTCTTTGCAGAAGTACTTAAGGTTAAATGAGGTCATGTGGGTGGGGCCTTGATCCAACCGGAATGTTATCTCCATAGGAAGAGCCATCAGAGGGCTTGCTCCCTCTCTGCAGTGGGAGGACACTATGAAAGGTGGTCAGGAAAAGAGGTCTCACAAACACCTGAGCATGCTGGCACCCTGACCTTGGACTTTCTGTCTCCACAATTATGAGAAAATAATTCTCTGTTGCTTAAGCTACCCAGTCTGTGGTGTTTTGTTATTGCCCGGGCTGACTGATAGGACTCCCTGGCCGTTAGCCACTTGTGAAAAGTGGGGGAAGTGAAATCGTGTTCGCGAGTCATGTGATGTGGTTCTTTGTAGGCCCCAGGACCTAGAGTCAGCACCTTTTTCCTCGTCCGACACTCAGATCCAGCCCAGCTCCTGACTTTTTGGCTTCTCCAAACTGTGAACCTTGCTTCAGCTGCTCTAATGAGCATCCACAGCAAGAGAATGTCTGTTCAGCACCACGGACAGAGGCACCCCGTCAGTTCCCACAAATTACAAGTTCTTGCCTAGCGCCCTTGTGAAGGCTGTGTTGGGAGAGGAGGGGGTGGGCTGGGAAAGACAACAGCTAGGAAGGGAGACTGCCTGGCAGGAAATGCAGCCTCCAGTCCTGGCTGTGCTCAGCCCTGGGGCTCCCACGAGTGGGAAGTGGCTTCTGGGTGCTGCTGTCTTCTTACACAGACAGGCAGCAGCACGGGGGAGGTGATGCTCCTTGTGCTTCATTGTGCTGGGCTGCCCCTTGTCAGCCTGTCGCCACAATGGGTGCTGGTGGCAGACCTGTAGCTGGCAAAGCATGAGGTTCTGGGAGCATGAGGGGGTGTGGGTGTCATGGACTGTGAGTTGGGGAGGAGAGCCAGCTGAGGAGCATGGGAAGAGTGCACTTGAACTGCATTGTGATCTAACCCCATGAATAGAGATAATATAGGTGAGTTACCTTCCCCCTGCTTGGAATGGAGCCCAGGGCCTTGGGAGCGGAGGGGTCCAGCTCATAGCAAGCTGAGCTGGTGGCAAGCCAGGGCTTCATTTGTGTGACTTTAATGAATAAATGGCAGCCCCAGCCATTGTTTATCTACTTTTGAATCCTGACAAACCGTCTGTGGCATCTGATGGAGAGGGTTATTAGCTACACGGAGACAGATGGCTGGGGATGAGGGGATTGGCTCTTTATTACAGCAGACCCATAAGCAACAGCACTCCCTCCACATCCTAGCCTCCACAGCAACGTCAATGCCTTTCCCAAGCTTCTGTGCCCCAGTCAGGCCTCAGAGGAAAGGCTTGGTGCAAGAGAAAAGCAGAGTAGCCCATGAGTAAGTGGGGGACATAGGGTGAATGGAGCTGGGGGAGAGGGCAGGTTTCCAAGGGCAAGTTCTTTGAGAATAAAAAGTCTGCCTTCTTCTTCTTCATTATTGTTCCAAGTGCCCTGTAAGGTGCTGTTTATTCAATGGGCATTTAAGAAGTGTGAATGATTGAGGAGAAAGGTAAAGCAGTCTGGATTAGAAAAGATAATAGAAGCAGATTTAATTGCACTGGGTGGGTGGGAAACAAAAGGTAGGGAAGCAAGGGGAAGAGAAAGAGGGGGCACAAAGGGAGGGGGAAAGATAGCTTAAGGAAAAGTGCTTCTGAGTCAGCATACTGTGCTTTAGGTATTAGCTACTCCTCTCCATGTCACTCTGTGAATAGCTTCATGAAAATTACACCTGGCCTGCCCACTGTCCTTTTTAGGTGTCCCAGGTTCTCTTTCTTGGTGCTGTAGTTGTAAGGCACAGCTTCCTCCCTCCACATTACCCCTGAGAGGGCAGGCGGGTTCCCACTGACCTTCATTCATTCTCCGAAACTTGTCCTTGGCCATGTAGCCCAGCACCAGACAGCATCCTCTCTTCTGGAGGCCCAGCTCTGGAAGGGAAACATAGGTGTGTGAGCTGGGAATGGGTCAGGTGTCAATGAACCCCCTTTGCAGGGGATGTGGTGCTTGTTGCTCTTATAAAGAGAGCTACTTATTTCTTTTAAAAACACTTACATGGCATTTACCATGGTCCAGGCGTAATTTTAAGCCACGCATTCCTTATTTGATTTTCACATCCCTGTGAGACACCTCCCATTATCCGTTTTACACCATCCTTGTTTACATATGTGTCTTGTAAGTGGTCTTTGGTCAAAGGGCTAGTAGGTGGCAGAACCAGGAGTTTGAACCCAGATGGTCTGGATCCAGAAACTGCACTTTGATGATTACTCATAGGTTAATGAGGCCCAGTGTTTCCCAGGCTTGTGGACCACACCAGGGTGACACTGGGACTGTGGTCAGGCCTGCCAGTGGAGGGGCAGAGTCCAGCCAGTGGCGTCCAGCATGGAGCAGTGCAACCAGACACAGAACGCCTGGGATGAAGAAGTGATGGACTTGGAGGAAAACGCAGGGGTCAGGGCAGAGACAGGAAGAGTCTGCCTTTTGGGAGAGTATGGGCTTCGGGGGCTGGGGATCCTGTGTGTCCTTTTTAAAAAAAATCCTCACCCAAAGTTATGTTTATTGATTTTAGAGAGAGAACGAGAGGAGGGCAGAGAGAGAGAGAGAGAGACATTGATGTGAGAAAGAGACATTGATCAGTTGGCTCTTGTACGCGCCTCAACTGGGTAACCTAGGTATGTGCCCTTACCAGAAATTGAACCCACAACTGTTTTGGTGAAGAAGATGATGCTCCAACCACCTGAGCCACCCAGCCAGGGCCTGTGCACTCTTACATTCAGGTACCATTCAGCACTGTCATCAAGCACTGCTGCGGTGTAGGCTCAGGGAGGAGCCCTGGGGTGGGGATGGGTAAGAGACACAAGACAGACTCTGGTCCCAAAGACTTTGACCTGACTGGAAAAACAAGTTAGAGTGACAATACTAGACCGCAAAGGCAAGAGACAACTTTTTTCCACCATATTTTGTAAATCAGTGCCCCCTCTGTGTGAGCGTTGGACGGGGTACTTGCGCCTCACAAGCAGTCAAGACCTCTTCTCCGGTGTTTATCCCCCAATCCTGATTTGTCTTAAGCCCTTCTGGGCTCTGCAGCTGTTCTGCCCCACATTTCTCTCTGACCCCCACACCAGCCCCACGAAGTTGGCAGATGGGTCCCTGCTCTTCATAGGATACAAAATTGAAATTTGAACAGGCTAAACAGCTTCCCGGGATTCTTTTAGATGCCCCTCACCTCTTTTTTTTTAGAAGTCCTACAACTGTGATAGCTGCCGTGCACTGGGTGAATGAATGAGGGGTATCATTTCTGGAAGACGGAATGCGGCTGTGCCTTCTCCCAGGCCTTGCCAGGCTTTTGGGCACCCAGTTGCCTCCCCCCCCCATCAGTTTCTCAGAGAAGGAGGGTCTCACTGAGCGGTGTGTTGCAGCAACTTCTCCAAAAAACCCTGGGTGTTTCCAGGCTGTTAGAGCATAGACAGGCTGGGCTCATCCCTCCCTCTCCGTCTCCATCCACCTCTTGTAGCCCAGCGCGCCCTCCATGAGTAGCAGGATGAAAGGGAGCTCAGGGCCCAAGGGAGACAGATAAGTCAAGTGTGGGGGCTCCTGCCCTAGAGAAAAACAAAGCGTGGCGGGTGGTGGCAGGATGCCATGGCCCAGGGAGGTCGCTAGCTTTGATCTCTTGATTCTTTAAAGGGGTTTATTGACTATCAGTAAAGAGCAGAGAAGCAGACCCGAGAGTACCTTTTCCAAGGGCACTCACTTCTTTTCCTTCCCTTGCACGCTCACTCATCTGAAGGCGCGGCCAAACCTCCCTCACTTCAAACAGCCTTACATCTCAGGCGCCCAAATTGACGATGTTAAGTTCCCTCATCCAAGGCCTTGGCTCTTTCTGCAGGGGCTCCTGCTCTGTAAGGCCACGTGGATCAAAGCCCCTTTGATGTTTACTTACTATATTTGTGGATTCTCTCTAACAACCACCTTCAAGAGGCAGGAATGTGGTATGTCAGGAGGGGGCCGGCGGAAGTACAAGCTGTGAGGAGGCGCTGAGCTTTCCTGAATGATAGCCTCTTGCCTGAGACTGTATTGAAACCCCAACATGCTAAAAGCAGGCAGAGTGAGCCAGTCCCTTGTAAGCGCACGCGATTGTTCACCATCAGAATGATACAGTTGCTGATGAGTCTTATTACATTTTCCAGTGACTTTTTATGTGCATCTAAAGCCGTGGCTCCTAATGAGAAAGAGAGCCTGGGCTCCTGGACTGAGCCTGGGGGAAGACCAGGTGTGGGGGCAGAAGGTTCTCGATGTATTTAGGCCAGTTTCCTGTTGGTGTTCCTGAGAAGTCCCCTCAATTCCCAGGGAGAAGGAAGGGGCATAATTTTCCTAAAGATTCAGTGAATGCGGACAACCCGTTGAACCCAGATCATCTATGGCGGCTGCCTCTGCCACCCCCACTCAACCCATCTGATGCCAACATAACAGGCACCCTGGAGTGGTTGCCGGAGGGAAGAGACCGCACACATAATCATCATAAGAAACAGCCTCACTGACCATGTTTGATTTTTGCAGATGACCAGGGAAAGAAGTTTGAAAAACACTTGATTAATGAGAGAAATGGAGGACGAGGCAATTTCTCAATGTATTTGGCTCATTTAATTTGACACGTGTGGGTTTGTCTTAATTATTTCGGCAGCAACATTACAAGGTGCTAATGAGCACACTGCAGAAATCTGTCGAGTGAGAGGGCTCTCTGACCGAGTCTGGACTGAAGTGGGGCGGAGCCGGGGAGGTCTGTGGGAAAACAGGCCGGTGGGAGGACCAGCGAGGTGAGCACCAGCTAGCCGGCTGCACACGAAAATGTGGGATTTCTGCAGCGCTAAGTTAGAGGTCACTGGGTCCAACTGAGGAAGCATGCTGGCAGGGCTGAAGCGGGTGGGGAGGCGCACCAGGAACCCAGGTGAGAACCGGGCGTGCAGGACCCAACTGCTCTGGCTTCGGAAAGCTCCACCGAGCCAGACTAACCAGGCTCTTATGGGAGAGATGATCCAATGTGACAGAAAGAACGGTGTCCTTTACTTTGTGACCTAGACCAGCCTCCGGGCTGCCACCTCCCTTGTCACATGGCAGTGAGACGGAGGGTGGAGCCAGATCCCAGATGCCCACTTTAGAACGAACGGCTGATGACGGAGGTGTCTCTGCAGAGACTTGGGGGCTGCAGGCTCAGGCCGGGCACTTCTCAGTTGCTGAACCATCAGGTGCACCAAAGGCGTTCATGGGAAATAATTCACAGGGAACAAGGCGTCCCGGCTTTAAATAAAAGTTCACTGCAGAGAAGTCCAGGGTCACCTGCAGATGGGGGTCAGGGGTGGACGGCACTGTTTGAGGAAAACAAAGGGGTAGGAAATGCTGCTGAGGGACCTAGGGACACAGTTACAGGGAGAGCATGTTTCTTGGAGGGAAGGGAAGAATTCATTGCAGGAACTCTTGGCCCTCCGACTGTGAACGTTTGGATTGTGCTTTTCTTTTTTTTTTAAACTCTGAGTCCCTGGTCCCAAGCACAGTGACTGCTAATTTAGGGAAAGGGCCAACTACAGAAATACTGGGTAGTGACGAATTTTTCTCTGCCCAGGTCAGAATGAAATCGAGCGGGGTTAAAAGTGGTGCAATGGATTGGGTAGGGAAAGGGGGCGGTGCAGATGAGTGAAAGCTGTAATTCATCGGAACAGGAGTCTAGGAGACGGGAGATTTTCCTCTCGAGAGGGATAAAAAGCTTTATAAATGGAAAGGTTTCCCTTCAGTTTCAGAGGGTGAGGATGGGACTTTTTTTCTAGCCCCGGGGTTCTTAAATTCTTATTAGTAATAACAATGATACAGTGACATTACTTCGCGTCTGTGAAATACGTATTTTTTCCACGAGGCTGTCATATTCTCTATCTCATTAGATACCCGCAGTGGCTCTGAGAAGTAGGCAAGGTAAGAACTACTTCCCTCATTTCGGTTTCAGAATCTGAGGCTCAGAGAAGCAGAATGACAATTCAAGGCCAAGGTTGGTACCAGCGCTCAGGCTGGAACCTGAGTCTGGTGTCCAGCTTAGTTCTGAGGGGAGAGCTGGCAGCCCGGGGCAGTGACGGCTGTGGGGGCCCAGAAGAGGAAGGAAGAGCTGCAGGTCACGGGGTGGCCCTGGCAGAGGGCCTTGAAGGCTGGAGATCGGTCTGGGGTCCTGTCTGACAACCTCTCTCGTGAGCGGTTGTCCAGCAATGCTGCACCGGCAGCATGCTGGCGTCTCATGTTTGGAAAGTTCTCGCCTGGTTCTGCTGAACTGCTTTCTCCATTGGCTCTGTCCGGTCCTGTTTTCAGCACGATCACTCACATCCCAGGCAAGGGTGCTGCCTGTAAATCACGCAGAGGTCGGTTTTCTGACCCGCCTCTCCAGGACCGAGGCCCGAGGACAGGCGGAGGGAAAGCTGACCAACCCCCACCAAGTCCTCATGCATAACTTGAGCCCTCAAGGGCAAGCAATAAGTATTTAATAGCCCAATAATATCTGTTTCATAATTTTTGGGTCTCATTGCTCGCTAGTTGTAAGTTTATTAAAGGAACTATAAACTTTACATTGTTGTAAGGACATAATTGCTATTTCATTGCTTATTTAATATGAGTTAATTATATTAGAACTAAGCTTTCCCCTGTTCATATTAAGTATCAATTAGTTGTTTTAAAGTATTGATTTGTATTTAATTAACTATGCTATTACATACCAATTAAATTTTTCTAAGAGAAACTCGGAACAGCTGTGATCTTAAATCATGTTTCTAAATTAACGAATTACATAAAAAGCTGATGTTGAGTTGCCCTGTTTTAGGAGCAGTTGACAATCGTGACAGTTCCCCAAAGTTTCTGTGGCCACCAGCCCAGGCTCACTAGCTCCTGCAGGCAGCAAAGCTGCTCCCGCCCCCAGGTGATGAGCACCCAGCGGTTTCCCGAAGCAGCAGCAGCAGCAGCAGCAGCAGCAGCAGCAGGGACTGGTGTTGGGGCAGCTCTCTGCCAGCCCTGCCTTCATCGGCTGCCTCAGCCGGGCTATTTCCTGGCTGGCGCAGCCCTTTCAACGGGGTGGCCAAGGCAGGCAGCGCATTAGCGGGCCTCTCCACCAGCTGTGAGTCCCTGATTGCCTGTGTGGCTACTGGCCCCCGATGCCACGTGCCTGCAGGAAATCGGGTGCCCATGTGGCCATCCACCAGTCCTCTGGCTTCTCCAGATCTCTGCTCCACTGGCCCAAGTCCATACGCCACAAACGCGAAAAACACAGCAGTCACGTGCTGAGTAGCCCTGGGCATTTTACTCTCCTTGTCTCGTTTCAACCTCCCACTGACCTTCTGACCATAGGCATTGTTATTCCTGTCTTGATGTATAAAGAAATAGACGCCTTAGAAGGGTAAGGAGTGTGCCCGGCTTCCTTCCCCTGTGACAGCGACAAAGCTTGGTGTACACCCATGTGTCTGCCTCCGAGCCTGGTAAGCCATGTGCCTCCCCTTAGGCATTGCCTGGGGTCGTTCTCCCAAGTGGTTAATTACTTGGAGTTCCAACACAGCCACCAGCTGACATACAACATGACCTTCTTCTGGACCGCTTGGGCATCAGTGCAGGCCCCAAGGTTGGCGGGGTCTGCACACCCCTCTGCACAGCGGACTTGGGATGCTGGCCTCACTGCCTCATGCCCCAGGGGCTGGGAACAGCCTACCTCCCCATGCCCCCACCCCACTGGTTGGTAGCACCCAGGGCTCACCCGCCTGGGGCCAGGCCCACTTAACTGACCACTGCAGTGAGGCAGACACTCACTGATTGCCTATGATTTGTTAGTCTCTGGGCTAAGCACTCTGCATTTTTATTTTCCTCAATCGTAAAAATCCTAGACAGTCAGCACTGTTATTATTCCTATTTGATGGAAGAGAAAACTGAGCATCTAAAGGATTAAATGACTCACTTAGGGTCATAGAGCTAGTAAGCGTGGGGACCAGTGAAACGGATTACAAATGCAGTTCCTTGGACTTCTGTCTGGCATCCTCTCCGTGCAGTGCAGGGGGTCAGGGAGCATGATAATCTTAGTTGAAGGACTTTATGGGAAGCAGTTTTATCACATGTACAAGATTACTGCAGCTTCTCTGATTTAAGATGTCTAATCCCAGTGGGTTACTAGCTCCATGGGGGACTGTGACAGAGAAGCAGGACCAGAAAGGCCATTCCCACCCCCGGCCTGTCATCCGTCTACTTATCCTGTGAGGAGCAGGGGCTGGTGAAGGCCGTCTGCCTGGAAGGCTGTTAGACGTTTCCTGAGACAAAGCTGGAAGTTGGTGAATCATGTTTGAAAGGGGCCAGATGCTCGACAGCTGTGTGCCCGGCCCTGGGGGAGGCCCCGCCTGGTGTAGCCCATCAGTCTAACACGGAGACCAGGCAGAAGGAGGCCATCTCTTTTCTCTTTTCTAGGAGGGTCAACAGAGCCCTGGAAAACTAAGACTGAGAGGTTGGGTGGCCTGTACCCCATTCCGTGTACCACACCCTACCTCGGCAGTTCTCTTGAGGCCCACGTCTTTGGGGAAGAAGAGGCCCAATAAGAGGCTATACTATAAATATGGTATAACCCAAGTTGGGTTTGTGGATTTAATCTTCACGCAGATTTGTCAAGGTATGTGTTATTAGCAGCAATACTCAGGTGAGGCTCAGGGAAGTTGAGTGGTTTTTTTGAAGTCTCACTGAGATGGGGAGGAGCCAGGGTTAGAACCCAGGCCCAGGTGATCCCAGAGCCTAGGCGGCCAGATGCTGTCTGGATGCTGCACATGCAGCCCAGGTGACCGGCAGAGACCATTCGCCCAGCCCCTCCCCCACATACAGCCCCGGGAACAAGGGGACCACATGTGTTTTCAGGGTGCTGGCGAATGGAGTCACATGCATTGCTGCCAGGTGGTCGCGCCACTGGGGCACGGTGGGAGGCAGGCCCCTGGGGAGGGGAGGCAAGCCCCTGAGGACTCCGTGTCTGGGGGAATGATGGGCCCCGGTGGGAGGGGCCAGGGAGGCGCAGGGAAGCACGGTGGGCGGCCTGGCGCTGCGGCTGTTCAATCGTGTGCTTGCAAACCTCCTGGTCACCGACTGTGGCCCAAATAAGATCATAAAAGCCGAGGATTAACCATGAGGGTCTCAAGGGGGCCACATACTGGCTTTAAAGGCTTTATCATGGAGTCAGGTGGCCTTTGCCCTCGATCCCACAGGTTGCTTAATGGGGTAGGGTGGAGGGGGCATCTGCTTGCCCCTGGCAAGAGGGAGGGGGGAGAAACAGGAAAACATGTCATTTCAGAGTGTAGAGTCAGGCTGAGCCTCAGAGGGCAGAGCCGTACAGAGGACAACAAAGCGATGGCATGTCCTCGTCCCCGGCGAGCAGTTATTCACATTCTGTAGCCAGGCCGTGCTCTGCAGCAGGGCCGAGCCCACCCAGAAGCGGCACACCCTCCCTGGGACCGGAGGGCGGCTGTGAGCGAGTGTGCGGCCTCTCCCAGCTCCGCACCTCTGCACCTGCGCACACGCTGCGGGAGCCGGGACTGTACTGCTGGGAGGTGGGCAGTCTGGAGGGCTGGGGCTGGTGAGGAACAGGGACGTGGGGTCTGCCAGGCTTCCAGGGCAGCGCAAGGCGCCCCCTCCTGCCCAAGTGGCTGGGAGGAGAGTGGGGGCGGGGTCAGACAGAGCGCCCGCAGAGAAGGCAGGGAGCCCTGCTGGACTCCCAATCCCAGCCTCTCCTCAAGCCTCACACACCCCATTACAGCTCTGCATCTCACAATTAAATTGCACCTGCCCGCAGCACCGCAGCAATCCAAGCTCAGTGTGACTTTCCTGGTTTATGTGTATTTATTTACTTAGTAATCATTTACCTAGCTATGCGTGTAGCCACGTGGAGCCCGAGTTTCTTTGGCCTTCAAAACCTAGAAAGCGCACATGCAGTCGCTCCCACTTGGTGTGTGGGGACAGGCGGACAGGAGGCGAGCACAGCGGTGAGCTCTGGTTGGGGGACGCCTCTCAGAGGGGGTAGGGTGCATGCCAGAGGATGGGTCTACCCTCCTGTATTGTCCAAGATGCTTGTGGAAGGAAGGTCCACTACTTCCAGAAAGCTCCACAGAAGCCCCTCATCCTGCGGGACTGGAACGTGGGTCAGAGAATGTGGTTGTGTCAGCTGCTAGCACACCTGTCATGTTAGAAGCACCCATGAAACGCAAATTGTCTTTGACCCGCATGGCAGGGAGACGGTCCTGGGGGAGGGCACAGAGGAGGGAGAGCGTCCACCCCATGCCCAGAGTCACCCAGCTGGTAATGGCAGAGCTGGATGTGAACTCGACTCTTCGGTTAAAGCCAAGTCGCCACCTCCCCTAGGCCCCGGCTCCGAGCTGCAAGCCCGGCATCGGAAATCAAAGAGGCTTTCTTCTCTTTAATGATAACCTTTCTGGGGGGAGAGTGTGGAGGAGAGCCCGAGAGCTTTGATTAGGGAACCAACCTCAAACAGATCCAGGGGAGTCATTCTGAACCAGCGGCCATCAAATAATAAGAACAGAAAAGTTGACTCACACGAGGCCAGCCCAGCGGTGGGCTGATTGCTAACAGGCATGCCAGGAACCTGCATGTCAATAGGTGAGCCCCGGGAGGTGACCCTGTTTGGGGCCATCCAACTGGACAGCCCCACCAGAGCAGATGACAAGGATGACAGGATGGAATGACAGGGAGAGAGAAGGCACCTACTTGTGGTTATGCTGCTGGGAGAGTGGGAAGGAAGTCCACTCCAGCTGACACCTTAGACAAATGTCCCCTGAGGGGGAAGTGGTGGTTATTCACCACCTCACCCTGCCCTACCTGCCCCCACCAGCCGGCTTGGTGGGTGGTTTGTGGGATGTTCACCGGTTCCTGGAGCAGGTGTGCATGGCACCACAGAAGAGCTGGCCCACCCTGACCCTCTGGCTCTGCTCCTGGGCCGGGGTCTCATGAGGTCCTAGTGCATGAGGGGTGTGGGGCTCCATACGTTCGGTGACTTGTGTCCCCATAAGAAACCGCCAGGGCCCTTGGCTTAGGCCCTGGCCAGTCAGCAGAGGATGTCACAGTGATGTGAAGGAGGCCGGTGGCCCGGCCTGGACTGCAGGAGGCTTTACAGCTCTTGTTAATTCGGAGAAGGTCCTCTGGCTGGAGGGTACAGAGGGGTGGCCTGGACTCAGACAGGGAGAGTCCTTAAACAGGGGAGTCTGGGGAGCAGGGGGCCTTGAGCTTTCCTTTGGGCGGGTCGGCCAGGTCCTCTCCTGGCTCCTGAGACCCCACAGCTCTTGGGACTTGCACACAGCAGCGTGACCCCTCTGACTGAGCCCTGGCTCTTGGTCTGAGGGTCCCCTTCTGTCGTTTCCTCAGTCTGTTCAATGGAGACCTCTTGGGCGAGGGTGTGGACTGCAGATAATTTATGCAAAAAGCTGGGAGGGGAGGAGGGGTGTGTTCCTTCCAACTGCGCAAAGATTCAGAACCAAGGCTGGGCACATGGTAAGCGCCCCAGAGACGGTGGTGAGTTAGAGCACTAACAACATAATATATTACTGTAAAGAAGAAGGCAAGACAGGACTACAAGTCAGGACAAGACCAAAACGCTCTGAGCATGCCGTTTAGCCTGAGGGCTCTGGGTCTGCAGTCTGAACAGAGGCTCTTATACTGTTGTAAAGGCTGCATCCACAGCAGCCCCAGGGAGGCTGTGCCCAGCTCTCAGGGGAAGGGGCTGGCTTGTGGTGGTCCTAATGGGGGCCTGCCACCCCTGGCTGCGGGGGCCTGGTTGTCCCTTCTTCTCTGCACTCCCTGCCAGAGTTGAACCAGTGCATCTGCCAGGGGCCAAGTTCCTGGGCAGATACCAGTGATCCTGGGCCTGCTGAGAGCCTCCCTGCCTGGGGCAGGTGCTGGCCTGATTTCCTGGTGACCCAGCTCTGCTCTAATTAGCTGGGTGACCTTGGGTGAGTCACCTATTCTTTCTGGGCCTCAATTTCCTCGTCTATAAAACAGAGAGTTTGAACTAGGGCAGGAGACTTAACCTGGTGTCTGAGGACCTCAATCAAGGGCTCTTACACTCTTATAAATTTGCGTCCAAAACTGAGCATGTGTGTATTTTTTCTAGGGCGAGACTGCGGCTTTTATATACACCCCCACTCCAAATGATGTGTTCTTACCAGAAGGGTCACTAAGATCCCTGTAGCTTTGGGGTTTGTTGCGTCCGAAGGCCTCCCCTTCCTCGATGACTGTGGCTGAGAAATGAAGCCGACGGCAGGGAACGGAGGGCTGGGGAAGCTTTCAGACTGCTCTTGACAACAGCGCCTTTTCCCGAGTATCGGCAGCCCCGTGGGCCCAGCGCAGTTCCAGCTGCAGCCCCTGGCACAACGTGAAGGCCCTCCTGTCTGCTTCTTTCTGTAACCCCAACTGGGGCCACAGCTCACGCAGGGCGAGACTTCTCCCTGCTAGAAGGCCCGAGGAAGAACCACGGGGCTCTGGGAGCCAGGACATGATGCAGGGAGTGTGTGTGTGTGGGGGGGGGAGGGGCTGACTCCACAGATCTTTAAAGAATTGCCAGCGTAGCCATCCTATTCAGTCCTTACACTGTTTGCTCAAGATTAACCCACGCTTCTTTGTGTGTTTTCTTTCGCCTCTGGTCTTGTGTACATATTTGATTTTGTGCATTAATCAGAAATGTCAGAGAATGTTAGAAGCGGAAGGGAACTTAGGAGTCGTGCCCACTCACCCTTGGCCAGGGGAAGAAACTGGTGCTCCGAGCGCCACCGAGCGCCACCGGGCGCCACCGGGGCAGAGCTGCGTCTTTCCCATTCCGGCAGCACCCTGAGAGGCAAGGGTGCACCCCTATCCCGCCCGCTTTCCTCCCCAGTCCTGTTTCCCGACCCACCACAGAGCCAGCCTTGGTGAGTCGTTCTGAGAACGTGCCCTGCTGACCCAGCTCAGCGCCCTCCACCGTGCTGTTCCTCCTACCAGGTGTGCTTGCGCTCTTTGCAAATGTTTCCTTCCGCTCAGTTCCAGACCCCCCTTGGGAGATGTCTTTATCACCCATCCATGCACTGGGAACCCTCTTCCTGGACACCCCTATGCCTCTCATGCACCTCACCATGAGACATCCTATGGATGTGATGATGGTGTGTTATCCTTGGCTCCAGCCTTCTAGACTGTGAGGTGGGAACCGCCCACACTGATCCTTGCATCTCTATCCCTACTCAGAGCCTGCTGTAGTAGGCCCTCCATAAATACTTACATGTGGAGAGTGGGGCTGGGACAGTCTACCCTTGTGGCCAATGTACTAGACACCTTAGGCCTCCTCCAAATCTTGGGGGCCAAGGTGAGGGCTCAGGTCTGAGAGTCTGTTGGGTGGTTTGAGAACAGGACTCTGAGCCTCTTCCACCTTTACTCGCCCTTCCTTCTTTCAGACATGCGCTGTGTGTGGGTCGGCCTCTTACGTGGGTCAGGCTTATGTGGTTAAGTTTCAAGTCATTCAGATTTTCACCTTTATTTTTTCCTATTCCTCATCATCCTGTGTTTGTTGAGACTCGCTGTGAGTTGGTTCTGTTTGCCTCTCCGGGCTTCCATGTTAGACAGCGTCACTCAGGGTTGGGAAGTGTCGTATCACTCGGACGAGTTGCTGGGCCTCATCGTCTGCAAAATGCTGCCACCCTAGCCTACCTGGGGCTGGCAGTGTGTCAGGCGCCTCACTGTGGCTCTGCATGTGCCTAGGGCTGGCACCCCTGGATGCTCTGAGTGTGGGTCCCCACGCACATGGGAGCGGGCTGATTTGCTCCCTTTCTTCCCCAGGGCCTTGTTTCCTGGCAAGAGGGCCTTTTCCATCAGCCCAGGAGCAAGAGACTGCTGAGCTGCAGACGAGGTCTCTGTGCTGGGACGCAAGACCAGGGTCTACTGAGCAGCTACCTGGTGCTAGACACCGTCACACACACACATGCTTAGGTCATTGGCTCCACATATAGTGGGTGATGGGGCTGTTGCTCCCCTACTTCTTGAATGAGAACACTCTGGCCCAGAGTGGCCCTCAGACCCACTCCGAGTCCCACGTTCAACGTACAGTGGGCAGAGCACCCTGCCTTCCCTGCGGATCCATGGGGAGGCTCCAACAGCATAGGAGGAAGGGGGGGCGGTAATGTCACAAGCCGCCTTTCAACAAAGGGCCCAGCAGCATGCTTGCCTTGGCAGTGTTTCCTACCACCCCTGAGTGTGGTGCATGGATTGAATGTGCGGTGGGGTGGTCTTTGAAGGATGGACATCTTCTCTAGGGTCAATAAGCCAAGTGAGTTTGGGTCTAAATTCATCCAGATGTCACCAGAAATAAATTCAGCCTCTGGACTTCTGAGCCCAGTCAGGCCTGAGGCTGAGACCAGAGCACAGAGCCCATGGCCTCAGGTCTCTGGGAAGGAGAAGGTCTGGGGCACCTGTTGGGCCAGTGTGGGTCCAATAGCCCCGGGTGGGGGGTGGTCCTATCTGGAGACCAGCATCCTAGAAACTGGCCATCCCTCCTTTGTTCTAGATTTCATCCTTGCCTTCAGGGAGAGGAGCTGAGCAAGAAGCTGCAGGATGACCCCTCAGTTCTAGATTCTTCTCAGAGACAGGGGTTTGGAGAACACTCAGGCCCACCTCACACCCAGTGCAGGATCCCCATGATAGCATCTCTAAGAAGTAGTCACATGTTTGCCCTTGGATCCTTCTAGGAAGAGGGAGCTCATTACTTCGCCAGACTGTGCTTTTCATTTTTAGAGACCTAAAATAAGGCTAAAGTTCTCTATATTGAGCTTCAATATCCTCTACCGACCTGCAACTTCGACTCATCCATCCTGAATCTGATCCACACAGAACAAGACTGATCCCAGTTCCATCCAACTCCCCCAAAGTTTAGCAGATGGTCTTCTCTTCTCCTAGAGAAACAACCCTTGGGAGTTAGAGGCCTGGGACACTGTAGCTAGAGACTTCCCTCTAGTTCTCTGTTCAGCTAAGGCCCTATTTTTCCCCACTGGTCCTCCCTTAGCATCTCCTGAAACAGGAGGAGTGCAAAATGGGAATTCGAGGGGAAATCCTTGACTCACGTGTCTAGGGAAGGAAGGACGATGACTTGGGTCTTTGCATGGACTTCTGCATGGGTGTGACTATGTGGTGTCTAATAGAAGAGGTGGTATGTGTGTGTGTGCATTCAGCGAGGATGCCGGGTGGGTATGTGGTGAGCAGTGAGTGTCTTGTGTGTGTGTGTGGGTGTGTGGGGATGCTGCCCACATGCACGGGTCCTGGGGTGGGGCTGTGTGATTCACCTGTACTTGAAATCTACCTCCCCCACCGGAGATCTCTCTGAACGTGGCCCCAGCCTTTTCTTCCCCATAGGCAGCTGTGCCTCTGTCTCTAGGGCCAGTCCACATTCTGGGAACTGTAAATGTTCCAGCCTCTCTTATCACAGCAGGTCTGGGCTTAACTGACTCTGAGAAGGAAAGGGACAGCCTCATCTGTGAGCAGATTTCCGCCCTGTGAGAGGCTTTGCTTGTGTTCTCTCACGTTCTTGCCACCACACCCAGAGACAGGAAGTGATCCTCCTTGGACTTGGGAAGATGCTGAGGATCAGCAAAGTGCCATGATGATGTTTGGCCACCCAGCTGGGAGCAGTAGGACCCGAAGCCTGTGCTCCGGCTCTCTACACAGGCCAACTCCACGAAGCAGCACCCAGGGAGGGTCTTGGTGGCAGAGCTGGCCAGTGACTCTGGCGGTCTCCCTCCTGCCAGCTGTCGCTGGCACTGGAAGATGAACAGACGGAGACGAAACCCTGACCGTAGCATAGTCTCCCCTGATTTCCACCCAGAGCCACTAAAGGTTTTCCATGTGGAAGGGCGGCTAGTTCGAATGCAGGCCAGGGTACATTCCAATTTCTTCCATTCTGTGCAGGCCGGGGGTTCAGGCTGCGCTGTCCCTTATGACTCCCTCGGGGCTGCAGCCCCTCATTTCCCCTGATCTTCCCCCTTGCTGCGTGAGCCTTTATCCCTCTGATTCACTTATTAGGTGTCTACGGGGCCTTTCCTGCCTCCATGCCCCCAGGACCTAGTCTCTCATCTAATTGGCAACTTCTCTCATGAGCAAGGGCAGCACAGGTCAGGGGGATGGCAGCGGGAAAGGAGAACGGTGAGGGAGAAGGGGCAGGATAGCAAGGCGACGTTCACCGGAGGCCCATGTGGCTTTGGCCCTGCACCAGGGGTGGGCGTGGGAGGCACCCTGAGCAGGGCAGCACTTGTGTCTTTCTCGGCACCTGGGCTTGCACCTGGATGAGCTTGCACAGTTGTTGCAGCTCCCCCCGCTGGTCACCCTCGGCTCCCATAGTCCTCCTGCCTCTCACCACCACTGTGTTATGGTATCTGCTCACGTGTCTGACTGTGTCCTTGGACTGTAAGGTCATTGAAAATAGGGGCTACATCACGTTTTCATACTTGGCACTTGTTGTTGTGACTGGTCCACAGTGGGAGCTTAATACACATCGACCGGGCCAGACACTGGACAAGAGCTAAAAGTATGAAGATGCTCCAGGCCCATTTCAGCCCTCTGGAGGTGCCATCTTTGGGGTACAGGCTGCATATGCAAAGGGCAACCGACAGCCACTGTGGCGGGTCTGGACAGGGAAGTCTTCAGGGAAGAGGTAGGACTAGAGCTGGGCCACATGGGATGCTGGGGACCGGTCCCTGGACGGGGAAGAGCATTCTAGGTGGAAGGAATGGCTCTGGCGAAGGTTCAGGGTAGGAATGGAAAAGGCGGAGGCAGGATCTGTGCAGGGAAATCAGGAAGGGTACTTTGAGGCACACAGTGCAGTGTGGAGCCTGGAATTTCTCCTTTGATGGAGAGCTTGCCCAGACCAAGCCCCATGGTTCCCGGCATTCACGCACTGCCCTCCTGGCATGCCTCCTGCAGGGAAGGGGGCTGGGACGGTGTCTGTGCACCGTGGATGAGCAGGCCCCATGTGGCCTGGGACTGCTCTGTGCCGTCTTCCCCTGTGAGCCCAGAAATTCTGGAAGAACCAGGCTGACTCTTCTGGTCCAAGGGAACTTCCACCCCCACCTGGCCACGGCCTAACCTAGGAGTCTCCTCTCCAGCCAGGATTAGGTCTCAGAGTAAGACTGTAACACGAGGCATGGAAAGGAACACCGAGGGAGAAGCTAGAATGAGGACTGGCACTCACTGAGCACCTCCTGGCTCCCTCATCACTAGGTGCTCATAATCCCAGTATACAGACAGGAAAATGGATGCTCCTGGGAGTTAAACAAGCTGCCAAGGTCAGTGGCAGTGGGGTTGATGGCAAAGCCTGGCCTCTCCCTTCATTTGGCCCTGGTCTGCCTGTGTGGTTCGTTGGGCCTTACTAGGTGATCCTGAGCAAATCATTCAGCCTCCCTGAGCTTCCAGTTCCTCATCTCTCCATCGAGGCAGGGGTGGGGGTGGGGATGGGTGGAGGGACTCTCAAGTGACTCCCCTGCTCAGCTCAGACCAGGCAGGGCTCCTCTCGCAGGGCTACCCGCTCCGAGGCTAGGCTGCTGCATTTTGCCAGCAGCCCCAGTGGGGGCTTCGCCAGCCACACTAAGCCCCGGTTTGTGTTCTGCCTTCAGTGTTTTATGAGAGTTGGTATCAGCACGCACTCCCCCGACGCTGCCAGGAGCAATAATCCAGACACGGTTGGAGGGTTTAGTGGAAATCCTCTGCTACAGCAGAAGAAAGTGAAACTCGGCAAAGCAAGGATTTCGGAAGATGCAAAATCTGCCCATTTACCTTCCAAACCCAGGTTGCTGGGCTGGGATGCTAAGAAGCAGCTGGACACCCTTGGCTCCAGGTCTCCCCGAGGTCTCAGGGACCTTCGCAGGCCTAAAGCTGCTGAGGACGGAAGGGGCGGGTCACCAAGCCTTCCCTCTGCACTAGGATTGAGGTTCTGTCGAACGTTGCCTGTACCATAGGCAGTCCCCAAAGTCAGATTTGTTTTCCTATTAAGTCACAGAAGTAGGAGTCCTCTTAGTGTTGATATAAGGCTCTGAAAGCTTAAGTGACTGGCCTAAGTTACACGATCAGTGAAGACAGAGCAGAGAAGAGCCACTCATTGTGGACAGGGGGATAGGATACTGCTACTTTCTCTTGACAGTTGGACCCTCCATCTCCCCGACCCCACACCACCCAGTCATCACCATGGAAATTCCCCTGACAGGTCAGCCTGCTGACCTACTCCCCGCACTGTGTGCTCCCGAAGCCTAGCCTTCATCTGACACTCGCCCTGTGGTCACAGACCCCCCTGCTGTCCTCAGCTGGCTGTGGACGCCTTCAGAGCCCAGGGAATCGTGTGGTTACAGGGAAAACATGCTCCTGCCCTAAGCTTGCCAGCAAATCTAGGGCAATGTTATCTTCCTTACATAAGGCTTTCCATTTCTGAGACGCTGAAACCTCCAGATTTGCCAACTGCAGGCTCTCTCCCCAGCCCAGGATGGCAAAATCATGGCCAAGGCTAAGTTGCTCGAGACCCCTCCCCTCAGCACATTCGTGAAGACAGTCTGTCCAGAGCCCCAGCATCTAGAACACGGCCCAACACTCAGGAGTTTGCCCTCGCCGTCCAAACAAACACACAGAGCAGCCTAGCATAGCGGGCGTAGTGTGTGCAGTGCGGTTAGACAGCCCGGCTTTGAATCCCAGCTCCGCCACTTACCAACTGTCCCAACCTCGGCAGACATTGAACTCTCTGAGCCTGCTTCCTTCTTTGTAAATGGAAATAATGACCCCACCCACCTCAAGGAGCTGCCTCGGGGATGCAGGAGATTAAGCACTCAGCACAGTGCCTGGCACTCAGGATGGCTCCGCAGAGGGAGGTCCTGCCATCTCGCCACACCTGCCATCTCCACTCGGAGAATGACAGCCAGATGGGGAGGCTGCCTGTGAGCGGGGCCCCAGCTGAGCAGGCTGCTGGCGACTGCAGCCTTTCAGACGGCATTCCAGGCCGTTGTTTTAATCAGTGCTGCATTTCTCTCCTCCATGGCATCTATCCCCATGTTTGCCGTGTGTAAATAGGGTTTTCCAATGATGTGAATGTGGTGGCTCAATGTAGCTGACATTCAGTGGGCGCAAACTGGTGGCTGCCCCTCAGGACCTCCAGGAAAATGAGATGATGTACCTGCCACCGAACTGTCCTCATGAGTGAAATACGACACGGTGGCGGCCAGGGCACCTGATGCACGCTTGTAGACGTGTGCTGTTTGCTTGAGGGAGGAAAATAGGTAACACACGTGGGCCCCGGGAGCACGGCCCATCCATTGGGCAGAGGGTGTTCACAGCTTGTGACCCAGAAGGAGAGCATTGGGTTTCCACCTCTTTGCTCTCAAGATGTAGGCACAAAGCCTCTCTGCAGTCTGGCCACTTCCTGGGGATGTCCTGCCTTCCTGTGGTCCCTGATATGTGCCAGGGCTCACGCTCTCTGACAGCTGCTCTGACGTCCTGGGTTCTCACACAGCCCCATCTTCCCTTCCTGAGACGTGGCCCCAGCGCTCTGAAAACCCACATTGCACGTGTTCCCCTGGCTTGGCCACAGTCCCATGAACTTGGTCTTGCCTCGCTGTCCAGACAGGCAGAGTGAAGCAAAGGTGGGTTTTCCAAATTTCTCACGTGACCCTTACTCTTCTCTAGTGCCAGGCTGCTCCGAGTAACAGATGTCGGCACGCCCAGTCCCTCTCCCTGCATCCCACTGGCCCGGAGCTGAAGCAGGAGGGACTCTGTCACAACGTGGGAAGAGCTTCCTCACCGTGACATCATGAAGGTGGCCGTTAGATGCCACCACCCTTGCGTGTCTTACAACCCACGGGCCAGGCCCCGACGATGGCCATTGAACTCAGCCATGTCAGCTAGCAGACAAGTTTGGACTCCTCTGTGTAGCTCTCAGCAGCGCATCGAAGAGGATTAACCTTTACCACACAGTGTGCGGAATTTCGTCATTGGGATGTGCTTTCACCCCTTGTTGCAACAGAGGACTGGGTAAGGAACTGCTTGATTTTCCTCCTTTATGCCAAATGGCAAAGAGGGCTGAAGGGAGGCTGCCCGTGAGACATGTGAGAAGGAAGGGACCAGTGCCCAGCGCTTCACGCCTGTCTGTTCATCTGTCCATGATGCTTGTCAAGCTCTGGGGGTCCCTCTCACCGAAAGGTACTATATCAATATAAACAGCTGTTACCACTAAGCTCCGTCTGTGAGTCTTAAACCTCCTGCATGAACGGCGGCCAGATCCGGGCTTCTGCTTCTCCTCACTGCCTGAGAGATGGGAGGGAGGTGGTTTACTTGGCAAATAAATATGATCTCATAAACCCTGGCAGGACTCCAACCTGAGGAGTAGCCGTCTGCCTTCCTAAATCCCTCTGCATCCAGGAGCAGGCACATTATTCTTCACTTCCTCTCTTTAGAAACAGACTCTGTTGGTGAGCATCACTCAGCTGCAGGATCCCCAGGTGGTAGGGTGGGGGCTGCACTTCCGAGATGGGACATGAAGGATGAGCTCAGATTACAGCGCACTTTTGGGAAAACGCAGCCAGACAGTTGGCTGCTTGGCCGGGAAAAGGCACCTGAGGATCTCGAGTTAGAGAGGCTGCTCAGTTCGCGTGCCCTGTTCACGAGGCACGCAGAGCCAAATCAATAAGAATCACATTGCTTAGCAGGGCCATTTCCCTGGTCTAAATCGTTATGGAGTAACTAGGTAACTGGGCAGTCCAGCTGGAGCTGGGTGTTCACAGTCGAGTGCAAAGCTGCCGTGCTGAGCCCCCTTGCTGTGAATGAGCTGGGGGGTGTCTTGTAGCTTCTCTGCTCACAGGGGCGCTGCTGCCTCCTTGAAGTCTATAACTCCCCCTTTGGCTTCGTTTGCCATTCAATATTTGTAACTACACTTTCACTCAAGTACAGATATTGTCACTCTCCGTGTTACAAACCCGTGAACCGATGCTCAAAGAGAGGAACGAGGGAACTTGTTCAGGGTCATAGGAAATGTGTAGCAGAAGTGGGAGTTGAACTTGAACGCCGATCCTCACAATGCCACATGAAGCCTCATTGTCTTTCCTGGGCTGTGAGGACTTTGGCGCTGCCCCCTGCCCATACTGAGGTGGCTATTGCAAGGCGGGGCAGGGGAGGCATGGGGCCAGCAGCTCGGCCCTGGGTTCACATCACGTGGCAACTGGTCGGAGGGGGCTCATGGGTGGTCACTTGGTCAGCGAGGGTAACCCCTAGCTGAGCTCACAGAGAGGTTTTGAAGCACATACATGGGAAGGGCTCTGAGTTTGTGGGGAGAAGAGAAAAACAGTGTGCAAACGCTCAGGATGGTGGATTCATCCGATAAACATTTATCGCGCTCCCCTATGGTAAGGCTTGGGGACACACTGTACCCAAGACAGAGTCCCTGCCCTTGAGAAGCGGGTAGTCTAGTGGGACAGACAATTATAATACAGTGTGATGAGTGCTCCAATCAGAGGAGTCTGGGGTCCTTGGGTCGGACATGGCAGTTCTTTGAGAATGAACATCCATGGGGAAATCAGCTGAAACAGGCAGATCGAGATGGCCCTGCAGAGTGTCCCAGGCTGAGGATGTGGCACGTGCACAGACCAGGAGGTCAGAAAGACCTCAAGTGACAGCACATTTAGTCTGGACTGGAGCCGTGTTGGAGGGAGAGTGGTGGTGGTGGGGGGGGGTCAGCCTGGAGCAGTTAGCAGACCCCCGCGGGGGCAATGTCCCATCAGGAGCAGCAAGTGCACGCACCACCTGGTCTCCCAAACCTCCCGGGCCTTCCCTCACCCCAACTCCACAGGCTGGAGAGTCTTCATGCTGCTCTGGACTCTGCAGCCTTCAACTGTGCCTGAAGGGGGAGCCGGAAGGGCACCCACACTCAGAGCAGACAGCGTGGAGCCCTGAATCAAGAACTCCGCAGTTTTTATCCAACGGGAGGGCTGTAATCTGGGAGAGGTCCCTTTAACATATTTCTGCTTTCTCAATGGCTTTGACTTTTCACTAAATTGAAACTGCGGTACAATATATGTGAACGATTAGACTGTGTAATACATCCCTGCACATTTAGATTAGGAGTGATTATGACTTAAGTGAAACAGTTTGAACACAATTCTCACGGCCATCTATCTTTTCCCTTCTCCGTGTCCCTGGGGGCGCGTGAACACAGGAGTGACCGACCTGATGGAGACCCCGGATCTGGGTGCAGATAGGGGCTGGGGTCCACTTTTGCAGGCTTCAGAGAAGGCGGGAGAAGCTGACATAAGAAGCGAGCAGACTCTGCGCTGCAGGGAGAGGCAGACCTGGGCTGGGTCCTGGCTCTGCCATTTGTCAGCTGTGTGGCTTTAGGTAAGTTACTTAAACTCTCTGAGTCTTCCTTTCCCCTCAGCAAAGTGGGCGTTATTCTCCTTGGCTCTTGGGACCGCTTCAGGTGGGGTGAGATCAGAGGTGTGAGAGCAACCGGGGAGCGTGGATGGCTGTCAAAGTGCTGGCCTAGTTCTCACTCTGTGCCTTACTAGAGCCCTGGGCCCTGGGCCTTCGTTACTCAGACTCACGGAGCAACACTTTCCTAATCCACAGAATGGGGATAAATGCGCTCGGCCGTGGCTGTTCTTGGGAGAGAATGAAATGGGATTTTTCATGTCAGAAGTGCATTGCAAAATGTTAGTTCCGTGGGAGTCCAGCACTGGCTGGTAGGGAGGGAATAGGAGGTTGAGGAAGGCTGCAGCTCTCCGTTGTTGCCGGCACTGCGACCTGGAGTGTTTGGGGGAACGTCACCGGGGGGTCCTGGATGAGGACTGGAAAGAGGGGAGCCCTGTGGAAAGCTTCCTTGGGGGTCCCAGCCCTGCCCCTGATCTGGGCCACTCAGTCCTTATTGCTCTGCTCCACCACCCCTCCCGCAGCTGCCCCCACCCTCCCCCCCTCCCCCCCTGCTGCACTTAATGCATTGCAGAAGTCTCTGTAATTCACTCATTCACTATGTTTCTGTCTGGAGTCTGCCCTCCTGGTTCAAGGCTCTGCTTTGTTCCCTTATAAATCCTGAACACTGACCACACAGCTGGGCAAGGAGCAGGCCCTCAGGACACGTGTGCCCAGCCCACATGTTCAGGGTGAGGCTGGAACTTTGTCTCCCAAGGACAGCTCAGGTGAGGCTGGGGGAACGGTGGCGGCCAGGGGGACCGAGGGCAAATAGAGGCATCATTCACTCCAGCAGGGAACTTGCTGCGGGGAGAAAGAAATAACAGCAATTTGGTGTGTGGAGCCTGGCACCCATTCATGGGAGCCTCAGCCCCTGATTTTCTCGGAGTCTCCGGGCACAGGTAGCCTGGCTGCGTTTCTGTGTCCCTCCCAGCCACACGCAACATTGGAAATGCCTCCCGGTCAGAGCAGTTCTACCGTGCTAGCCACTGACTAGAGGTGCCTGCCTGCTGGGGCTCCGGCTGGGGACAATATTTCTCTTCTGTTTCGCATGACAACAGGGACAACAAATGACACAATGGCAGATGGTGGGCCTCCCAAGCTCCCAGAGAGGGAGGAGTTTGGGCTGCAGCTGCGGGGGCATCCGCATGGAGGGGAGCACCAGCAGTGGCCTGCATGCCTGGGGTGTGGCTGCCCTCTGATCCCTCCAGGACTTGGGTGCTGTGGCCACTTTGTCCAGGACCAGTGTCTCTTGGACCAAGGAAGTGGGGCATGGCAGCTGCAGGCAGGGTCTGGCATCAGCTGGGGTGCCCCTGGCTCAGGGCCCTCTGCACCTAGGAGCCCGAGAAGCACCCTGGAGAGGGAGCTGGCGCTGGCCAGGTCCTAGCGTGTCAGGCGTCTGGCTGAGCACTGGCCCCTCCTCTAATGGCAGCTACTCTCGGTCTCAGCGAGGAAAGGAAACCAGGCTGAGGGACCTGCGCTTAGTCGCACAGCACGTGAAGCGGCAGTGCTGGGGTAGGGCTCCCATGTTCTGAATCCCAGGCACATCCACTCTCTCCGGCCTGTGCGCTGTGGGCAGTCCCTTACCCCTGGGCCACAGACTCTGGACCAGCACCCTGGTTACTGGTGCAGCACCTCGGCCCCATGTCCTGCCACCTCGCCTCACCTCGCCAGTGCCCTTGCCCTGCCGGCACCCTCACCACTGCCGGGCTGGGGTTGGCCCTGGCCTGGCACCCTGCTGCCGGCTGAGCTCCTGGTTCAGTTACCACTCAAGATCCCTTCTTTCTACTGTGCCCCATCTTGGGGGGCTCCCCTCGAATGCCAGCCAGGGCTTAACCAGAGCAGAGATATCTTGGGGTGCCCATATTAATACAAATATGAATAGTAATATGAATACTAATAGTGGCTTATATTTTTTGAGCATTTATTCAGTCTCAAATGTGAACTCAGAAAGCTGACTCTTGAGATCTGTGTTTATGGGGTGTTTTTTAACCCTCCCCTGAAGTATGTTTATTGATTTTAGGGGGTGGGGAGACTGAGAGAGGAAGAAGGGGAGATAGGACAGGGAGAGCGAGAGGGAGAGAGAGAGAGAAATGTTGATATCAGAGGGAAACAACTAGTTGTCTCCTGTTTGCGCTATGATGAGGGGTTGGACCTGCAACCTAGGTATGTGCCCTGACCAGGAATTGAACCCACTAACTTTCGGTTTACAGGATGACGCTCCAACCAACTGAGCCATCCAATCAGCGCGAGATCTGTGCTTTTAACCATTATATGTCCTGCTCCTTTCTCATACGGCATGGTCCTTTGACCTAAACCACACTGGCATTCTCTGTTTTATTAATATTGACCTTCAAACCAATTTCTAAAGCTGAGTACAAACTCCCGGATGTGGCCCGACCACACAAAGCCCCGGGGACGTCACTTCCCTGTCTTGCGCGTCATTTTGCAGCTAACGCCGTCTAAGATTGCACTCGGTGTTTTGGCCTGCAAGTCCCAGGGTTGCCAACTACTAGGCTTCCTGGCCAGTCCCAAGTCCCCAGTCTTCCAGAAATGAGCCGCGGTGGGTGAGCCTGTTTCCGTTGCCCTCGTGTGCGACTGGGCTGAAGGAACAACTTTCTTCCCCATCGCGGGTCATGTCTCGAAGGCCTCACTTGGCCCTGCCGGGGTGCTCGGTGAACACGCAAGATGAAAGAAAACACGCAAGATGAAAGAGAACACAGGCTCTGGCAAGCACCGGGCTGGCTGCCGGTGAAATGGCCTGTGAAGGTCACTGCCACTGCTTGCTGAGCGATCTGTCCCCATTTCAGCCTCAGTGGGAAAGTGATGGAGGGTGTAATTAGGGCCTGAGCTGTGCCTGTGGGGGCTGCTGTCCCCGCTCAAGGAGGCTGGGCACATGGACAGTGGTCTCTGTCCTCCCAGGAGGAGGGAGAGGTGTGCCTGCTGGTCCAGGGTAAGGAGGGTTTCTGACTCAGTACCTGCAAATCCCTGACCTTCCTGGGAGTGTGGGGGTGGGGCGGGTGGGGAATGGAGTGAAATGAGGAGGAAGGCAGGTAGGAACTGTCCCTGGAAAAACTGTGATGGGGGTGGGGGTGGGAAATCAGCTCTGTTGCCCTCTCGTCTTTCCAGCCTTTGCCGCCACTTGTCCCCCTCACCCCACCTCAGTATGTGAGAGCCCAGGCTTTTTGGTACCCCTCTCTGCGGGGCACCCCACCTAGGTCTTCCTTCCCTGTTTTCTCCACTCCTTTCTCTTTTTGTCTTGTAGGTCTCATTTCATCCCATTTCCCAGAGCACTTGCCTTACTGGAAGGTGATCTAACTTCCATGCATGCAATGAGCTGTAACCCGAGGGCATAAATACTTTAACTGGAGAATTCCTTAACCTGAAGGTAGTTTGCACAGGGTAAGCCCTAACTGGTTATACCCTTCAGACATTCCTTCTCATGCGCCCACAACATCACAAGTTCAAGGCTCTAGCGCTGCTCTTTAGGATACTGCTTGAGGTTGACAGGGTGGGGACTGACCCTACAATGAGCAAACGGATGGCCAAGGCCACACGGCTCACTACTCCTGGAGCCCAAGCAGTCCAGGCTCTTGCTGGGCAAGAGCCCATCCCCTCAGGGCACTGATGGCTTCTGGGGGCCTGCCATGCTAGGGCTGGGGGCTCATTGCCATTGGACTCTCCAGAGACGAGCTTCTGAGACAGCTAAGGGCTTGTTCACAGCCCTGGGTGGGCCACAAAGTATAAATTCTGTTGGGCCCCTTGGAAGAGGACCTCCTCAGTGTACTGGAGCCCGGTGATGTCTCAAGTCCTGTTCTAGATATGTCCCGGTTATGGTGCGGTTTTCTCATCCCTTTACATGGACGAGAAAACTGAGGTTTCGCAAAGTCTGAAGTCACATGGCTACAGTGTGGGGGTGGGAGCAGCTTAGAGTTGACAATTTCAACTGATTCCAAAGCTCATGCTCCTCCTCCTATCCCATGTAGTGTCCCCAGGGAGATTGGGGCCAGGAGGAGGCCGTGTCCTTGAGGGGTCTGGTCTGGTAGGGCAGACAGGACACCTCAGGACGGAAAGACCCTGGAGAAGAAAACAGGGCACCTCATGTTGGTCCACTGCCTGGTAAGCAGTGTGACCGGGGCTGGAAGTAACCCTCTGGTTTGGGTCAGGGCCAAGGAAGCCAGGTCGTGGGCCCGGCAGGTCCATCTGGGGAGGTCTTGGGCGGAGGTGCGTTTGGAGTCAGCCCCTCTGGGATGTGAAAGCTGCTGCCTTGAACTGGGTGTGGCCTTGGGGGCACGGAGCCTGGAGCTGGAGGACGTCAATGCAGTTGGCAGAGGCCTGTTTCAGAGAAGCAGGCTGCTGCCCAGGGCAGAGGGCCTGGCATGGGAGTGGCTGGGGTCAGGGGGGCTGAGAAGGCACATGGGCCCTCCCATTAGGTAGTTCGAACAAAGGGCTTCTTGGCAGAAGCAACTGAGCATCTTGTCTGAATGATTCTCCAACAGGAGAAACGCCAGGGCTTTGGAGAGCCAAATGCATCGGGTTGGCGTCTGTGGGGCCAGGAGGCTGTTTCCGAAGGGCATCCTCGTGTGGATGTGGCCATGGCTGGGAGGCCCTGGGCCAGTTCCCCGACAGCTCACCCAGTCCAGCCGGGCTCTTCAGTCACCGCTGTGCGCGCTCAGCCATTGTTAACTGGTGACTTGAAAATTACCTTTATTCAGCACTGTTATCGGGAGACTGCAGGGGTGCCGGCGTTTCCACTCCACCGGCTCTCCCTGGCTGGTGGCAGCCAGCTGGCTCATCAAGCAGTCCCCAGCCCCCAGCTGCAGCCCCTCCCTGCTCCCTGAGGGCCCTGGCGTGGTGAGCTCAGTGGGCACAGCGGCATCCCCTCTGGGTGCAGGGTGGGCAGTGGAACACCCTCCTTTGGCTCCCTGCTGTCTGGTCAGCCCAACTCACTTGCCTGCTTGTCATTTCTCCACAGGCATGCTGCTCTGCGTGCGTGAGACGTCTAGAACAGGGTCCTCAGCTGGGGTCTGCGCATGCCCAGAGTGGGGTGGTATCAGGACTTGTGCAATTCCTTACCTTTGAGTGAATGTGCCTATAAGCTTTAGGGCTGGAGAACATTCATGGGTTTTAGCACATTCTCAAGAGGATTTCTGACACTCACCACCCCCTCCCTCACTACAAAAAGAGCTGAAGCCATCGTCCTCAGACTGCCTCTCCCGGAAGCTGTGCGGGTCAACCCATCCGGCTATTGTCATCTCTGCCGTGCTGCGCAGGGCGTCCGGTGATGCCACCCACTGTCTCCTCCTCACAGAGGAAGGGGCCAGGTCTGCGCTCTGCTCAGCTGTGCCCCCTGGATGGCAGGCGACGGCTGACTGGCTGACAAATCACAGGATCACAAGAGGGATGGAGGAGGCTGCGCATTTGCAGAACCGCCCGCCTTTCCCTTTTGCCTACATGGGGAAGAGAACTCACGTCTCCTGGTTCCTTTGCTCTGCCTTGGGTTTGCACTCTGTGCCTCCTCTCCGTTCCCAGGACCCTGTCCCCATCTAGTCCCAGGTGCTGGGTAGTGCAGGGCCCGCAGTAGGCATGAGACTCATTTACCCGGAGCAGAAGGAAGGCAGGGTGAGGCACCGGTGAAAGCTAAGGAGGCAGATGAAGAGCAGGGCTCTCTGCTTGGGGGTGCGGGGGTGCGGGGGTGCGGTGGGGTGTGGGAGAGGTGAGCCCTTTCTTTCGAGGTAGCAGGGTACCCCCTGCTGTGGAGCTGGGCCAACTGGTTACCCTCACGGGCCTCAGGAATGGTCCTTTAAGGCAACAAAGGGGCAGCAGAAACTCCCTAAGACCCCTGCCAGCTCTAAAGCATTCTGATTTCTAACACACACACTCCTGGCCGATTCCTTTCCCTTGTCCAGCCATGGGTCCTCATAGAAAGACAGAGACCCTGAAAGGAGCATAGAAAACGTCACTGTCACAAAGACCACACAAAATTCCCAAGTCACAGAGCAGGCACGTGTGTTGAGGAGTCACACAGGTGCTTCTGCTAGTCTTCTTTATTCATTTCTCAGCTCTCTGTGCTGGGGGGTGGGGGTAGGGGCAGTGGCATTTCCTGGCAAAGGCCACATGGCAGCTGCCCTGAGCCCCTGGGCCCAGCGAGCCTTCCTGGCCCTAGAGCTGGTGGCACCCCTTCCGAAGCAGGCAGTGAATATGGATGAAGAGTGCCCTCAGCTGCCCTTGGCATTGCTCCCCTGCAGCTGTGGGGACCGTGACGCGGTCTGCGGGCTGCCAGCCGGCTGGAGAGCACTGGAGATGTGCTTCATTGACCTCTTCTTCTCTCTCCAAGGCTCTCGACCCATTTGAGCAGGGAGGAGGGTCTTGAAAGGGGTGAGCGCCCACTTTGGGCAGACAAAGGAGCCAGAGTTAGCCTCGACTTCAGCCTGTGCCAGCAACCCAGAGGTTGGGGATGGGGCAGGAGGGAGCAGCCATGCTTGGCAGGAGGACACGGAGGGGGAGTGAGCAGGAGCCTGTCCTCAGCTGCACCTTGATGATGTGGGTTGTGGCCTATTTCTGCTTGTCAGGGACGTCCTAAGTATCAGATCTGGTCTCTGACTTGAGCCTCTTTAGTTCACCAATATTTACATAAAAGAACATAATTTACAATGTATTATACAGGGTGGGGCAAGAGCAGGTTTACAGTTGTGAGCATGCTTGCGAAACATAGAGTTGATTCTGGCACTATTATTTATTAATTATTGTATTATTTTCCAGGCGAGTGACTGCAAACCTACTTCCGCCCCGCCCCGTACCAAGGGCTTTCCAGCAGCTCCCAGGTTTGCACTGTAAGCTCCATCTTGCGGGTGATGCTGCTATGACTTAGATTCAGTGTTTCGCCCAAGATCGCACAGCCAGCAAGTGGCAAAGTCGGGACTAGAATGAGGCTTCTGTTCCTAAGGAAGACCCAGCTGACCGCCCACCCTCCGGTCCACAGTGACAGAAACAAGAAGCCCCAATGGCACATAAAAGCCTTGGTTGACCAGCGTGACAGAAGTTGGCCAGGTCCTCCTTGCCAGAACCTTCTCCAGCTCCCAGGCAGAGTCTGCTTTCCAAAAGCTTTCTTTGAGGTGGGGGGGTTGGTCATAAATAATTATAATAAGTTATGTGTTAAGAGCCAGAGTGATAGGCTGGCAATGTGATCCTTCCTTTAGGAGCAGAGGACAGTGGCTGAGATCTCCAAGGAGGAAGGCAGAAAGAGCTTCCAGGTGAAGCCCCCTGTTCTCAGCTCCGATGTTCTGTGTGGAAAGCTCTACAAGCCAAGGCTGGGGAACCTGCCTTGTGACTGAGCTGCCTTCTCCAGAGGCCATTTGCCAGTTTGAAGGATCACCTGCTGAAAGTCTCAGTAGCTATGGTGCCCAGCGTCTATGCCCGTGGGGCAGCGCAGCAAAAGTGCCACGGTCTGCTCAGATGGAAGGCGGCGCCTGGCATGTGGTGTCTGCTCAGCACACTCTCCAACAAAGTAATTACGTGTGAGGAAAACCTAGGCCATCTTCCCTAAAGGATATTATTCACTCTGATCTACAAGAGGTTAAGTAATAAGTCCAAAGTCACACAGCCAGGTGGTGGGAGGAGAAGTACCAGGCCCAGTACCAGGTCTGCTATCATGATACGCTTTTCCTCCTGGAGTGGGGAGGTTGGGAATGTGGGGGCCTAGGCCCCAGGCTCACTCAGCTGGTTCGACCTCTGAGAGGTTCTTTCCAAATTTCTCAGCTGCAGTGAGTCTGCAGCCCTGAGATGTGGCTCAGTAAAGGAGAGATGGCTTCCATCGAGGAAGGCGCTCCCCTCCTGGCTCCCAGCTGCGCACTGGTGGTGGGGGCAGACGCTTCCACCCCTCACCCTTGCCTTGTCTTCGGCACACCCACCTCTTCACGGGCAACCTGCGTTCCTTGAGCCCTGCCTTCCTCTCTTGGGAAGGTGGAGTAAAAGTCACTATTCATAAAGAAGCAGGAGCAGAAACACTCTCCAATCTGGTGAGTTTGATGGGTTCTGGGGATGGAGTCTGGGAAATAGACAGAGCCCAGGATGCAGGCCCCAGGGCTCAGGGGACATGTCGGCACAACCCCCTGCCAGTTACTAGAATCTTTAAAGCTGGAGGAGAGAGGAGGATGGGCTACTGTATGTTCTGGTCCCTCCACTGAGTCTCTCAGAGGAAAGCTAGGACCTAGGAGAAGAGCCCTTGCTCGAGACTCACCATCACCAGAAACCCATGAATCCCCCATTCTCTCCTTTTCAGGGCCCTTCCCTGCCTCAGTCTCCCCATGAGCTCCTCCTATCCCCCCTGAGTCCCCTCAGCTCTCAGTGGCAGGGCCTCTCTCTTGCCAAGAGCCACACAGGCAGTCCCAAGGTCTGGGCCAGAGCCTGCCTGCCCCTCTGCAGCTGCTCAGTGTGGGGACACCAAAGGGCAGCGCCAGCAGCCTGCCACAAGCTGACAAGGCCGGGTTCACTTCAGCGCTCAGGAGCCGACAGGATCCTCTGAATTAAGTGGCCAAGTTTAGTTTTTAATTAAGCCCCTGTGGTCTTTTAAAAAGGTCACTGATGACAACGTCTTCTTTAAGGCCAATATGAAAGGACATTCAAAGTCAAAGTTCTGAGATGGGAGCCTTGTAACTTGAAATGTCACAGGAAGAAGTTTGGAGATGGAGGAAGAGGAAGCTGGTGGGAAGGACCCTGTCACATTGTTCTGTCATCAGCCTCACAGTTTTCATTTGGAGCTCCAAACTATTTTGGTCTCAAAGGACAAGTGGCCCCATTTTACTCTCTCAAGGACCACCCACCACAACTGGCTAAGGGGCTTTTGGTTCACGGCAGTGGTGAAAGATGGGACATTTGGTCTGAATGGGGCAGAATGGGCAACTTGCCCCAGATCTCTGGGGAATTAAAAATATATGTTACTGGCCCCAGCCAGAGCAGCTCAGTGCTTAGACGTCGTACCGCAAACCTAAAGGTTGACGGTTCGATCCCTGGTCAGGGCACGTGCCTGGGTTGTGGGTTTGGTTCCCAGTTGGGGTGCATACAGAAGCTCATTGATGTCTCTTTCTCTCTCTCTCCCTCTCTTCCCCTCTCTCTAGAATCAAAACTAAAAATAAAATAAATAAATTGTGTGTAACTGATCACCATTATTCTGCTCCAATTTCTGCATCCATTTTTCTACATAACTTGACCAATACTGTATCACTGGGAAGTACAGTTCTTGTCTTGAGTGGAGCACAATAGTCACTTAATTCCCTACAACATCCCATAATAAGCCTACAATGAAAGCAAAGACTTGTGCCTGCTTCTACACAGTCCTGAGAGAAGTAGAGATTTGAGTTCACTTGAGTAGAGTAGACAGTATGCCCTAAAAGGAAATGTGAGAGAACCATATTTCTCTTCTTTTTTTGTCTTGCTGGAACAGTGCAGCTGATGGCTGTAGCTTCAGCAACCACTTTATGGCTATGAGGTACTGCCTGAGCATGGATGCCAGTGTCAAGGACAGGCTGCCAGCCTCCCTCTAGACTTCATGTTACGTGAGAGGAAAGTCAACCCATCGTTTGTGCCACTGGTGCTTTGGACTCTGCTACCCACCATTGAATGATGGGTTGATTATTCACTCCTGGGAACTGTGGGTAAGTCATTAGGGTCTTTGGGCATTGGTTTCCTCACCTCCACAGTGAGAGTTAGAACCCCTGCCTTGCCTTGTAAACGCCATCTCTGCCATCTAGGGTCTGCCTGGAGGCGTTGGAGAATGCCCTGCCCCTCAGTCTGCAGGTCACATGGTTTCTGTATCTGAGCGGCGGCTGCCTCCTCCCCTTGCTGTGTGTGATAATTGCTCCTGGACCAAGGCATGTGCCTGCCTTCCGGCTTCAATGGCTTGCGCAGGTTGTTGTGAAGTCCCCTCACGGGCTTCCATTTTCCAGAGACACAACGGCTCTGCCCGACTCACCCAGGCCTCACCCCTCCTTCCTGGGCGCAGACACGGCTGCTGCTTCAAGCTGCTGAAAAGGAGGTTTCAAAGAGTCCCACATCGGCATTCCTTAGGCTCTGACTCATAGAGACATTTCCGGAAATCCTCAAAAGCCTTATTAATCTGTTAAGATGCCCCAGAAGCGGGAGTCTGTGCACCCTATTTCCAGCGCTTTTCAGCTGCTTCCATTGTGCCCGCTGCATTGTTCCTGCCTGGTGTCTCGGCCCCTGACGGACTCTCTCTGAGGCAGGGTGCCTTCGGCTGCACCTGCTATTTCGCTCCCTGACTCTTTTCTTCTCTGTTGACTTTAACACTTAAAGTGAAAAGTGAGTGCTCTTCACGGGCTGTTTATTCCTTCAACCCCGCTGTGTGGCTCCCTACTTCACCCCTTTCTCTCCTGGCTTTTGGATGGATGTGGGTCAGGCACACAGGGTCCTATAGAAACTGGGGCCCACTTGGCTTTTGCTTCACATGAAAACCTCTAGGGGTCTGTCAGGCCTGGTGAAGATTCCTGGGGTCACTGCTAGCCTCTGCAGGGGAGCTGCTTATAGCCATTGGCTAGATAAGTGCTGGGCCAGCTACTCCAGGACACCCTAGTCCATTCACTGACCACCCTTCTGGAGGGTGAGCTTCTCTGCAGTTGAAGGGGCCCTGGGGGGAGAGCTCAGGCTCTACTCCTAGCCTCAACTCCAGCTGGGTTTCCATTGCCTTGGTCTACATTCAGGGAGTTTGGCTTGATAGACAAGGTCCATGATTGACAGCATCCCTGTGGTCCCTGTCTCCTGGCTTTCAAACCTGTGTGTGTACCCCTCCCTCGAGTGGGGGCTGAACCTAGTGCCTTGTTTCCAGTGAATAGAATATGGCCAGAATGATGAGATGTCACATCTGTAATTGTTATAAATGACCGTGACTACTGTGTTCTGTCTTGTTGACACACACACTCTTACTTGTGTTTTCTTGGCTGCTTGCTTTGAAGAAGAAAGCTGTATGTTGCCAAGGCCCATGGGGTGAGCTCTGGCCACTGGCCAACATCCAGTGAAGGACTGAGGCCCTCAGTGCAACAGTCTGCAAAGAACTGAATCCAGCCAACAGCTTCGTGAGTGGGCTGCGGTCTTGGGAGCAACCTTGAGGCCAAGGAGCCAGCGGAGCCATGCCTAGGTTCCTACCCACACAGATTTTGAGATAATAAATGTGTATTATCTTAAGCTGCTAAATGGGGGGGTCGTTTGTTACACAGCAGTAGATAACTAATACAGGTCCCTTTTAGCTTAACAAAAGGGCTTGTTTTGCTCTTCTATATTTAGACTCAAGGACTGAAACCTTTCACATCCATGAGCCACTTTAGCGGTGTGTTTGTGCCCATGTGTGCATACACACAGACACACACTCACACTCTAATCTATGAACTGCCCAAGTCCCTTTACCCTATTCCAGAAATACATGATCAGAATAAATGGGCCAGAGACATAGCTGAGATAAAGCTCTAGTAAGGTGATTCCCGGTTTCTGTTAGTAGCATCCGTAAAATCTGAATTTCTGCTGGAACCCAATGTGCCAGAAGGAGCTTGACCCAGGAGGCCCTGGGGGTCTTTGTGCACACCTCTGATAATTCATGCCACGATTCATCTTTCAAAGCCTGACTCACACTTCAGTTCCCTGGAAAAAAGTCACCTGACTTCTCTGGTGAGAATGACTGTCCCCTGTCTGAGTCCCACATCGGTTTATACATCCATCAGAGCACACGCCACGCTGTATTTTAATTATTTATAGGTTTCCTCTCCACCCTCTCACCTTTCTACCAATCCTCTAGCCCAGGAAGCTCAGAATCCAGTCATACCTACAGAAAATCATCCAGGATTTCAAAACCTCAAGTCAAAAGGAAAATTTAAAACCCTCTGTACCCCCTTGTCCCCCCATCCCCACTCTGTTCCAGGAAGCCAGAGCCCAGAGCGGTTCCTCCAATCTAGGAAGTAATAAAGAAATGTATTTATGAGGCAGCCTCTATTGAAGGGAGGAATTTATGTCTCTTCATGCTCTTGTTGACAGTAATAACTGGTTGCTGCATCAATGTGAGGCAATATACTTTAAAAACCCTCCAAAATAAGGATCAGAAAACAAATGGCAGGGACTGAGCTGTGGACACCTTCAGGTGCTGGCCGAGCCCGGGGCCTGCTAATGGCCAGAGGCGAGGGGAACGTGGCTCCGGGAGCACCTGCCGTCTCGTTTTGCTGCTTCTCGAGCGCCGGGGAAGAAAAGCAATTTGTTTGCGTTCCTACTCTAAAGATGAACTTCCCGTGCTCAATCAACCATTATTATCCCGGTGTAAGTCAATTTACCTTTGAATTTGGAGGCTATTTTCTTCCTAAATGGCTAATTATGGGAGACAGATGACTGTAAACAGAAGCCTTCTTACTTCACCAGTCGGCAGGCCTTCCTCCCTGCGGCACCTCAGAGAATCTGGGAGACTGGGCTCGGCTTTCCCCGGCCTTCCCCGCCCCATCCCGGATGCCCCTGTCCATTCTTCTCGGTCACCCTGTAGTAGCATTCGCCCTCCCTCCCACAGTAAAAAAAAAAATCCTCACCCCAAAATACATTTATTGATAGACGAGAGAGAGAAACATTGATCAGCTGCCTCTGCTATGCACCTCAACAGGGGACTGAACCCGCAACCTTAGGTAGGTGCCCTGACTGGGACTAGAACTTGCAGCCTTTGGAGTATGGGATGATGCTCCAACCAACTGAGCCATCCGGCCAGGGTTCACCCACATTCTTAAACAATGTTTGGAGTTTCAGCTCCCTGAACTCTGTCTGCTGCTGAGCCTCAAGTCACAGCTTCCCTGCTGAGTTCATTTTCTGGAGTGACGTTGCCCTGCACTCATCACCCCTCCAAACGTGACCTGTCTTCCAAGGTGGTAGCCATTCTTGCTGAAGACGTAAGATGTAGAACCCAGAGGAAAGAGAGCATGGGGAGTGAGGGCCCCACTTCCTCCCTCAGCTCACAGCACCCCCTTCTGGTCTCCACCCTCTGTACCCCAGTCTGCTCCAGCACACAGTAGGTGCCCAATACAGGTCAGTTCCTTCCCTTCCTGTTGCCGCCTTCCTTCCTTAGTGCTGGGCCCCTCCTGAACATCACGGTATTGAAAGTGGATGTCAGCCTGAGAGCTGGATACATATGACAGCATGACTTTTAGGAGACAAGGGACCCTCTGAGTGTCTGTGCTGAAACAGGTCACCCAAGACTGCCTCTTTGACTCTGGCAAAGTCATGGAAGCAACTGCATGTCACAGCAGGGCATGGCCTTCCCTGGTTGTGTGACCAACACCACGCAGGAGCTAAGAGCATGGCCGAGTTTGTTCATGAAGATGAGGAATGGCTCCCTACCTCCTCACAACGCAGGCTGTTGCTGGGAGCAGCAGCGGAGGGGTCAGCCACAGAGCAGCCTTTCTGTTGTCTTTTGATGAACATTGAATTGGAGGCTCTGGAGAAGGGTGCTCAGTGAGTGAATGCTGTCCGAGCTGGCTCCAGCCTGGAGACTTCAGCCCTTGGAGCCTTTTGGGTCTGCGGGGTACAGAGCCTGTTCTGTGTGAGTTACGCAGGAGGAAGTGTGCCTTCCCATGTCTCTCCCCCCAGCCTGGCCCCTGGCCCTCTGTCCTTTCCGCCTGGGACACGATGCCCATGTCCAGTGCCTTGAGGATTGTACGGTGTGACCGTGCACATTCTCATTTGATCCTCGCTACCATCCTGTGGGACCATCCTCACCTGACAGACGAAGGACAGGCTCAGAGAGGCCAAGCGTTCTGCCCAAAGACACATAGATAGTAAGTAACAGAATTGGGACCTGCTTCCAGGTCTTGTGACTTCACAATTCTAAGACAGGAAGGAGGGAGTGTGGCTCCATGGTATGTGTGGAAATGTCGCCCTACATTGGACTTGAATCATGTGGGCTGGGGTTCCTTACTTGGACCTTGGAACCATGGGCTTGCTGTTCTGTCTGGGACTTTTTTTGTGTGGAGAGTGCTGGAAGGACAGGGAAGAGGAAATGAGATTTCAGGAACTGCTCTGGGACAATTTAAGGTCATGGTGAGGGTCAGCCCAGGGAAGCATGGCCAAGTGAGGGATGGGTCTCTCTCACTCGTGCCTGCAGGGCTCACAATGAATAATTAGTGGGTGGCTGACTGATTATGGCAGAGAGACCAGCCTGAGATACTTGCCCTACTAGCTTAGACTGTGAGGAGCCTGCAGCATGCTCCGCCCCTAGTTCTGGCCCCTCACGGGAGAGGGGTCTGGCCCTACTCCAAGAAGGGAATCCATTTTGCATAGATTTTGCATAGTAGTTCCGAGAGCCCCCTACACACTCCCAGAACTGCTGTGCCCCGCGCCAGGGCGAGGGTGCCAGGCCCCCGTGTTGCTTGGTGCTTTGATTAACACAATAAGTTCACACTGGATACCGATGGGCGGGCAGGTGGGGGCTCATACCAGCTCCTGCTTGCTCCTGGCAACACCTCTTGGAAGCTGGTTTGGAGAGAAATCTCTCTCCCTCATGGCAAGAGCCCTGGCTTCTGATAAACAAGGGAGCGGAAGCCACCCTGGAACCTAGGGAAGGAGAGGGCCCAGGAAGGGGTAGATCTGGGGCCAAGTGCATAAGTACACCGAGGACAGAGGGTCTTGGCAACGCCGAGAGGGGCACGGAAGGAAAGAGAGCACAGAAATCTCAGTGAATGCTCCCATCCGAGCCCACCCTCTCTCCAGACTTTCTAAAAGGGAAGGAGGGTGGGGGTCTTGGCCATCTGAGCAGCTGGGCTGGAGCCATGCATCTGAGCATGGACTTGGCTGGACCTGTTGCTGGCAAAGCGTGCTGCAGGCGCTCTGGACTCTGTCTGATACCCAGCAGCCACAGCCTTGGCAGGTGAGCTGGGTTGCCACCTTTCCTAGCCCTGGAGGGCTGGCAGCTCTGAATGGACCAGGCCCGCGGATGGGAAAAGTGGTGCAGGCCGAGGGGTGGGTGGGTGGTTGGGGGGTGTGGGGTGAGACCCATACTCCCCAACACAAGGCTTTTCTCCATGTCTCCAAAATAGACCTGCCTCCCACTGGCCCCGAGACCAAGGGTCAACTGTACAGTCTTGTCCCAAAGAGGAACCTGAATCTGTGGAGGTGGCTGATCAGCCCAAGAATGTCATGATTCTTATCATCTGTCCACCTTTTGTTGATGTGGCATTTTCCTCCCCACTCCATCCATCTATTAACATTTATTGATAATCTGTTGCCTCAGGCAAGATGCTGCACAGTGAAAATAAAAGATGAAGAAGCTACAGCCCTGTCCTTGAGCTGTCCCCTCCGGATGTCCAGCATTGTGATGACTGCATTTCTGAACCAAGCCTGAGGACACACAGGTGACCAGGGAGCGTGTACACAGGGGAACAGGTGTGGAGACCATCCCTGAAAGGCTGACATATACTGTCCCCAAGCCGGGACTAAACAGAGAATTCACTCAGTCCTGGACACACTGCCCTCTTGTATAGTAGCTTTGCTGCTGAGGACAGTAAGGGCCACTGTTAGCTGAACACGTACTATGTGCCGGGCCTGCCCTGGACGAGTGCATGGCCTCTCACTCAGTCTCCTTCACTGGCCTGGAGAGAACGCTTTGTGCAGTAGGAGGTGGAGGCAGGCAGGCCAGTCAGTGGGGGCACTGCCCTTGTTGACTGACTGACTCCTGGGCTCCCCAGAGGCTTCGGACCACAGCCACAGTGGGCACAGCCTGCTGCCAGAGGCCCTGGTGTGTGGGCCCGAGGGTGCACAGAATGGTGCCCTCCAAACAGGAGCATCTCCGCTTCGCCAGCATTTGGAATGAAAAGAACTGCGTGAGGTGGAGTGGGGCAGCCACGTGAGACACAGGGTGGGAGGCCCAGGCACTCCTGGAGCGGCCTTATCAACTTGGCGACCTCACTTGGTTACTTGACCTCTCTGAGCCTGCTCTCATCATCGGTTCGAAAGGGAAACCGCGCTGCCGCCGCCTCCCTCACAGCAGGACTCAGGGGGAGCAATGAGATGTGTAAAACTGCCTGGTAAAATGCACAGTAGCAGACGTGATTGTTGTCACCCTTCCCGCACCTCGGCAAAGACCCGCGATCACACACCCTACCCAACGACGGATGCAGGGTGGCCCCGCCCCGTCAGCCGTCTCCCACCCTCATTGGTCCTGCCCTTTCTACTCCCCACCCTCCAATCTACCTGCCTCGGCTGAGGCTCTGAGGATAACTTTAAGTAGTAACTGACTCCAGGGGGCTGGAGAGCTGGGACCCCACCGAACCACATCTCCGGTGGTGCATCCTCAGCCACTGCTGCCAGGATCCGGTTTAATGCAGTCCGTTAGGGGCCTGGCTCGGTCTGCGGGCGGTGGGGTGGGGGGGGGAGGGGGGTAGGCAGTGGGAGTCTCAGAGCTCCATGCTCCTAGGCCTCAAGTCACCAGGTCGGAATTCCTGATTCCCGTCTCAGAAGCACGCCAGCGAGAGGGATCCTGTGGTGGCTGCTGTAGGGGGGGCCACGTGCGGGCTCAGGGTGGGGCCTAGTTCCAGGGAAATGATGGAGGCGCCGCAGGGAGCCAGCAGGGAGGCCCAGCGCGCACTCAGCAGCTTAGAGCTGTGAGCAGGGCCTCCTCTGCTCAAGCCTGAGCCGGGCACTTCATTTCCCAGAGACAACCGGCGCGCTTTAATAATGTCTACTTGGGTTAATGAAAGTTGTCGGTTTCATTTAATAAATACATTACCATTCTTGGCCATAAGGAATCGTCATGCCAGGCCCGGAGCTGTGCATAATGCCAGGGGAATAAGAAATGCTGGGAGCTGGGGACGGGTTGGGGGGGGTGGCGGTTGGCTAGCCTGGGGCAATGGGTGGAGAGCCAGGTGGGAGGGCTGAGGGGTCTTCCCCTTGAGAGTTCATCAGAGATCCCTTTCAGTGCACCTTTTCTCCAGGGCCTCACCCGAGCCACACAGGCGGGAGGGACTATCCACAGATGCTCCCATTTTTTTTTTGCAGGCTCAGACTGCCCCCTTGGGAGAGGGCATCAGGAGATAACTCTCCAAGTGGACTCAGGAAGACTTGGGAAGGCAACTCACAGGTCCAAGCTCCCAAGCCAATTGCCTTGGCCCAAGGTTGGCACTGAGGGAAGAGAACCCAGGGGCATGTTTAATATTCTGGGGACATTCTCCTCAAATTCTGCAGGGTCCTTAAGACTCCCCTGAACTGCCACAGCAGGGAGGGACTGACCTAGCCGATGGGTAGTTTCTAGCTGATGTAAGTAGCTTGAGAACCTGCCCATCACACAGCCTGTGACCCCAGGGCTTGGTAATTGCATGCAGATGTTGAGCCCAGTGACCAGGGGCCCTCCTGGGCATCAGTGAACTAGCCATGGGACTGGTCACGGGGCTGAAGGGTAGCCAGTGCCTCCCAGGGGCCATTGGTGGGTGGCAGGCTAGCTTGCAGGACAGGCTGGGGCTCTGGCTCCCTAGTCCAGGGGAAGCTGGAGTGGCAGAGCTGAGATGGGCCCACCTCGTCCTTTTATAAGAAGGGAAACTGAGGCCTGAGTGGCAAGGTGATCATCTCGCTTTAGCGAAATTTTGGCCTTTGACTGTGTGAGTATGTGATGGTCGGCGCTGTTTTCTGTTGGAAATGGGATCTTGCAGCTACGGAGGAATTACTGAGGGTGAGATCAGGTCCCAGAGGCCAGGAGGCGGGACCTTGCAGACCACGGCCGTGGCCCCTTCCACTGGAGGAAGCAGTCTCTGAGAAGGTGGGCTGCCCTCAGTGGAGGGGGCCAGGGGCTCTGGCTCCCCCAGGCCTGGAAATCAGCAGCCCTCCCAGTTCAGAGAACTGTTATTGCCATCATTGTTTGCTCTCTTGACAAAGGCTTCCTGTCCTCAGAGTAGTAATACTTGAGCAGCAAGGTCAAAGCAAGGGCACGGCGACAAGACTCGGATCTCCGTCCTTCCCACGGGCGCCAGTCCACAGATGGGGAACCCAAGTCCCCTTCCTTGCTGAAGGGCAGAATCCACCTTGGACGGGCCACCCCCTTCCCCTCCTTGAGTCCCAGTTCTATAGGGAGCACCGATGAAGAGAGAGGGGTGCTGCCCTGGAGAGTTTCCAGCCAACAGGGCCCCTAAGCAGGCCAGGCAGGATCCTATTCAGGGAAGGACAAAGGCCTCGTAGGGAAAACCCTCCAGTTGCAAGGCTGGGGAAAAGGCCCAGGGCCACACCCAGCCACCCAGTTCTCCCCTGAGCCTTGCTCGCCCCCACCCCCACCCTGGCCTGCCTGGTCAGTCTCTCACCAACTGCAGGAGAGGGTGGGGGCCACTGCCCCATCCACACCCTGTCACCCACCCCCCAGGAAGGAGCAGGCTCCTGGAGTCTGAGCTGGGTGACTGATCCAGGAACATTGCCTAGGTGGGGTGGGGTGGGGTGGGTAGGAGAGAAAGGCGGGAGGCACCTGAACAGGTGGTCTTGGAGCCCCCACAGGAGCCTCCCATCCACCTGGCAGGTTGAATAACAAAGCATTTGTGAAATCTAATTAGTGCAGCCTTAACTTCTGACTTCTTGTGCACAGGGCTCCTCCTCTAGCTCCAGGCTCTGCAGCTGCATTAAGCTGCCTAAGACCGTCTCATTAAATTCACTAACCTTGCTTTTCAACTGCGTTTAGCCCCTGGTGCCCTTCTCTGTCTGTGGGAGGTTCGCGCCTGGCCTGACTAGAGTGGTTCCCAGGCAGGTGTTTTAGGAATGAGCCCCCACCCTCTCCTCTTCCCCAAAAGCTGCTTTCTCCTGAGTCGGTAATTACCATGAACCAACCCATCCACACACATCCTTGGCTCCAGTAGGAACCCCCACTTCTCACCTCTCCCTGCCTAAGGGGATGGTGGTCTGGGTGGTGCAGGGAATTGAACCCAGAACGGGGGCTGGTGCAGAGCAGAGTACTGGGCACACTGGCGGGGGCTGCCAACCACACACGTGGTCTGTGATCTGCAGTAGAGATGCTGGCAATCTAGATATGCCAAAGAGAGGCTGTGCTGTGTATCAACGTATGAGAAAAACACGGCATATTTAGGGGGTTAGTCCTAACGGCAATTTCAGCTGTCCACTGGGGGTCTTGGAATGTATCCCTAGCAACTAAGGAGGGATTACTGTAATAGGCCCTCCATCAAAGGAAAATTTTCTCTCTTGAGAAAAGTTAAATGAGATAATGCAGGTGACGTCTTTAGTCCTGTTCTTGGCTCGCGGTGCTCAGGGAACACTAGCTGTCACTGCTCTTACCATTACCAGCTCCGTCGAAACCTTTCCCATCACTCTCCTGCTCTACCCTATTTGCATCTCCAGCTTCGAATGACTCTGAGGGATGATGTCTTCCGCGGAGTCAGACTTCTCTGAAACCTCAAGGGTAGTTTTCTGTGCAATCTACACGGCAGTCTGGGCTCGCTTGGTTGGTGCCCTCGGTGAGCACATGAAGCGAAGCCGCATTTCCCTAGCCTGTGCTGCTTCAGCCTTGACTTTGGGGACTTAGAGCACTTTCACGGTTTCCACCTAATCGTCTTCACTTTCTGCTTTACCATTGTCTTAGGCCTCCTCTCTCTCCGGAAGGAATGGCAGGCAGAAGGACATGCCAGGCATTGGCATATAATTTGCCTGAGCTCGCTTTCCTATCTGCTCCCACAGTGGGCTGCTCTCCGGGCCATAACCTGTTGGGCACACCTGTCCCCAGACCCTTTTTTTGGGCAGATAAGACCACAGTGGCCTCCCCACCTGCTCCTTACACATCAGCCTCTCTGCAACCCATTCTCCACAGACCAGCCACTCTGATGCTTTAGGAACAGGTCACATCTCGGCTTGACCCGTCAGCTTAGGCTAATGACCCAAATTCCTAACAGGCTGCCCTGTCTCTCTGGAACCTACCACCCTGCTATGTCCTTTTCTGGTGCCTTTGGCCACATGGATCTTCCTTGGTTCCTTATGTGCTGTGCTGTCCCACTCAGTCTCACCTCCTCAAGGAGGCCTCCCTGCCCCAGGCCCTGTCCAGCTCAGGACACACTCATGTCACCTGTGCTTCTCCTCACAGCTGTCACCACTGTTGCAATGACATACTTGTGATGTGTTTGGTGGGCTGTCAACCCGCCACTAGGATTTTGGTCCAAGAGTGCACGTGCTCAGCGTGGTGTCGGCAGGGCCCCGGCATGCAGGAAATCACAAGCGTTCCGTTGCCATGTGAGTGAATGAATGCATATGACACCAGTTTGGGTTAGTTTGTTCTGTCTTATACTTGTTCTCACTATGTTCTCTTATTATCTGGCGAGCTTGTAAGTGATAAGGAACAGTTTTTTAAAAATGTACACTCATTTAAAAAATGAGATATAGTTCACATAACATAAAATCTGCCCTTTAAAAATGTACCTACGGTTATGTGGTTTCTAAGTATATTTACACATTTTGCAATGGTTGCCATCAGCTAATTCTGGAACATTTTCCTCACCCTGATAATGGACCCTGTGCCCATCAGTAGTCACCTTCCATACCCCTTCCGCCCCCCGGCGACCACTAACCTACCCTCTGTCTCTATGGCGTTCACTGTTTTGGACATTTCATATAAATGGAATTAGATGTAAGTGGCCTTTTATGATTGCTCCTGTCAGCACACGACTTCAGGGCTCACCCATGCTGGGACAGGTATCGGGGCCCCACTCCTCTTCATGGCAGAATAATGTCCCATGGCATGGGCGCGCCACATTTGTTTACCTGTCCCTCACCGGTGAGATGTTTGGGCTTCCACTCTTTGGTTGTTATGAATAAAGCTGCCTGGCCCTTTGTGTAAAGTCCCCGCGTGAGCATGCGTCTTCAGGTTTCCCGGGCAGGTACCGAGGGAGGGAGTTGCTGGGTGACATGGCGACTCTGTGTTTCACTTCTAGCAGAACTGCTAAACTGTTTCCTACGGACAGTTTTGTTGTTATTTATTTAATTTTTTTTAAGTGAAGGAGATGAACCAGTGTAGAGCTTCCTAATTTTTAATTTTCATTTATTGTTGGTAAAAAGCTCCTTTAGAAATATTTTTAAAACCATGGGATGTCTTGGCAGAGAATTGTGTTTGTGCGAATATACCTAATTTCAGGGGTGTGAGGACCATCAGACATGGGCTGTGGACCCCAATGTTCCGTGATTACAGGCTCTCACGTGCAGCGCTTGAAGATTGTATTAGTTTCTCAAACATAAAGCTCCACCTACATTTTTGGCTTTTCCACATGGATAAAGGAAATGGATAATCTGACTAATAATTTCTGATCCATGTCTGATTTCCATCTGGGATCCAAACATTCAGCAGCCAATCGGCTGCCCCGATTTTTCCACCCACTCTGTAATCATCTGATTGATGTGCAATTATCTCGCTCTGCTCCAGCACACGCTCTTCCCCTTCTCATGTTTGCAATCCGACGCCAGATAACCTTCATTTTTCCCCATTTATTTTGTGTATTGGCCACTGTTTGATGTAATTATTTTTGCAATCATCTTCTATTAGGTGAAAGAATATTGCAGTAGAGAAAGGAGGAAAAAGAAAATAAATGCCTTCCTGGCAAGTTCTAATATTTTATGTTCACAAATAATCTCCCAATATCAGAGCAATAATATTATTTTCTCAATGTGCATTTATTAAAATGTAAAGTAGCTCCATCAGATTGGGAACGAAAACCCTTGCATTACCTTGGCCGGAAAAATATCACTTATTTATTTCAGATTATATATCTGGAATTTTAATGCTGCTGCTTCCCTCCTGACCCTCCCTCCCTCCCCCCCGGCCCACACACCCACACATAGCCTTTATCTAGCAGAGGAGTGAACCTGGAGGGTTGATTTCCGAAGAGGCAATGAGGGATGCTCAGGACCTTAATTTCGTTTTAAGAATTGCTTTTGACTCTTGATTTACAACCAGGTGCTTTCGGTGTAATTCTTCTGGTTGAAAACTGAATAGATCTCTCCCATTGTAGGTGGCACTTTGGCACCACACTTTAAGACTGAGGTACAGAGGTGAGGGAGGAGCCGAGAAGACTTAGGAAGAAGAAGAGGGATTAACAAGGTGGATTTTAGGGGTTGGAAGAGCTGACTCAATTATCTGTTTCCCTGAAGCATCTAATGGGATACCCCTTGGACATTAGTTTGAAGTCAGGATATTAACTTCCAGGAGCCTCTTGAAGAAGATACCGGGCTGGAAGTCAGAAGCCAGGACATCTAAGCCTGTTTCCCCTGTAAGAAGCTTTCTGAGCTTTTGGGCAGTTTTTTCAAGTGCAGAAGGCAATGGTGAGGTGGATGGACAGATTTTAATCCTGGGTGTGTATTAGAAGGTCCTGGGAGCTTTGGAAACTCTCGTGATGCCCAGACCTTTAGATCAATTAAATCAGATTTCTTACGAGTAGGTAGGTAGATCTGGACGTTGGTGACTTTATGAAACACTCCCAGGGTGATCCTATCACCTGGTCCAGTTGACCTCAAAGGCTCCTTCAGGCTCCTGGTTGCCTGATGCTATGAGGCTGGGCAGTGATGTGTCACCAGCTGAAGCTGGTGAGACAGGTTGGCAGACAAATGGGCCCCTGTCACTGGGTCATGATTCCGAGCTGGGGTTTGAGGTGTCTCCACTGAGGGACTCTGGGGGTGGGGGGTGAATGGAATGGAATTTCCTTCGGCACCAGGCCTGGATTGGGCAGGTAAATCGCCCTTTCTTTGTGGGCCCTTGGTGCCGAGAAGATGGATGAGCCAGGGCAGGTAAAATAGCTTTTGTTCCTTAGAGAAAGGCATGTAGAAAGATGAGGCAGGCTTATTATTTTTAGAGAGGAACTGGGACTGTTTAGCCTAGAAAAGAGGGGACCAAGGGGGGCATGATTTGTGATCTTCGAGAGGCTGAAAGGTTGTCTTGTAGAAGAGGGATTGGAGTGATTCTAGGTGCTCAGGGGGCTGAACCCAGGCTGATGGGGAGGGAGTCCAGGAAACTCATTTTGCTGCATTAGAAAAGGGAATTGTTGCAATGCAGCCCTGTGCCCTGTATCCCCTGCCCATGTCTCTGTCTTAGCGTCTGCTTTTATGACCATCTCTCTACCTTGAGACCATATCGTTTCCATTTTCGTATTCCTAGCACCAAATCCAGTTCCTGACACAGTCCTCAATTAATGTTTATCATTTCTGTGATTATTAATTACTGTCATTAATGCCCACTGTGCAAAGCACTTTTCTTGCTTTATTTCCTTTAACCCTTCCAGTGTTTTGTGAGCCGGGTAGAGTTATCACCCCACTCTGCAGTTAAGGAAGCTGGAGCTTAGGGAGGTCAAGTCATGTGCAAAGTCACAGCCAGTATGTAGCAGAGGCTGGCTGTGAAGTCCAGCCTGTCAGACTTCAAAGCCATGCTCCTAGCTGCCTGCCAGGACCCTGGGTGGGCTCCTCATCCCCACAGGCATTGAGGTTGAAGTTAGACAACTATTTGGTTGACCCGGTTATGCCATGAGTACAAATTGAGTTAGATTAGTCCCAGATGGTGATGGAGCCGGAGGCTGGGTAGATTTTAAAGTCCGAAGTCACCTGGTTCCTGCTCCCCTCAACCTCTTACCCTGGGCCCCGTCAGCAAGGTGCTGGCCTGGTCCAGGCAGAGAGCCTCAGTGCCTTCGACCACATAGTTCCATGATGGAGCTGCTCTCCTGGCAGCTGTGGACATCTCCAGATAGTGGGTTTGGTGGCTTCTTTTGCCACCTGACTGTGGTTCTCATTAAGCCCCATGGTCACATGTCCGTGACCATGAGCAGCAGACTCCTTCATAAGCCCCTGGTGACAGGACATAATGGAGAGAGGTGTTCTGAGTGTGTGTGTGGGCACACATGACTACTCTGGGCAAGAAATGTGTTGGCTTCTCTGTGCATCTCACGCGGATGCAGAGATCACATTGCTGCATGGCTCGGGGTACTGGCAGAGGGGTGGAAGCAGCCGACAAAGGAGGGAGTGCTCCAAGGAAGTCTTTCATCAAAGGGATGGCATAGCTAAAAGCACAGAAATAATATTCCTGAGACAGCACAGCCAATTAGTGGAAGGCTGCAAGGAGAATGGCGAGGTGGAAGCCAGGGAGAATGAATGGGAGAGGGGCTAGCGTGGGGTGAGGAGAGACAGGAAAAGGGAGAGGGGGAGGAAATTGTGGTGGGATGGGTGATTCCTTTAACATGGTGTACACTGCTTTAGAGGTTGTGGCATTCTGCCCTGGCCACGTGGCTCAGCTGGTTGGAGCATTGTCCCCGTATACCGAAAGGTTGTAGGTTCGATTCTGGTCAGGGCACATATCTAGGTTTTGGGTCTAATCCCCAGTTGAGGCAAGTGATCAATATCTCATTCTCACATGGATGTTTCTCTCTCTCTCTCTCTAATTAGTAAACATATCCTCAGTGAGGATTAAATACATAAATAAATGAATAAATTCTTTAAAAAGCTCCCCCCCTCCCAAACAAATGATTGTGGTGTTCTTAAACATGGCCAAAATCCAGAAGCACAGAGAAAGAATTGAGTTAGATGTGGTGATGCCCCCCCTGGGAGACAGGTTAGGCAGCGAGGTGTCCCGGAAAACTCTCTCTCTGGGAGAGGGGTGGGTGGCATGGTTGTGATGAGATTCTAAGGACAAACAAAGGAGTGAACGTTTGAGAATCTGGCACTTAAAATATGTGGTCCTGTTTGTTGCTGGAAACAAACCTAGAGGAGAGGTGAGTGGATTCCCACGTTGCAGATGAGGGAACAGGCTCAGAGAGGTTGGGAAGATTAAAATAGAAGCTGTGTGGAGAGGGACAACATGACTCAGCCCATGTGTTCCTGCCACCGTAGCAGGTCACAGTGTGGACAGGCCCTAGGTGGGCGGGCTGCACTGCAGTTGGGGATGGAAGAAGATGCTTTCTGAGGAGACTTTCGCAGGAATGCAGCCCTGTGGGTTTACCCAGTGGATTCTGGGAGGGTCTTTCCGGCCTGAGCAGGCTGAAGCCACAGTCTCGGCCCACAGGTCAGGAGAAGTCGGGTACCTGGCAGTTTGGAAAGGTCCACCCATCATCAAACAGATGTGGATTTGGTTGGTGGGTACATCATGAAATTAACTCTCAGGGGAGGGATGAGGGAGGAGGGGCACCCCAGATTCACTGCAGAGAAGCTCAGAACTCTGTCTAGGGCACAGGTAAACTGATATTTGGGACCAAAGTTCAAGCCTGGACATTCACTTTGATTTCTGGTTTTCAGAATTTACACGTATCTACTTTTGAAATGAATTTGAAGAGAGACATATTCTTAGGGAACTAAGAACCCCTCCAAAAGTTCTTCTAGCTTAAATACATTACCAAACGGGTTGTAGAGGAAATTACGATGCATAACTAGAGCTACCGTTACTGGGTCCCTGAGAGAGGACTGCATGGTGTGATACTGTGTTAGGTACATCACACGTGTTATTTTTTAAAATATACCCTGCAACCCAGCAAGATAGGTATTTTTATTCCCATATTCAGGATGAGGAGTACACTCAAGCCCGGAGAGATTGACTTTCCCAGATCTCTGAAGTCTAAGCAGCAGAACTAAGACTGACTTAGAAGTGCATGCACTTTCCACTCTGTCACATGAGGCTGTGAAAACTGCAAGTCTCAGAACAGAAAGCTCAAGTTCCGCTAAACTTCCCTGTCCACCGCAGGGGCCTTCCTGGAGCCTCTGGAAGACTCATTAATTACTTCACGAGGAAGATGTTTCACTGTTTAATCCTTCCCTTGTCCACCCATAGAATATTTAATGAGTGCCTGCTGTGTGTCAGATTCTCTTCTAGAAGTCTGAAAGCCAGACAAGGGCCTGGCTCTCGTGGATCCTGACTAGTGGGGGGGGGGGCAAGCATTAGACAATAAAAAGTACCTAGGCGAGAGTTTCAGGGTGGTGACAGATGCCTTAGAGACAGTGAAACGGAGTGGCAGAGAGTACCTGGGCATGGGGGCCACCTTAGGTTGAACAGTTAGGGAAAACCTTACTAAAGAGGTGACAACAAATGACAAGAAGAGTCCCACCTTCCAAAGATCCAGGGAAGAGCATCTGAAGCAGAAAGCACCAGAGAAGGCTTTGAGGAGAGCCTGAATTCGCCACATTAAAGAAAGACAATCGCCTGGAGGAAAAGCAAGTAGGAGCAGGGCAGGAGGAGGGGAGCCCAGAGAGGAGGGCAGATGGTGTAGGGCCCACCTGCCATAATGAGGACTTTTGGGTTTTATCCTAAGTGTTGTAGGAAACCATTGGATGGGCTTGATTGGGCAAGTGACATGCCATAATCTGATTCTTATTTTTAAAAGATGCTGTGCGGAGATGGGATTGCAAGGGGTACTTCCAATTGTTGGAAAGATTATTGCCTCTTTTGTTGATGAAACTTGGTGCTGTTAGTAACGGCTCCTGCACCAAAACCCAAAACACAGCCACAAACGAGGTTGCTTTCCTCTTCCAATTTTTCTTATCAGCCACTGTATTTCCTTTCAGTTCTCTCTCAACTTCCCCTGTTATTTCAGTCAGCCCTTCCTTGGATTCTAGACTCCTCACAAGTTTGGCCAATCTTCCTTGGCTGATCTCTTGTTTGTCCTTGTCTTTATTACAATGTGCTACCCAGGATCCAACACACTTTTGAGCAGCCCAGGACTCAGAGGGACTGTTCTTTCCATGGACAGCCGCTCATTAAGAGCATTACGCTAAGTCTTCATGGGCCAGGAGTTCTGAATGTGGGGCTCGTGTGTCCACGAGTGGGTCCGCACACATCACACACAAGGGTATATGCATGTATGTGCAAATGCGTGTTGTGTGCATTTCTGAGAAGAGAGTCCATAGCGTTCACTCAAGTCAAATTTTCACCAGCATTACAAGTAGGGAACTACTGCCCTAGAAAGTTTAATCAAGGGCCCTGGCTGGCGTGGCTCAGTGGATTGAGTGCCAGCCTGTGAACCAAAGGGTCGCCGGTTCGATTCCCAGTCAGGGCACATGCCTGGGTTGCCGGCCAGGTCCCCAGTAGGGGGCATGTGAGAGGCAACCATACATTGCCTCTTTCTCTTTCTCCTTCCCATCCCCTCTCTAAAAATAAATAAATAAAAAAAGATTGCTTTTGAAAAAAGAAAGTTTAATCCAGGGATTGTCACACTGAGTAGAAGCTACAATTAGTGCTTTCTCTGATCCTACATTCATCTTCCTGTCTGCTCCAGATGCCTTTACAGGTCTCTTGATCTCTCCTTCCTGCCTCAAACCCTACTTTAAATTCCTTTGCTAGCTTCTTGCATTTCAGGGAAACCCAGAGAAGGCAACCTGTGGTTTTTGCTTTTTTCTTAGAGGAGAGACTAGTGGTCAAGGCTGTGTCCCACTAACAAGGATGAGGACAGATAGAGCAATGGGCCTGGGGCCCAGGGTTCTCTTCTCCTTCTTCTCCCATACTCGTACATCGTTGGAACCGACCCGCGTGCTTGACTTGCAGATTTTTCAAGAGCAGAGCCCAGAATCTGTTAAAGGGCTTGAATGCAAGCTCATGCAAAGGGCAAAGTCATCTTAAAAGAATTATTATTCATTTCCCATTGCAGTTAATTTTGGCACCTTCATCAGGATTTAAATTCTAGTACCATATCATATCAAAGGAAAAAAGTATTTGATGTACATGTTAATTACTGCTAAGATGTAGCTACTTAAATCAAGAGTTTAATCTTCATTTGACTATTCAGAACAGCTCTGCATGGGGGGTGGGGAGAAGCCCTTTTGATTTGCGTTATTTATATAGATGATGAGAACGTCAAGTAAAATGGCTCCCTATTTTCTAAACCAACACTTGAAATTAGTACCCAGCCAAAGGAAAAATAGTTAGGAAAATCAAGTCCCTCTAGGAATCCCCAAGTCTGCCTGTTCTGTGAAGTATGAGGAGGCAGTGAATAATATAATTTCGTGTGCTCAGAGACTTGAGGCTCTGCAGAGCAGTAGCCTAACGGTAAGTGAAATCTTAAAAGCATGTTAGAGACTTAAAGAGTAGCTCTATGCAGAGAATAATGTACTATTATTTAAAAGCTCAATTGCCAAAACAATGCTACTCTTGGATACACTCTTTATAAAAGCCATCTTGGATGAATCCCTAATGTGCATTTTTTTTTTTATACCACAAAACTATAAAACCCACCGAAATACCAAGCTATTTACCAAGTGATTAAGTCATAGCCATTTATTATGGTTTTACTAGAATGTTGTTTTCTTGGATTTCCAAGGCTTTTTATCGCCTCAGATGTAACACACTGCTCCTAATAATCCCTATTGATTTCACTATATTACCTTATGTTTTTAGATCTGCTTCACTGTCTTGCACTAAATTCTAACCTGAATGCGCTGTGTACAATGAGATATATCACTATATCTCTCAAACCTCATGAAGATAATCATCTTGCCTGACGTGGGTGAAACATGCTGATTTTTGGCTGCTGACAGAGTTGGGGACCTGAGGGGGAGGGGTCCTAGGCAGCCCCTAGGAGCCTGCCGGCTGTGATGCTTCTGGCCCGGGGCCCTGGAGGGTGTGGGAGTCAGGACCTCGGGACAGGTTAGAGGACGCCTCTGGGATGGCATTGGTGTCACTGCTATGCTACAGTGGCTCATCTCTCTTGGGGTTTGTGGCCCAGACTGCATCCTCAGGGTACTTTGCCGACAGTCATTGTTCACGTGCCAAATCGGCGAGTGGAGAATTTGGAGAAAGTTCTTAGAGAAAGTTCCCGCAACTTCGTGTGCTGTTGAACACGGTGGCACATTGTCTCATACTGGACCCTGAGCCTTCCTTCTCTGGACAAAGGAGACAGTGGCTGCTCTGGCCGGTGAGTGAAGTGGCCACCAATCCCTCTGGGGGAAGGGCCGCTGGTAAGCCCTCTGCCAGGCAGCTGTTGGTGGCCCCCATGGCCACAGCAAGGCCTTGTACACTCTTATCAGGTCCCCGTGTAATGAACTTGACAGCTTCGTTACACTTGAGGGGAGACTGGGCTCTTGACTCCCAGGAGCTCAAATTCTAAAGGAGGAAATTAATCACAATTGCCACACTTCTCATGATGCAAACGACATGCCAGAAGCTGTTCTATGTGCTTTATCTGTATCCATTCTTTTAATCCTACAATAGATCTTGTAAGGCAGGTCCTATTCCACCACAAGGAAACTGAGGCACTGAGAGGTTAGGGGCTTTGCAAAAGGTCACACAATGAGGGTGTGGTGGCTCCAGAGTTCCACACCAGCCCACCTGACTCCCAGAGTCCAGGCTCTTGCTTAATGACATTTACATCATTGTTATAACCTATGAAGTATTGTCCACCAGTTATTTCATGCAATCATCCCAACAACCTTTGGTCCCATTTCAGAGACAGAAAAACAGAAGTAAGTGGTCATTTGTCTATGAAGGCACAGCCCAATCTGCAAGCCTGCTGGCAGGACAGCTTTCTTCTTCTCTCCCTTTTTCTTTTTTAAAAATCCTCATCTAAGGATATGTTTGTTTATTTATTTTTGAGAGAGAGTGCGCGCGCGCGAGAGAGAGATATGAGAAAGAGAGAGAGAGATGTGAGAGAGAAACATCAATCAGTTGCCTTTCTTATGTGCCCTGACCTAGGATTGAACCTGCAACCTAGGTATGTGTCCGGACCGGGAATTGAACTGCAACCTCTTGATGTGTGGTTATGGGACGAAGCTCCAACCAACTGAACCACCTGGCTAGGTCCTCTCTCCCTCTCTGAAACACTCCCATGTGGTGGAAGACATGCCAACATGGCACACAGAAGGGAAGCCAAGGGTCCAGGCATGGTGCAGTCTGCCTCATAGGAAGCCAGTCCCCTCCATGGGGGTGTATGAGGTGAGCCCCCTGAAAGCAGTGTCAGAGCAGCAAATGAGCTCAAATTGGATTGCGTGCAGGTGGCTGAACGGGGGGACTCAGCTCCTGCACATCTCTGTGGGCACCCGCTCTCATGTTGGCTGCTCCTTCACTGTAACTCCAAGGTCTGAAGGAAGGAACAGTGTTGGTATTTTATGATGTTGTCTGCTTGATGTGCTGGTGAGATTTTGCAGCCACAGGACTGATCAGAAAAGCATCTGTGTGAATCGTGAGTGGTGAGAAAGGAGGAGAAATCTGAAGTGTGAGAAGGGAGGTAGAAAGGGCAGAGGTGACAGGGCAGCAAGGAAAGGGAGAGCACTGTGCTCTGGGCTGAGCTGTGTGCATGGCGTTCCCTCTTGCTTTTTTCTTTTGTTCTTGTTTAAAGATTTTATTTAGCTATTCTTAGAGAGAGGGGAAAGGAGGTAGGGAGAGAAGGAGAGAAACATCAATGTGAAAGAGAAACATTGATTGGTTGCCTCTTGCGTGCACCCTGACCCGCAAACCAGGCATGTGCCCTGGGTTCAAACCTGCAACCCAGACATGTGCCCTGACCGGGAATTGAACTGACAACCTTTTGCTTTTCAGGATGATGCCCAACCCACTGAGCCACACCAGTCACGCCGCTCTTGCTTTTTTAAGATAAAAGGAAAGACTTGCCAGGGGAGGTAAGGAGAATGTCACTGACCAACTCTCAAGCTAGAAGACAAAGGCACACAGTGAAATTCTAGGTCCTGAAGGAACTGAACCAACCAACCAATCAACTGAGCAGAAAGCTTGTTTCCTTGTATTGGGGCCTGAGTTGAACCTAGCAATAAAAGTTATGCCGTTTTCTCCCCAGTTCAGAAGGGCTGGCAGGTGGATATTTTAACCCACTGAGAAAATAACATTGCACAGTTGCCTGAAGTCAACAAATAATAGTTGAACAGGTCAGAATCAAAGAGACAGAAGCTCGGATGAGGAGGCAGAAGGACAAGTGTCTTCTTCACCTGCAGTGACTGCTCTTCCACCTGTGGCCTCAGAAGGACCATCCTTGCTGGTGACAGACATTGATTTAGAACTCTGCAATCCCTGGAAGACAGGTCAGGCTCCTAACAAGGAACATGCCTTTTTGTGTCAAATCAATAGGAGTGAAGAACAAGGACCACTGGTGGGGGAGTGGGGGGCCAGAATGAAAGATGGGAAGGTCAGAGAATGGGGATGTTGGTACAGCTGAGATCATCTGTTATTCTCATGAAACAGATGATTCTTTTCTTGTCTTCTGATTTGGGCTAGGGAAAGAAAACAAAACCCCAGGTTTTTCTTAGACCATGAAGCATGAATTACTTACACCAGATAGATGAGGAAAGCACCATCAGGTGCTTAAAAAGCAATTATAATGAGAAGATCAAGAATCTGTGGTTCATTTCTAGCAGGTAAACAAATGCCTATTTAGACTGGTGTGAACACCGGCGTCTCCCCTTCCCGGTCCCGGTGCCTTCACGGGGGGCTCGGAACACTCTCCTATGTTATCCACCTGACAGATTATGTTCCGCAGAGGCAGGCTGCCTGGGCATGTCGTGTAATTCAGCATTAAGCATCCTATTGATTCTCTGAAGTGCTGCCATGGATGTTAATGGAGACAAATATTGTGGCTGTGATTTTTCAAAGGGTTGAGTAATTCCCAAGCATCTATAACGTCTGTCATTATGTAACATGGGGTGACCTCAAGATCTCTGACTAGAGGCCAACTATGAAGGCTGGACAGTGAAAGGGGCCCTTGGGCTCTGACCCAGGTCCTGAGGAGGTAGCCTGTCCTTTTTCAAGATCAAGGTAAGGACAATGGGAATTGGGGTGGAGGGACCGGGTGGTGGTGGTGGAAGTGGAAGCAGAGGTGATTGTGACAGCATTTTCTGGTGACTCATCACAAAGGTCACTGATTATTAGAAAGTAGGGCGTTCTACACTCTTGTCATGAAAGCTTGCCAGGCCCTGGGAAGTCAGCTCCTACCCTGTTGTAGAGAGTAGGGTGGGTGGTCCTCATTTATCAGCCAGAAGCATGGCAGAGCCTGGACGACAATGAAGCAGAGGTCCTCTGGTCCTGCAGCACCTGTGCCCTGCTCCATCTGCGCATGTGACTACATTAGTGTGTGACTCCAGTGACTGCTTTCAGAGAGGTTAAGTTTCTTGCTCAAGGTCACACAGCAGGGTAATCAGGGACTGGGCTTTAATCCAGCTCTGAGGATTTCCTACCCAGGGCTATTCTCAGTCACCTTTAGGTAGGGTCTCTGGAAACTGTTTGAGTATATGACCTGAAACAAGCGATATTTCCTTCCACAAAGACTCTAAAAACCTCAGGGTTAGTAATTGTAAGAAATCAGTTACTCACAAATCCCATTTTAGTCAAATTCTGCAGGCTGCCTAATCTTTCCTATACTCCAGTTCAGTCTCCACGCTGCTGCTCACATCATCATTCCATAAGACACATCTGATATTGTCACTTGCCGACACAGAGACCTCCATCAGCCCCTCTCTGAGGAAAGGATACATTCCTTGGCCCCATCCTCAAAATCTCCCCCTCCCCCCCAGTCTTCGGTTTCATGTCCTGCCCCTCCTGGTCCCAGCAGACTCTCTGGACGTTGCTGACCATTCTATACCCTCCCATTCTCTGTGTGCTTTGCATGGGAAATTCCCTGTGTCTTCAACATCTTTCCCTTGCCTGCTGCTGAGGAAACTCCCATCCCTCCTTCAAAAGAACCTGTCCTTCTACCTCACCTCTGAGAACCCTCCCTGCCTTTCCCATGTGGGGTTAGGAGCAGCCCTGCCCCTCCAAGATCCCATAGCTTCCTTTATTATAGCTTTATTCTAACAGCCTTCTTGTTGGACTGTGCGTGTGTGTTTTCTTGTCTGCTTCCATTGCTATTTGAATTTCTGGGGTGAGGGGAGGTACCTTTTCCCTTTTCTATCCCACTTCTTGGCACCCAGTAGGTGTACTCTATGTGCTTACTCAATGAATGGGGGGAATGTGTTCTGGAACAGCAGGCTGTTGGGGTAGGAGCTGCCAGCAAGGTTGAAGGTGCATATGTTGGCCCTGTGAGACACATATTTCCATAGTCTTGGGTCCAGGATGGACCTGAAAGGGATTGAGACCTAGAGGCAGAAGAGCAGTGCCTCACTTCAGCAGCATGTCAGGGGTGCAGGAGGGTGTGCCCTTTGCCACCATGTTCTTTGAACCCAGTGGCCCTGAGTGTATGTGCAACCACGTGCCCCTTGGGGAGCCGATGCTGACATTCAAATGGAAAAGCCGCACACTCTACTTTGATAGTCACCAGACTGATGAGTAGGGTTGATATTTAAATATTTAATAACTGGCTCAGCAGGTGCACTGACCACTCAGAATGAACACAGGTCACAGGGCTGAAGGGGAATCCTTTGGGCCAAGCATTAACTCTTTAGTGCTGGACAGCAAGGGGTATCTTGGATGCGGGTCTGGGAATAGCGGAGGCATGTTGGGTGAGGGGGTTTGGAACAGTGACTCCTTTCCTGTCAATATGAAAATATTTCAGTATTTTAACAATGCACACTGGTAGGGCTCTACCAGTGCCTACCAGCCTATTGATAAGTCCCACTAAAGAACAGCAACACATTTTGAACTCATACTCAAAAGACTATGTGTGTCTGTGCATATGTGAAAGAACGAGACACAGCTTTCATAAGTCAGCAGCACTTCCTTGTATTTCAACGTAAAGAGAAGGAAGTGGAAATAAGGAAACTGCAGGTCTAGATAGAGTGAGCTCACAGCAGTGGGTGTGGGCCTGTCTGGGAGGTGGCTGCATGGCTCTTGGAATCACTGGGCTCATGAGGAAGGACAAGTAGGTGGAGGCCGGGTTGTGTGGAGCCTGAAAAGCCACATGAAGTTTTGCTATCCTGCCTGCATTCCCAGGTTCCCATCCTCTAGCCAAACCTCACTGTTCGGGCAGGCTTCCAGGCGGCCCTTGCTGGGACCAGCCCCAAGTCTGGGGCTGTCCCCTGGGGAGTGGGACTAGGTCTTCCTTAGTTAGGAATGTCGTGGCAGCCTCCCTGGTTCCATGGTGACTGACGTGCCCTTCCGCTGCCACCCACGTGGCCCATGTGCCCTACCGCGGTACATCATCTCCTAATTAACACGTCTTGTCAGGTCCGGCAGTTGGCTTTGGTAAACATGCTCCTAGCAGCTGTCACCGGGCCTCTGCGTGGGGCCTGCCGCCTCATTAGCTCCAGAGAGGGAGGTGGCACTGGCACAGGGCGGAGGGGGAGGATGTTCTTTGTGGGGTGTTGGCAGGAGGAGAGAGATGTTGGATGCTCCGAGAGAACTTCCGGGCCCCGCGGAGGACTGAGTTCAGAGTGTGGTGGGCTTCTCTTTTCCTTAGTGCGGTGACAGGACAGGGTGGGTGCCAGAGTGCCCAGGAACTGGAAGACCTGAATCCTCACGGTGACTCTGCCACCACCTAGGAAGGGTCAATGTCCCCCTTGAATTTGTATGTGGAGCTTTAACATTCCCTGTGGTGGTGGTGTTAAGCAGTGGACCTCTGGGAGGTAGTTAGGTTTAGGTGAGGCCATGTGGGTGGAGCTCCAGGTTGGGATTAGTGCCCTTATACAATAAAAAGAGGAAAAGATCTTTCTGCACACACCAGGGACAGGCCTCATGAGAATGTAACGGGGAAGAGAATCTGGTCATGCTGAGATCCTACTCTCGGACTTCCAGCCTCCGGAACCTTGTCTGTGGCGTGAGCCACATCCTCTGTAGTACATTCTTCAAGCAGCTTGCCTGGATTCAGAAAAAGTCTCAGCCTCCTCATTTGAAAGATGGGTATGGTCCCAGCCCCACCTACGCACAGGCTTGCTGGGTGGGTCTAATGAGAAAAGAGAAATTCTGAGGGGTTAACAACTCTCTGTACTGAGATAACAAGGCATGACACGGCTCTAATTTGGGGATACCAGGGAGCACTCTTGGCTCAGACAAGATTAGTGCTGTGATGTGTCTCTGAACACAGCTCACGCACCTTTCTGGGGCTTCCTGCTTGCATCATCTGGCCACTCGTTTTTATCAAACCCTTGCTCTCCCCTTTGTAATCCTGCCTAAGCTCTCTGCCTCCTTGGTGGGCCAGCCCGGCCTCCCCTCCTCCATGGGGAGGATTGTGAGGAGACCCCAGAAGGAAATGCTCTTCTTTATCTGGCTGCCAGAGTGCCACCCAGGGCTCAGGGGCCAAGCAGCCTCCCTCCCTCTCAGTTACTGGGTAGACAGATGGAGCCCACCCCTCTGCCTTTCCCCCTGTCCTGGAGTTTAAGTACAGAGTAGGCAGTTGATGAAAGTCTGTGGCACAGGAGAAACCATGTGTTTCATTCCCGCCACTCTCCTGCCAGGGGTGGGTGACCTGACCATTTCTTCCAACAACTTGTGTACTGTCAACTTTTCTATAGAGCTCCTTCTGAGGTCTAACTGATCTCTCCCTTTGGGCAGTCTGTATCTGTTTCTTCTTTGTCTGTCCTGCCACAAAATAGGAACTTGATTGCATCCTCTCCACCGGTCCTGGAGGGTGATACTGAGCACCCACACCTTCCCTGGGGCCAGCCTGCTACCTGGAGCCAGTCCCGCTTTCCAAGGTCCCTCCAGCTCCGTGATCCCATACAGGGTCTGTCCTGCACAGAGTCTGAGTGATGGGGGGTGGTGTGAAAGTCTCTGATTATAGCAGAGAGGTGGACTTTTCCAGCCAGCCAAGGCATCAAACCCACACAATCTGTAAATCTTTGATAATGAGCACATCCTAATGAAGGGAGCCAAGAACGAGTGGCCACAGAATGCCGGCTGAAGATTTTAATTAAAATGCTGCTGTCTATTTAGTTTTCCCCCCTTTTCTCCTTTTCCCCTCACCAGCACCCATCCCCCTGCCTGTGATGTGTATTTCTTGCTTCTGAACCTAGCCTGTACAGGAAATGTGTCTCTTATTTCCTCTCTGGGGGATTTAGTGTCCTTCTTTAGCATGGGCATGGGCTTGATTTGACAAGGATGTGCACATGGGAGTGGAGGCAGAGCAGAAGTAGGCTGCCCAGAGCCAAGCAGATGTCTGCACCCCAGGGAGCACGGCGGGGATCCAAGCAGGCTCAGAAATGGGTGGCAGCTGCCAGCCTTGTGAGCTTCCTGCGGTGAAGCTCCAGGGTGAGGGCCAGGGGACCAGCTGAGGGACTTCTGGGCCAAAGGGGTGTTTCTTGGTCCACTTTCTAAGTGGCTTCATGGAGTGGGGGGCAAAGGCAGCTGTGAGAAAAGGTCTGTGCGTTGCTTTCTCGGGGGGTGGAGTCAATACTTCCCATTTGCTTCTCCAGATCCTTGCCATAGGCTTCAGATTGGATCTGGCCAAGGAGAAGGCCTTGGCAGGCCACTTGGGGGAAAGGAGGACAGTGAGGTTAGACTCTTGCTTTCCCTGGCTCTTTCTCTGTGAGGTCAGCAGGGGCCCGTCTGTCCCTCCACTGGAGTCCACAGTTCCTTGTGTAGACATCTACTCTAGGAGGTGCCCTTTCCTGGTTCTCCCACTCCCTCTACACACCCCTCCTCTCACCCTTGTTTCTGAGCTCCCCCACCCCCCAGGCATTCTAGCCCTAGGGCGCTGTGTTATTCCGTATTACTCCCTGAGCACAGCCTGTCAACACAGCCCATTTATCCAGCTCTCCCCAGATTCCTCAGTTCCACATATCATCCACTTCCTGCCAGGATCCTGGTGGAACCACCTGCTCTCTTCCAGGCCCCCCCCCCCCCCCCCCCCCCCCCCCCCCCCCCCCCCCCGTCCCACCACACACACAGTCAATGTGATCCTCATGGTGTTGGTTGTTCTCAAGATGGCAGCTTTGATGTGGAACAGAATGATGTCTTGTGGGTGACAGAGATCTCCATTTCCAGGTGGACAAGCTGGGTTTAGAAAAGTGCTAGTGAGTTTGCATCCTAGCACCCAGTGATAGTCCTCGAGCTGATCCAAAGTCTGTGAAGGGTGGAAAAAACCCTCTGTGTGTGTGTGTGTGTGTGTGTGTGTGTGTTGCGTAAGGTGGGAGGGAGTGAGGTTTATTCTTTCCCCAAATGTTTCTCTGAGGGTTGTTGTCTGTTCTTATTACTATTAGGTCACTGCAGTTGAGTGACTTGACAAGAATTTAAGGGCATGCTCTCTGTAACTAATATTTAGCAAAGAACTGAAGCAGGTATTCTAGCCATTGATGGGAATCTCTCCCTCTTTCATTTTTTCCCTCTTTTATTTGCTCCCTTTTGGCCATGAAGACTGATTGTAAGAATTGTTGTGGGGAAGGGAGTAAGTAGGGCATTCAGCCCTAGCTGGGAAAGACCACACTGAGATACAGCCTGGGAGCCAGGCTCCCTGGGCCCTTCCCATTCAATGGTGATTTACCTCCCTACCTCTCCCTGTGGCTGGCCCTTGAATAGGGCTTCTGGTCTTGGCTTCGCTGACTGACCACGTCCTATAGGAGACTCATTCCAGGGCCCCAAACTTTTAGACACATGCCTGGCCCCCAGCCAAGGGGCTTGTCTTTGATTCCTCATTGATCCTTTTGCCCTGTGGTTTGGGTTGCTGTTTTCAACCCCAATGGCCCAGACTTCAGTTAGCATGACCGTCTGCAGTGGCCCAATAAGGTGAGCCTGCCCTTAACCTGATGCTGTGGCCAGCTGTGCTGAGGGTCTGATCATCTCCCAAAATACCCAGTTTCTACTCCACTCCACTGACTTGGAGAGAGAGGCACTTCCACCCCTGCCTTGCATTCCCCACACCAATATATGGAATGAACCTTTCTTCTGGAACACAAGGGCACAATGGCTACTTGGTTTTCACTTCCCATCCAGTTGTCTATTCATCCAGTCAATAGCCACCCATTCGCTCACTCATTTGTGCTTTTCTGCTGTTTATTGGGCAACCTTTAGACACTTGCAAACATCATCTCATTTCTTCCTCACCCATCTCTGTCACAGACGTGCTAGGTTAATTACTGGTGCTTTCCATAGGAGGAAACTGAGTCAAAGAGTGACTAGAGGGCCACACGGCTGGCCAGTGTTGGAGCCGGGGTTTGAAGCAGGTAGGATAGCACTAGGACTTGAACTGTCTCACACCGCAGCACAATGTTCCTATTCATAGACAATTCGGGGTTGCTCATATGTAGAAGTAGCAGGCCCTTCCCTAAGCTGCACTTCCCATTGGCTCTGCCCACAGGAGGTATCACTGTGCAGGAAGAGAGATCGAGAGCGGGGCGGAGAGAAAGCCCCAGGGAGAGGTGTGGGGAGGGCGCAGGTGGAGCTGTCACCCGCAGATGATTTGCGTCGGTCACAGAAGGGAGTGCGTGTCACCCTGTCTCAGCCTTTTCCTGTATTGACACAGTAACAACCTCTTACTTTTGTGTGGTACTTTGTAGTTTTCAAAGCACTTTCAAGTCCATGAGCTTATTTCATTCCCACCACAGTCTTTCAGAGAGTCAGGAATGGTTAGCCTTATTTAGCAGATGAACAGGCTGTGTGAGGTGATGTAGTTTGTCCCAAGTGGGGGAGCCTGGAGGGATCCCTGGACCCCCAACTCCTGGCCGAAGGGTCTATGCTGACAGCCTCCCTTTCTCCTTCATCACTTTCTGACCTTGAGCTATCTGGGGGGAGGGTTGGCTTCCCAGACTCCCCTCAGTCCTGTGTGCCAGGCTACCCAGAATATCGAAGGCAGTGGTCCTCAAATGCTGATGGGCATTGGCATCACCAGGAAGGCATTCAGACAGACTGCTGGGGCCCGCTCCTGAGTTTCTGACTCAGGAAGTCTGGGAGGCCCAGGAATCTGCATTTCTAACAAGTTCCCAGGATGCTCCTCTTTTCTTGTTCCGGGGACCCCACATTGTGAGAACCCCTGATACCAAGCAATGTCTCACAGACACTTGGGTGGCCTTCTGCCACCTGCATCCATACACTGGGCTGAAGAAACCCCAGACAGAGAAAGAATAGCGTCTGGTCTCTCCCTGAGGCGAGAGATTTGTGCACGTCTGATTCCACTGACTGACTGCTGTGTGACTCGGAGGAGGAGAGAAAACCTCAGGCTTTTCGGTTCACACACACACAAAGAGGAAAATGTCCACACGAGATTATTAATTTATTGTTCAATTAAGTTATGATCTCTAAAATTATCACAATATTTGATGGGAGGAAGGCAGCATTGAATAGCTTGTTCCAAGTAATGTGTGAATAATGTAACTTTATTACTTTTCTCGCTGGTGAGTAATTGTGACTGACACATCGGCAATAACAGAGATCACCTTCTTCCCCTCGCCCCTCCCCACTCTCCACGCTGCCGTTTACCTTCTCATCCCTGCTGCTTTCTCACTCACCCCTCTCTCCCGACAGCCCCCTCCCACTGTCTGCTTCACTCCTGTTCTGTTCTGCCTGCAACTTGGGACTACAGAGGGGCAACGTGGCGGGTCCCAGGAGACACAGCTGGCTGCACGCCAGCCCCCTTCAACCTGGTGGGAGCCCTTGCAAGGCTGCTTCAGCTCTTGCTCATGGTGTTCCTTGTACTCCCCCCTCATTTTCCATTTCTTCTAAGTGCCTTGAATGTCCACTCGGGGGTACTCCTCTTCACAACAGGCGTGAGTGGCCTGGGCGCACACACGCTGCGGGTGGGCGACTGCAAGGCAGTGTGGTGGCAGCGGCCACACATTCCAACAAAGGAGGGAGTCTGTGTTTCCTTGTTTTGTATCCTCTTCCAATTCTGAATCTAGCTTCTGTCTCCAGCTGGCCCGGGTCTGGGGGGGATACCTGAGTCCCTCACTTCTGCCCCCAGGCGTTCTGGGCACGCAGGCGACAGCGGGCCGCTGTCAGCACCAGGGACAGCTCCCAGCCAGCTACGGGCCTCTCCGAGTTTCCCTGTCAGCCTCCTCAGGTGCACAAGATCCCGACCTGTGTGAGGAATGTATTCGTGATTCCTCATTAGTCCTTCTTTCCCCTTTGTCACTTGGGGGTCTAAACTTTTTTTTTTTTAAATCACTTCAGCCCTGGCTGGGTGGCTCCATTGGTTGGAGTATGGTCCTGTACACCAAAAAAAGTCCTGGGTTCGCTTCTCAGCCAGGGCACATACCTTGGTTGCAGGTTTGATCCCCAGGCGGGGCATGTACAGGAGGCAACTGACTGATGTTCCTCTCTCTCTCAAATCAATAAACATATCCTCGGGTGAGGATTAAAAAAATCACTCCTTAGCTGTTGAAATTCAGCTTAAACACTGTCTTGCCTTGCTGTTTCATCATCCATCAGTGCATATTTTTGTAGCAGCAAATACATTCATTTAGGCAGAACCTGGGTGCTGACAGCTTGTCTACAGTGTGAGCATGGAAAGGACAGGAAGGATGGGTGCGCCCCAAACAGATTTGTCTCACATAGATCAGCCCTGCTCCTGCTGCAACGCCTCTGTTCTGACACCATTTCCAGCCTCCGCCCACCTCTTCAGGAGTACAGTCGACACCACACAAGTCAGACCTGACCACCGGGAGACCCTTCCCTCTTGCTCTGGAGGTCTGGCTTGGTGATGTGGTGGGGCGATCTGGCTTCACGTCCTCCAAAGCCCCCATTCAAAGGCAAGCCGGTGTAGAAGGCCACCTTGTGTATGGGCTGTGTGTTGTCATGGCAGCTCTGTCAACAGGTCAGGTGGAATTGGACCAGACTCTACTTTCCATTATGAGTGGGGAGAGCTCCCACTTGTGAATACACTTTGTGCCATTATTCCATCTCGTCTTCACGATGACTGGATGAGGAAGGTGGCTTTGTTGCTCCCCATGTCACTGCCATCCAAGGATGGAGCCAGGAACGTGCCCTCCACAGCCTGTCCTCATCATAATACCGTGCTCACCAGCCTCACTTCTGGAGCCTGGGACACCCCTGGGCCTAACCAAGGGGAAGAGGTTATGGGCCCCAGGGTGGGAGAGTGGGTGTGGTAGCACAGCTCTGTGGAGCTAAGGGGAAGGACCGTTTGGTCTAGAGAGGCTGGGGGTCTTCGTGTGAGATGAGCCTTGATTGCTGGATCACAAGGGTTCAAGTTTTGCCTTTCTTCTCAAAAAAGTACCAAAGGGAGCCAGTTATCTTTGGTTAGGTTTGCCCTGGGTATGCCTGGCAGGGTGTGTGTTGGGGATCAGAGTTCTCCCTCATCTGGTGCTCCTGACATTCATTTCCACTAGCTCCCTGTTCAGTAGAAAGTCAGATTTCTAAAAATAGCCACACTCAGCCCTGGGCTACAGGTCTGGCTCCTCTTGGCCAGCATGCTCCCTGCTGGTGTTCTTTTCATTAGGCCTCTTGCCCACCTGGTGGCCAAAAAGGGCTCATCTCTCTGTGGGGAGCAAAGGGGAGCGTCTGTACACCCAGGAAAGGAAGGTAGCATAGCCCCTCACGGAACCCAGTTATAGTTGCTGCACCTAGTTAGGAAGTGGTACAATTCCAGCTTCTGGGTCCTACTTGTCCCTGCACTTCTCCTAGATCAGGAAAAATGCTATGTCTGGGAATGAGCACAAAGAACACCTTTTCTTTAAAGGACTGACCTTAAAAGAAGTTCTCAGTCTCAAAGGCAGGGGCATATACCCTGCTGGTCCAGAGCAAATCACTGTTTCTAGTCTTTTTTTCTCTCCCTTGCCCCATCGAGATTGAACTTGATGGTTACATCAGGCATAGAGGGGGCAGAGAGCCTTCTTCATTAAAAGAGCCGGGGTGGTTGGGGGACTTCAAGGGTCTCAGAACCTCCAGGCTTTTTGGCCACTGGAGAGTGGGGCTTGGAGGCAGGACAGTGGCCAAAGGCCTGCTGCAGGAGGTGGCTGGTGGAGAAGAGACTGGGAGAGTGAAGGCTGGAGGCGGGGACCCCTTCTCAGTGGGCTGTCTTGTGTGTGCCTGGTAATGAGCACCCTGCCAGACCAGTGAGGGCAGAGGTCTGGGGTCAGGAGTCAGATGTCTGAGACATGGCTTGGACACCAACTGGATATTTGGTCAGGTTGTGAGAACTCTTGGAAACTCAGTTTCCTCATCAGTGAAAGGGGGATGGAGGTACTTGCTCTGCCTCCCTCAGGAAATTGTTTTGAGAGTCTGGGGAGCTACTGAGTATAAAAATATCTTGCAAAGAGCAGAGTTGGCCAAGGCATGGAAGGTGGAGGAGGCTGCCCTGTCCTCTTCTGAGACTTTTTTTTTGTTTCTTATTTCCAATATGAAAGCAGTAAAGAGTTTTGGGGAATAATGTTGCCTTCCTCCCATCAAATATTGTGATATTAGCACCTGGCGGGCAGTCTTAGCTAGCTTGTCCTCTTGCAAATTTAACCTACACGTTTATTTCAGTTCCTAGTCCTGGAAGAAAAGAAAAATATAAATCACATCTAAACCCTGATAAAAATATAGCTTGGTGCTTCTGGGCTGATGAAATCCTACTTGGAGAATGGGGACCTATTTCTTTCCCTAAGTCTGGCTACTCTTGAAGTCCAGTCACTTAAAAAAGGATACAAAAACCAGAGAAGAATTTTCCTTAGCAAAAACGAATAATCAGTGGCTTCAACATCTATCTGTCCATCCACCCATCCGATACTTAACAGAGTGTCTACAATGTTCCAAGCCTAGCACTGGGCTTTGGGGATGCACAGGTGATTGCTGGGAAGACTGGCAAGTGAACCGAGTGTGAAAGATGCTCAGAGTGTTGTGGGAGCAGGAGGAGGGACAGCAGAGTCGGCGAGCAGGAAGGGGCAGCTTCTCTGAGGAGGACTCTCAAGTTAAAGATTGAGGAATGGAGAGACTTCAGCTTTGCTGAGTTCCCTTTCATCAGCACTTGTGTGGTGCCAGGATCAGTAAACTTCAGAATCTTTATAGAGTCTGAACAGGACTTACTGCCACATGTGTGGAGTCTTGTAAGGTCCTGGGAATGGGGAGCTCAGAGCAGGAGCCTTAACTGATCTTGCTTTGGAGTTTAGCATTGACTTCTTGGACTCAGAGAACTCAGAACGTTTAGGTAATATCACTTCCTCTTGGCAGAATTTCACTAAAACCTGCCTGAGAGACTGGAATAGCAGCACCTTCTTTGTTTTTAAAGAAGCCAAAAGCCCACCACATTCTCCTTTCAATCCCTTACCTCCTATTGGAAAAACTTCCCTGTCTGCTATTTGTCTGCAGCTAAAGTTAATCTTCTCCCTAGGAGATCCAGAAATTCTTCATATTTCACCAACTGTCCTTTATAACTAAGCTCAAGACCACAAGAGCTGTTCTATATTCTCTCCTGGGTCTGGCCTGACCTCACAGAGTCTACACAGATTGAAGTAGTTACCTTATGGATGAGGAGCAATACTAACAAAAAGCAGAAGCGCATAGATGAGGAGCAGCCATTTTGCCAGAGATGGATGGGGGAGGACACTGCACCGCACACGGGGAGTTCCCTCTTCATCTCTCCCTACCGTGAGACATCCTATACTTCCTGACCACTGCAGTCATTTGATCACAGGCCCGCCTTGGTGAAGGGAAGCCCAGGCTGAGGACTGGAGATTTGTGTTGTGTAGGAAGCTTGATGAGAAGGCTGCTACTGTGGAGGGACCACTGAACAAAAGGACTTCAGCCTGGAAGAGCCAGGTGGTGATGGCGCATGCCCGAGTCTGGTCCCCCAGCCCCATCTCCCTTGCCAGGTGACGTCAGCTCTCTTTTGCACACCATCATTGCTCACACCTTTGGCCATGTTGCCAAAGTCTGCTGTTTCTTTGTGCCTTGACCAGCCTCCAATCGTCCCAAAGCCCAACTGATAGGACGCTTCAGTGCTAATGGATCTGGGGACAAAGCTCTGGATGGCCACCTCTATCCCATCAGATTTGCCTTCAAAGGCCACTGCCTCTGACCTTTTGATAACATTTAAGAAAAAAGAACCCTTATGTATTGACTGCATCAGTCCCATCTCCAATGTAGGTCCAGGTAGCTATTTGTGTTTCTCTCTGAATTTTTTTGTTTTTTCCTTTTTATCCTTCTGGGTAATCAAAAAGGAAAAAAAAAAACAACAAAAAACAGTTCCTTTGGTTGACCAAACTTCATTTAAAAGTTGTTTGTATTTTTTTAAAAGATAGAACCCAATCCCTTAAGTCTTGAAAAGCAACCTCCACCGTGCTCAGTAAATCATCTCCAAAGCGGCAGCTTCTAATCCAGGAGATTTTAGGAGGCAGATGCTAAACAACCACCAACTGCATCCCAAGACAGTTGCCAGCAAGTCTCAGGGCTCTGCAAGCTGGAGATCTGATCGCCTAATCCTCACTCCAGCCTCGTGTCTGCTCTGCTAGCTTGCCCGACTCCTGCAATTAGTATTCTTTCCAGTGTTGATTTTGTTCCAATATATTGGGCCCATCAATCACCCACTTTCCAACTCATCTGTCTGGATCAGTCAATTACAAAGTTATTTTGGAGCCACTAGGATGCTTGTGAAAGAGATACAAGAAGGAGCTAAACTCATTTTCAGCTTTGACCTCGGAGGCTGGGATGTGGGAAGGCTTAGTTTGCTTACACTTCATGGCTATCCAATTCAATCTGGCTTGTAGAATAGAAAGGCCACTTGCTTAATTGGGAACACTTTAATATAGATATCCATTAACTTATGCTAAATTACAGTAAAACATCTATGGAAGAACCTGATGTGACAACTGCATGAATACTAAATCACTTCATTACGATCAGCACTGTGACAATGAATATGAAATGAACGTGCCCAGAGAAGACAATTAATCTTCCACCTTCCCAAGCCATTACTGTTTTATTTCCCCCCGCACTGTACTAAAAAATAAGGCACAGAAGCTCTATGATTTTCTGAGATGATTACTTCCCTTTAGCTGCTGAGAGGTCCCTTAGAGCGCCTGTCACGTGTAGAGTGGAGACTGGCTTGGGCCCCTCTGAGAAATAGCCATGGAAGTGGAGAGCTTGGGGGGGTCCTGGAGTCCCACTTTGGTTTGGGACAGGAGGCTGTTAGGGTTGCCTGAACACCACACATGCACACCCACGATGAAAGGCATCCTCATTGGGAACTAGCAAACAGACTGTCAATTCAGATTAGCAACTTCAAAAGCATTCTGGTCTGCTCCCTGCATACATTACATGCATAGATCTGAGGGAAAAATTTGGCCGCTGAATTAAGTCCGCTTTTCCTTCTGGGCTGCTTGCACCTGAAAAGTGTGGCTAAGAGGGTCCAGCAGTCAGATAAATGCATCTTATAGTGCTTAGTCTGAACCACACATCTTGGTTCTATTCATTCATTCATTAATTCATTTATTCATTCTCACCAGAGGGCATGCTTATTGACTTTAGAGAGAGGGGGAGAGAGGAAGAGAGAGAGAGAGAGAGAAACATTGATGTGGGAGAGAAACATTGATGTGAGAGGAAAACATGGATCAGTTGCCTCTCTCATGCACCCTGACCAAAGACCAGAATGGCACCCCAGGCATATGTCCTAACAAGGAATCAAACCCATGACCTTTTGGTTTATGGGATGATGTTTCAACCAACTGAGCCACACTCACTCGGGTGAATCACACAAATTTTTAAAGATAAACCCTCTCATAACACTTGGTAATATTTCACATAGGTTTCTCAACCCCAAGGTGAACCATGGGGACCTTCGTATTTAGAACCCTGTCCAGCTCTGTGTGAGGAGTAGCCCACGAGAGGCAAGCATGAAAAGTATCCCTGGGTTCTCCACCCTGATCTTTGCTCCCTGGATCACAGACCTCTCCTCCTTGCTGGCTTTTCCTTCTCTCCTTGACATCCCATTCCCCTGGCTCAGTCCTTGGATCTCTTCTCTTGGTCTGGACTCAGTCTTAGAGCTTTAAACACCAACTCTCCTGTGATGCCTCCCAGATTTATATCCACAGCCTGGACCACTCCCCTTAACTCCAGACTCATGTAGACAACTGCCTGCTCCTCATCTCCACTTGGATGTCTAGTGGGCATCTCAAATTTAACGTTCCCAAAGAGAACTCCTGATCTTCTCCCACAGACCTGCCCCTCTCCTAGTCTTCCTCATCTTTTAAGTGGTGGTTTTATCCTTTAGTTATTCAGGCCAGAAATCTTAGACTCTTCTCTTTCTTTCATACCCATGACCACTTTGTCCACATAGCCTGTTGTCTCAAAATATATATGTAGACCAACCACCTCTCACACCTCCTCTACTAGCACCTGACCCAAGCCACCATCATCATTCCAGCCCAGATGATTGCTATAGTTTATGCATGGTTCTGGCGTTAGCAGGGCCTCTATCCCAGGCCTTGTCTCAGAGGACCCACTTAGTGGTCACAAAACTAGTCTCTGCCATGCCCATCAGATCAGGACTCAGGGTGTCATGTGGAGTCTGGCAAGGTTGGACCAGAGATCTGAGGTGAAGGGATACCTTTGACATGAGTAACAAAAGGAAAATAGGAAATTGCTATTCTCACCTAGACTGCAAGCAAGGAAAGTACCAGCCAGTGGGACATATCTCACCAAGATGACAGACTATACTTGACGAGTCTCTTGGCTTCTTATGAGACTGGGACTGCATGATGTTCCATTCCACCCTTGCAGCTAGCTCCCTTTCCCCATTACACAGCAAATAAGTCTCTCTCATTCATTCCCTCTCTCCTCCCCACAGTTCCCATCATATTTAAATGGCGGAAGCCATTAAAATATTAATATATAGGCTATTTGAGAACTCAGAGTAACTCCAATTCTATATAGAGCCATGTGATGCTCACTGAATTCTTCATCACAGGTTCCCTTGCAGGTGCACAGCCCCAGCCACCAGTTTTCTTAGGGCTAGAGTATCAATTCTGCTACTCCAAGGGATGGTTGTCAAAGGGCCCTCTTTCCATCATACAAAGGGCAGGTGTCAGTGGGGGTGGAGCCTCCCTGTGAAGTGTGCAGAAGTCCTTGGCTGCTTCAGATGGAGGCCAGGTCCAGTGGGTAGCTGCTGTGCTGTTCATGGAGCGCCAGAGACCCCTCTTGAAAGGGCACATCTCCATAACCCATGGAGGAGAGGGAGTGCCAACAATCTTGTTAGCACATCAAGTAACAGATTTTGACAGACGCTTCCCTGCCTTCTAGTCCCAGCTTCAAAATCCTCCCTGCACAAGTCTCACTGGGGTTGGTGATTAGTTCTCACTGTTCCCTCTTCTGATACCAGCAAGAGGCTCTGTTTGTGCCAAGTCTCCCTGTAAATGCTATGGCTATGCTCCTACCAGGCAAAGCATTCCTGGGAGATAATGCAGGGTTTGCGATAGGACTCCTACTGGGAACAGGAGGGAAGGGAAATTGCCTCTCTGTGAGAGCTCATCACCACGTGGACTAGCTCAAGCAAGACTCACAGAGATGGGAACTCTGCCCTCCTTTTGCTATTCCCTCCCTGTCCTTTGCTCTTCCAAGCAAACTCTCAGTGTGAGAACAGGTCTGATTTCCTCGGGTGACCACCATTTCTCAGCCAGCATCTGGGAATTGGCCATGAACAAATAAGAGGCCTCAGAAAAGTCAAGAGCCTCTGACAGGAGAAAGTGCTCATGAGCACATCGAAGCTTTAAGGAATAGTGACACAAAAGGGGGCAGGATGGAACAAGGAAGGAGCATAGGGACAGTCTTGCTCGGGCAGGGGACGGATGACATCATGTCTGTATGTCCCTTCCAGATGCATGATTTGTGAAAAATCCTAAACTCTGCACCAGTTTGACCAAGTAAAACTTTATTAAGGATCTCCCCTGTGTCAGGTTCTAAGTGAAGAATGCAAAGGTAAACCAAATAAGATTTCTGAGTTCAAAGGATTCTACAATCTAGTAGGGCAAAAGGAAGTCATTTCAGTCTCTCTCTCCCTCTCTCACCTTCTTTCCAACCACTGCAAGGCAGTTGTACTAAAGCAGAGATTTCTCTGGTCTGATGTGAAGAGCACTGTAATTGGGTTTGCAAACTGCCTCTACCACTTACCAACTCTGTAATATTGGGCAGGAATAAGTGCCTCTGGATCAATAGGCAGGAGTGGGAGGAGGATGCCATATTCTAAAGGTAGTGCAAGAGCGATGCAGGCTGGGTGTTTTGATGGGCAAAGCTGGGGATAACAGAAGGACCAGAGAATGGAGGCATGCAGACTGATGTTATGAGACCTCAAAAACAAGCACATGTCCTCCGGTTCCTGCGGTCCCAGACTTGGGGCACACAATGGAAGCACTCAGTTTTTACGTAGACCTCCAATGCCCTCATCTATGATCCCCAAATACTGAGTACATGTCTCTTTGACAGCATTCACCACGAGGTGCTCCTGGTGTGCCTGTTTTTGCACTCCACTGTGAGCCGCCGGAGAGCAGAGACCAGCCCATCGTGGCAGTTCCCGGTCTAGGGCTCCCTGCCTCGGGCTGAGTGAGAGTCTACCAATGTTTGTGGCATGAATGAACCAAAATGAACAAATCCCGGACAGGAATCAGAGGCCATGCACTGAACTGGATCACAGGGCTTCTCCTGAGGCCTCCCACCTGAACAGAAAGCATCATGGCACAAGGTGAAATTCTAGGTTTCTAAAGGAAAAAAAAAGTAGGAAAAACTCTCAAAGCCTTAGTGAATTAAAAACACAAATAGCTCCTCAGGGAGCATTCCCTGCCTCCCATTCTCTCTCCTCACACCGAAGCCTTGCACTGCACTGGTAGATAAGGTGGTACCCTAGCCTTCACTTCGGACCACATTTAATTAAACGCCTCCGTTGACTGCTTCCTCACATACCTTGTTTTATTTCCTTTGCTTCCTCCCATGCTAAGGAGGGCCGGGGCTAATACTAATGCATATGCTGTTAACCCTTTTTAATTAACTTCACCTTCCTCCAGAGGTTTATGTTTAAACAGTACATTTTTTGTTGACACTCAAATACATGGGCGGCACTCAGCATGATGTCTGAGCACTCTTGTCCTTAAAATGATTCTTCGTGAGTTACCACCAGAGACGTTTTCACGAGCCTTTTTTAATTAAAATAATAATACTCCGCAAAGCAGTGATGCTTTACAACCGGCAGCTAATTAACCCGCCCCCCCCCCCCCCCCCCCCCCCCCCCCCCCCCCCCCCCCCCCCCACCGCAGGTCGGCTGGGCATCTGCGGGTTAGCGATGAGATGGCCCAGCGGGTCTCCCGCACCTTGGAGTCAGCACAGACCGGGTTCGAGTTTGTCCTCCAGCATCGGTGAGTAATGAGTCTCGTTTAAAACACATCTTCGTTCTTGAACTGTAGCTCTATCTATTATCATCGTTATTTTGTTCTCGCTCTGTGCGCTCCCTGCACTGAGCATCAGCGTGCCTGATCTGCGATTGACCCCCTGAAACGGGGTTGAAGCATGCCTGGGAAAATCCAATGGACTGAACACCCTTGTTTCATGGCAAAATCCATCGATTTTTCTGGAATTCTGAATCTGCGCTCCAAGTATTTTCAGTCGTGATCTGCGCTGTCAGCTGTAATTGCCACATGACCACGCTCTGCCAACAGAACCGATCTACCTACGCAGGTCCCTGGCCCACTCTGCGTGTGGAAACAACACGCCCCCCCACCCCCCCCCCACCACGAGCCAAGGTAGTTATGCTCCGTGTTGTACCATGGACAGGCCAATCATTTCAATTTTGGCCTCAGATTCAGAAGAGTTTCGTGATTCTCAATAGCATAAACCGCATTTTTGTTCCTCCAGCAATTTAGTGATGACAGGACACTTAAGCACTTAGAGAGTACTGCTCGTCTTCCGCTTGACCAACAGGAGGCCAGAGGATCGTTTTAGGCACTTTTCGGGGCAGGTTCGATGGGGACCTCAGCTTGGGCACCAGTTCACAACGCCCTGCAATTCTGCCTGGGGCTATGGAGAGGAAGCCCCCAGGCCCTAGTGCCCATCAGCGGGGCTTCCAGTTGAAAGGCAGAGCAAGGTCCCAGGTCTTGCACATCTGTTTTCATTAATTTGTTTATTCACTTATCCAACACATATTTAATGATTTTCTACTAGGTAAGGAGTCTCAGCCCCAGGAGGGACGCTGAGTTGTGTGAGGTATGCGCTTTTCCCTCTAATCAAATTCAGCCCAACCCCTAACTGAGGTCCAAAGTACTTGAATACTTCATTTATATGCATATGTTTCCTCCATTCATTCAGCAAACATTTATCAGGCACCTTCTCGGAGTAAGGTACTCTTCTGGGAACTGAAAAGTTTACAAAGATGTCAGATCTGTCATCAAATCCTGGTGACTCTTTCTCCACAGGAAGTTCAGGATCTGATGGCTTCTCACCCTCTGCTGCTACACGTGGACCAAGTTACGGGGATCTTGCACCTGGACTATTGCCAGAGCCTCTGATGGTCTCCCTGCTTCCGCCCTTGCCTCCCTAAACTCTCTTCTCAACAGAGCAGTCTGAGGGATGCTTTTAAAAACTGAGACCAGGTAGTGTCGTTGCTCCATCCCAAACCATCCCAGAGGAAATGGCAAAACACTTGTCACGGTTCAGCACCCTACATGGTCTGGCCTCCTTGGTCCCTCTTTAGCCTCCTCCTTAGCTCTCGGCTACAGTCTGTTTGGCCTCCTTGCTAATTCCCAGACACATCAGGTATGCTCCTGCCTCAGGGCCTTTACACTTGCTGTTCCCGCTGCCTGAGATGTTCTGCCTTAGTTACCCACGAGGCTCAGTCCTTCGCTTCCCCGGGACACCGCTCAGTCATCAGCTTCTCATGGACTGACTGCCTTATTTAAAATTTGCATTCCCCTCCTATACTGTTTCCCTTCCTCCATATTCCCACCCCTGCTTTTTCTCTAGAGCGTTCATTCCCATCTTACGTATTATTTATTTTATTTGTTTATTTCATATCTCCCCACTAGAATGGCAACTCTTTGAAGGCTTAGCTATTTGTTTTATTTACCGCAGTACCAGTGCCTAGCACACAGATATGTAATAAATATTCATTTTATGCATATGTATGTATATATATCTATAATGAATCTATAGAATAAATAGTCACGTCATGGTCTTTAGGAAACTCACAATCCAGTAGGAGCTGTCTGAAAAGAAATAATGAGCTATGCTTTAAGAGGCGAGAGCTACAGACCTGTGGTGGTTCCAAGGGCAGAGTTTCATTTGCCTGGTGGAATGAGGCTACTCACATCACAGCCCTCATGTCCTGCAGGCATGGCATGCCGGAAAAACACTGCAGTCCCTGTTGAGAGGACACTGTGGCTCCTTGAGACAGGGTCCCTCACTGGAGCCAAGACAGGCTCCTGGGAACTGGTGCCCCCTCCCTGTCCTCCCCAGATCACTCACAAGTCCCAGTGAACGCTCAGCCCCATGTCTCAGGCGGGAGATATTCTGAGGCTCACGGCTGCTCTTTCCAGATGTCAGTGGCGGGGCCACGCAAAGCTGGTGTGATTTCTAATGGCTGATTTTGACAGGACATGTCAGGTTAGTGCTACTTATCCTGGAGCCTAACTGGATCTTGAGGATAAATCTCTTATTTTGATAGCATTTTAAAATAAGTGGCAGCAGTTCATGCATAATTACTTCTGAATTACCTAGGGATTCATCAGGTTTGATTATAGATGCATAATGAATTTACCGAATTTGTGGGTATTAGGGAGATATTAATTCCATATGAAACCTCCCAATTCCTTCATGTGCCATTTGTTTTCATTCCTTCTCTAACAAGAAGCTCATTCATTTACATCATTTGTACTTGTACAAGGTCTGGAAGCACACGGAAGGAATGACGACCCCAGAGCCCCCAGTAAATGGAGAGCTTGCGAGCCAGCGCTGATTGTGGGCAAGGGTTCATAAAGCAGGTGATGCTGGAGTTTCTCATTTGGGGTGGCAGTAATAGGTCTAATCGTGGTACCTCCACAAAGTCGTGGGCAGTCCCCAGTGAACGTTTCTGAATTCCTGCATTTACAAGGAGGTGGAGGAAGCCATTGTGCCAACTGGAGAAGGAGGCACATAGAGGAGTCTGACCTTGTTCCAAACAGAGAAGAAAAGAGGAGATGGCGAGGGCTTGTTACTTCTGGGCCGGGAGCAAGACAGGCACATGTAATCTCTGATCTGTGTGGAGAATTCCTTTAAGAAGAACCCAAGCTTCCAGGGGACACTGGCCAGCTGGCATTTCAGCCCCTCAGCACGGAAGGATGGGCTTCTTTGGACTGGGGCTCTAGTATCTGTGGCCCCTTTTGGTTTTGTATGGGGGATTGACATCCTTTGGTCAAGGAGCCTGGGCTGGAGTCTGTGTGGCTTGGTGGACAGCACAACTCTCTTCCTTCCTTAGGACATAAGGAGGGACCGAGGCAGCAGGAAGCCTGGATCAGGCTCCCCCAGGCAGGCCAGGGTAGTAGGAACCGTAGCTACCGTACTTTGGGCATGTTTCAAAGTCAGGCACAGTGCTAGGTACTTTACACGTTTCATATTATTTCATCTTCATGGCAGCACAATGGTATAGATAGTGCTATCACCTCCACTTCACAGTTCAGGGGACTGTGGACGGAAGGTCATGTAACTTGCCCTAAGTCATCCCTCAATCAGGAAGTAGCAGGGCTGGGACCTGGGGGATGTCTGATCTGAAGCCCTGGATGTAATCACTTAATCACGACGCATACAGCCTCCTTATTCCCCACTGTCTCCCAAACATCAACGCTATTAGTACAGCCCCTTCATTACCACCGCTATTATTACTACCCCACATGGGGGGCTTTGAAGACCTACTCTTTTTTGGAATTTTCATCTCCAGTTTTCACTCCAAGGGCAATCAGCCAGACTGGAGGCCTTTAGATTTCCCTTCCTGAGGTCTTATTCTGTGAGACAGAAACAAAAGTGGCTGCTACCTCCCTGTCCCCTACGGCCATTAGGAAGGGCTCCAAGGGGTTAACACAAAAAGAAGTTCTGCTTTCGATGTGACACCAGCTTAATTTATATCTGATTAAAAAAAAAGTCATTCATTCATGCATTCAACAGCGGTATTTGTTAAATGTCTCCCTACACTCTTAATTGGATTTTGTTGGGGGGAGGGGAGAAGGGAGCAGGAATAATAAAGCTTATGCCAGACACCTTGTTTATAATTTCCTTGGGAAGAGTATATGTACACACCTGAAAAATTAAGTAAACAAGAGAGATTGAATAACTGAGCAACTGAGAGATGCAGGCAGTGAGCTTTCTACAGTCACACACAGAAGACAGCACTGGGCTCCTGGTGTGGTCCAGGAGTGCTTCTTGGAGGAAGTGGGATGTGAATTGCTGGTTGAAAGGTTCAAGACGAGCAGCGATGGGGAGGCAGAGGAGCACCAGCTGGACACAGTCGGGAAGCCACGCCCCCGGCCTCAGTCACTCACTAGGCGTTTGACCTTGGGAGGACTCACTCTCTAGGGCCTCATTCTGTTTGCTGTAAGATACCTCACAGGGTTGTTATGAAATTCAAAAAAGTCAATGGACATGCAACTGCTCTGAAAGACATCAAGTGTAGCACAGACGTCATCCTGCGCCCGGTAACAAGCAGCCCCAGGGACTGTGCTTCATAAACATGCGTCTCCAGTGTCACACTTTGAGTTCTGCTCAAGGTCACCTGGGTACTCAGGCCCAGCTCTGGCCAGGCAGTGTGCAGGTGACATGTTGGTGGCCAGGGTACGGAGTAGAGCCCATCTGACTCATGGGAGATACCAGGAGACATGTGGTTAGAACAAGGCCCGACCCTGAAGGTTCACCAACTTAAAGGGGGGCTCAGGGGGACAGTGACCTTGGAATGAGAAGTAGTAAGGGGCAGGGAGGCTCTAGAAGTTTCCTTCATCTCTTGTGCTGTCAAATGGAAGATGACATCTTGGTTCTATTGTAGCCAGAAAAGGTAGATGAAAAAGTACCTCGTAAATGCCTGTATGCACATCCAGGGGAGATGCCACATTTTCGTATAGGGGACCCACCAAAGGCACACCCGCACACTTGGCCAAAGCCTAGTCACAGCGAGGCCATAGCCCTCAATTCAGAGTTCAATGAACTTGACCCTTCCCACCATGGGCCTCCGGTTCCCAGGGGAGCCCAGACACATTAATTTCTACTTTGAGAATCTCTTTGGCTGTTTCTGGATCTCTGCATTCAATTTCATCAGGCTAATGAATGAGGGTTCAGGGTTCACATATCTGGGGTGAGGGGTACCTTCTGTACTAGGGGTACTGCTTTTATGGCTAAAAGCTGTTAAAGGCTGAGTTTTCTCCTTAGCATCCAGGACCTTTACAAACCAAGCCCAAGAAGGTGGGTCTAGCATACATAAAGTGAAAGGAATTTCAAGGAAACAATTCCCTCTTTTCCCTCCCTGCGTGCATCTGTCCCTCAAATACTGAAGATGGAGGTAGACATGGCCTTTCTGGGACGATCTCCACAAAGGAGCTTCCCGTGGGTGACTTTCCCAGATGAGGCAGAGCCGTGTCATCTGGATGCCTCCTTGCTTCCAAATAGATGCCCTCCGATCGCCCCGCCTAAGACTGCAATGGCCCTGAAACTCCCTTCCGTGTCTGTCAGGAGGAGGCGTTTAGCCTGGACCACATCCCTCCAGGCATCTCCAAGTGGACAGCACACAGCCCGACAGTGTGGCAGGTCTGAGCCCCTTAGAATCACGTGCTCTTTGCACTTCAGTGGGACCTGGCATATGGAACCTCCACTCCAGGATCCTCCCACACAGCTTCAGTGCTTTTGATTTTGTTTTAAACTGTGAGCAGTCTAAGGATTTGCTTCTTTAAAGCTTTCACCTACTCTCTCTAAATATTAGTAATCTGTAAGAGACTGGGCCAGGGGTCTGCCAAGGGCCATTCCCTCACTAGACGTAACTCCTAGGTCTTTCCTGCTCTTGAAAAGACAGCTCAAAATGCCAACTTTTAATTAGGATGGCAGAAGACACTGAGAAGCCTTCCTGGCTTACCACTGGGAAAGACTGCCTGGAACACGGGTCTTGCTCACAGTGGACAGGGGCGGGGAGCACATCTCTCTGTGTCAACGGCTGATGATTTGGCAGCTCTGCAAAGAAGGAACGGTGCAGGGGTGGGTTATGGGAAGAGGGGGACGTGTCCCTTGAGTCGAGATAATTCTTCCTCATGTCAAAGCTTCATTCAGGAGAGCTCTTACTGTTTCTTTGCTTTTTATCTGGAAAGCAATCTGCGCAGTATCTCTCTCTCAAAATTAGGTCACGCCGGCAAAGACCGGGGCTTGCCAAGGTGCTCACTAACGGCCTGGATTCTCGGTGGGTTTACACAGCCCTCTGTTCTGACAAATGGCTTCTTTGTTTCCCTGGAATGTCTGGCCTGCCGAAGCATTCATGCCAGCCTCTCTTTTCCTTCGCCCTTTTACTCCCCCCACAAAGAGCAGAATCCGTGAGGTCACAATCACTTCACTGTCAACTCCAAAGCTTTCCTGCCTTCTATCAAGCTGTTTCACTCCCCACCCAGGGCAGGAAGCTGCTGTGCAATGGCTCTGAAGGTTGGAAGCCACTCTGAGAAGTCAGTGAGTCTGCACTTTTCACAACATGACCACCCTCTCTGGAGCAGGGCTTGCCGGCCTGCCCTGGGTGCCGAGGGTTTCAGCGGGCTGCAGAATCAAGGCACAGTCCTGGAGGCCTGGTCTCCTAGACTTGTGTGGGCTCAGGTCTCTTCATGGCAACACCATGATGGAAACCCTGCCCCCTCTGCTCGGGTGGGGTGGGGTAGGGTGGGAACAACAGCGGCAGCAACAACAGCAAACATGAGCTGTTACTGGATTTTGAGGACAAAATTAACCTTCTCTTCTTTCTTTATTTTTATGCTGACACTATTTGTTGCTGACTAAGGTTTCCTCATAATAAAACACGGTGGGTGGGGCCGAGGTACCGGCGAGAGCAGATGTTGGGAGCTAATTAGGATCCTCCAGAAGTGGATGGGAATGAGAAGCTGAGCTAGGAAAGTCCTGCGGGATCCCTGAACTCTGGGGCTGCGGACAATCCCTCTTTGCCGGGGGTGGGGAGGAGTAGGTGGCGGGGGGAACATGAAGCTGCCTCTGGAACCAGAAACACCGCAGGGGCTGGCAGAGCCAGGCATGAAGATGAGCCAGGTGTGAAGGTGAGCAAGGTCAGGGTACCTCTTGAGCTTGGACTCTGAAGTCAGCAACATCCTTTTGCTGCTGCCATTTGTATCTGTGAGACCTTGGGCTGGTTTCTTGCTATGGTCTCTCTGCTTCCTCATTTGCAAAAAAGGTTGAAATAAGACAATGCATCCAAAAGCCTAGTCTTGAAATTTGCCTTCAACAATGGTTAGTTGCTCTTATGATGCTTTGGTTACATTTTGAGAAGGAAATACAGGCTACTATCACTGGAGTCTTGAAAAAACCTTGAACAATGACTTTGAACCTTTTTATCTTAATTAACAGATTTGCTTTTCAGATGAGATTTCACATGGAATCACAACATATGAAATGGACATCAGTGATGTATAAGGCAGCAGGGTGGCAGGCAGGGGTTGGGTCCTGGCCCTGCCTGCTCAGCCTCCCCATTGGTTGCCTGTAGAGGCAGCTTGGCTCTTTTAGGATGCCCAAATTGACTCTGGGGGGCCCAATGAGAAAACTGCTGGCTTAGACTACTAGAGAAACAGTAGGTTGTTTCTGAAAAGAGAGAGCCTAGCCTCACCCCAGCTCCTTCCCACGTTAACCAAGCAAATCCACCCAGAGGGAAAGGGATCAGGAGAAACCTCCGGGGCTGGGGGTGGTGGCAGGACGGAGAGCAGCCGGGTGAGAACTGAGGGACCTGATGCTCAGGATGTGCTTTGTGGCAGAGAAAAGGCAGCATCTTTTCCCTTTTCTCACCCAGAGTGGGGCAGGAATTGTGGAAATGCAGGGCCTGCACATGGGTTAGGATTAGGTGGAGTAAGGGGTGGAGACAAGGGCACAAAGACAGCCTGTCTCCCTCCCACCCAGAGGACTCGAGTGGGCTCTGGGAAGGAGTGAGATTCAATTCAGCTCGTTCCTTGGATGGGCTCAGGTGGAGCAGCCTACGCTGGTGGTGTGGACGCAGGAACCAGTGATGTGCCTGCTCATGGGAGCACTTTCCTCGTTCTATTGCTTCTTTCCCTTTGCTTTTCTTAGTTCTCAGCAAAATTCAAATCTGGCTTCACCTCTATCCATTGCAAAAGACAAGGAAATAAGCTAACCAGCTCAAGGCCAGCAAAGCCAACAAACAACAATGAATGATCAGTCCACACAGCCCCCGCCCCTGGATGGCCATGAGTCCAACAGAGAAGATGGGCATCGTCAAGCGGGGGGACGGCCGGTCCCTCTGTGGCTCACACAGCTCACCTGCTCCCGGAGGAGTCTAGCAGGCCCCTTCGCTCTGCTGTGGTACTCAAAGCTTTAGCACCCCAATGCTATCACATATGTTACGGTAATGTCCGAAATAAGGAGGCACTGTTTTACAAGAATGAGGGAACTTTTTTTGATGGTCCTGAATCATAAGGATATCTACCTCATTGCACACATTAGTAGGTACACGCAGCTTCAAGGAGATTACTATTTTTGTACATTCCTGGACTTGGCACCTTTGGTTCTCTGAGGGAAATCATAGCCCCAGCTCCCTGAGTTCCCCCTAAAAGAAAAGCGCAGATGCCACTGAGGACCCCACATGCTTTCTGTCCTCCTCAGTCCTCCTTGTGGGGCTGGAGGTGACTTGGTGTGTGTGGGGGTGCACCTTGCAGTTTTCATGACCCACCAGTGTCTCAATAATGAATGTTCACCACCACGGTGCCCTCATTTAGCCTAATAACTTCATAAGGTAATATTTGATGTGTGCTAAGTATCTGATTAAACAACATAAAGTATTTGACCTATTGATCTTTTATAGCTTGCCAGCCCTCCGTTCCTGGATACACTTTAATTACTGACTTGGAGAGCTTTCCTGAATGGGATTTGCATCTCATTAAGACCTTCTCTTTGTCTTTAGGGCTGCATGTCAAAAGCTTTCTTGTTTTGTTGCCTCTGAGCCTTATTCCACACCCTGCTTTTCCACCAGACCCCTAAGACTTACATTTGGTTCATCTAGCAGGAGTAGGGGCCTTTAAGAGTCCACGAATCCTACCGCTTATTTTAGAAAGTCAATGATCGCATGAACAACTGGACTCCTTACCTCATCCGCTCTGATTTTTGGAGCATGGGAAATTGTCCAGAGCGTAACCCCTTTCCAGGCGGTTGGTCACAGCTGTTGGGCTGACCTAACCCCTGTATCTCACAAGGAGAATAGGCCAGTGGCCATCCATCAGGAAGAGCACAGAAAGCCATTTCTACTGGCCAATTAGTTAGCTAATTGCTCTCATCTGAACCACCTCTAAGAGAACTACTGAAAATCATATATTTTTTTCTCTTGCCTGCAAGGCTATTGACATGAATCCTCATAATAATTATGTGATTTACATGCTCTTTCCTTCAAGAATCTCAAACATGCTGGGTTTGTTTATTTTTTCTCTTATTTTAAAATTAGTTCTACAAAGACTGAGCTGGCTTCCCTGTGGGCCCTCCTAAAATGAGGGTAACACCCAGAGAATGAAGAGGATTCAATGAGAAAATTCTTGTGGGGCACGTACAGTGATGCTGGCCCCTCGTGAGTGCTCAATAAACAGTAGCTGTTATTACTGCCGTACCATCTAAGAAAGCTCTGTGGCTTGTGGGTCGGCCTTGTATTTCTGGACATGGCCAGGCTGGGGGAGGAGGTACACTGGCTCAAGTATCGGGACACTGTGCCCAACTCACCTGGTGAAGGTTGTCCCACCGGGCCCATCACAAATCAGGCTTGCACTAAAATGAGTGGTGTGTGCAGCAAAAGGCCCTGCAACATCGATGTTCATTTCCGCTTCAGTCACTGCCCCAAGTCAGAGGAGAAGCAGAGACAAAACGTTCTCGAACAGTGGTTTTCAGCAGGTGTCTCCCAAAGGGTGGCGCGCTTGACAGCAACGCAAATTAGAGGAGCCACCCCTGACATCTGAACTAGAACTTCTGTGAGGGGGCCCCAGGCACTGGCGATGAAAATGAGCTCCCTGGGTGATTCTCAGGCTCGGTAAGATTTGAGAACCACCCCCCACCACGTGGGCTCCTTTCCCTGAACAACTTGCAATGAATTTCCAAGAAAGGCTGGAGGTTGTGAGGAGCTCACTCTGCAGGCGCATCTGATGGGCTCCACGTCCCAGGAGGCACTCTGGGTTCGAAGCGTGGCCACTGAGAAGGGCCACCATGAAGGGACAACTGTGCAGCCTGCAGAGAAAGTGCCTTGGGGTACTTTCCTACATTCCTGCCAGGATCTGGGGCAGATCGTGGGCACCTTGGAGGCATCAGGGCAAAGCGGGGGCCCTTGGTGGGAAGGGACAAGCCTGAGAGGGTCCACAAACATCCAGAACCAGAGGTCCATGGCCCTGTTTATCGCCTGCGTACACACTCTACGGGGCGCTTTAAACTCCAGGCTGGCTTCCCTCTGCTCCTCAGGAGGCGGCTATGATGCTCGCTCCCGCTTCCAAATGATGCTGCCTCAGAGAAGGCAAACTCAGATACACTTGGAACCTGGACAACGAGGGAGAGTGTGACGCCATGCTTCCACATACACTCTCACTGCTCGGCTTTACTGTGCTTGTTCCACGGCCACCAAACGTGGTTTTCAGAGAACCTGCTGTTTCAGATTATCTGCCCTGCTGCTCGCCTCCACGAGCCTGGCTAATTGAGAACTGACTGTGTGTGTTGGACCATTTCCAGGAACGGAGCCCAGTACCTGAACAGTAAAAGCTCCCGAGAGAGCCATGCAAGTGGCTGGAAATGTGAAGATGATGCCCATCGGAGGAGGAGCAAACTTTTAAAAAATGGCTCGACCACTCCCAGGCCAGAGAAAGCAATCTTGTCCGGCACGTCACGTTGATCGCCAAGGCAGCAACCATAGAACCGTCCCATAGAACATGTACTGGCTCTGAGAAAGATGAGGCTCGGTTAGTAAAGGATGAAGCCATTCCAAGAACCAATCAAGGATGCGATAGGATTATCCTGGGTTGTATATTAACACCATCTGGGAAGCTACAGAGAGGATGGAGGTTGGGCAAATGACCGGTTTTGCTTCGACAGAGAGAGGATGTGACAGAGGCCAGTGTGGAGATGATGTGAAACCAGACAAAGGCTTGGGAGCAGCGGCCTCCGTAGAAGCCCAGGCGCTGGAGGAAGCGCTGGCGTGGGTGCATCCCCGCGTCTCTCTCTGCCATTTAACATCTTGTAAAATACTCCAAATAAATCTCAAAACCAAAACATACTAAGGAAAAAAAAAGAAGAAGAAAGACAGCACCGAGTTGTGGCTGCCTTCTGGGTAACTATGTTTGGACGATGTCGTTTTCCTTACGACATCGGCTCCCAACTGGTGCCGGCGCTGTCTCTTAGAATAAATAGGGATCAGCGGTGGGTCAGGCCTCGTGCGGGTTTCCGAGGAGCAGTGTGGTGTGTATTCTGTTTATCACAAGAGGACAGAGACCACGGTCAGACAGGCTCGCCAGCTGCCTGTTACAAGAAGAGTGTCCCCGACCACCTCTACAATTCTGCGTTCTACCCCAAATGATGATGAGATATGAATCAATGGGGCTGGAAGGTGATTGAGGGAGGTGTCACCTTACTCAGGAGGGTGGGAAAGCCTATGTCGGGGGTCAGTGTGCACCCCCGGGTCTTTGCCAAGGGTCCTCTCTCAGCCAGAGACTCTGCTGGCTGCCCATTAGGAGCCCCCTGGGGAGCATAAAAAAACGCGGGTCCCTGGGCCCCACCTGCAAGGACTCTGATGTCATTGGTTGGAGGTGGCCCCCCCATGTCCGTAATTTTTATAGGCTCCTAGGAGAGTCCATATGCAACCTGAGAAAGATCGAGCGAACACTTCTGCTGAGACATGGGTCAAACAGGAGGCCCTGATTCACCGCACGGAGTGGGGATCAAACGTGGCCTCTGTACTGCATTCCTGTTCCTTGCAGGATGCCAGGAGATAAATGGCGGGGAGCGGGCAGTGGGCAGTGGGGAGCGGGCAGTGGGGCCCTGTGGGCCGGAAGCAAGGGGGAAGGTGAGGAACTCGAGGATTCAAAAGCCTGTTGAGAGGAGAGAAGTGAGATTGATTTTTCCTGAAAGGCGTTTTTGCAGCCAGGCCTCAAAGGTGGAAGCTGTGCTCGTTCTCCACCCCCTGCCCCCGAAAAAGCATCATCGCCTAGGAACTTTGGTGGCCGTACCCTCCCTCACAGAGGAGTCAGGGATTAAAAGGGAGAAATGCGCCCCTCTGCCCAAGAGCCATCACCATGACAGCCGTGAATGACTTTGGGGAATCTGCCCACTGGCCACCAAAGAAACCAGGAAAGGGGCAAGCACCTCGGAGAACGTGGTGATGTCAGAAATGGCAAAGCAGAGTGTGAGACACAACAAGGAAGGGACACAACAAGCAAGGGACTTCTGAGCCAGGAGGTAAGAGGAGACTGGTGCATCATGTGTTTCCAAAGCATTCTCAGCTGCAGGGTCTGTGAGCCATCCAGTGGGCAGTGCTCTGTTTCCAAAGCCATCTCTTTTCTTTCTTTGCTCCATGTTCTTACTCATTTCTCTCTACTCAGAAGAGGAGCCAGGGATCCAGGACCTCTCCCCAGTGAGGTGCTGTGGGAGAGCCTATGTGGGGGCACTGCTCAGGCATGGCCCAGGGAGGAGCAGTGGGAGGAGAGGGTGTGCCCACCCTCAGGGTGGGTGAGGGCCCTCTGGGTGGATGAGGGCCCTGGGGGTGGGTGAAGACCCAGTGTGGCGTGAGGCACTGTGGGAAGGGCAGTGGGGGAAGTTCCCTATCATGCACACCTTGCACAAGACGAAACCACTGCCTGCTTCTCTCCTGTAACTCCTGGTTCCCCAAGGGCGGTGCCAGTTTCTACCACACAGGAACGGGTTGAGCTGCTTGTCATAATTAAAACATCTCATGGGATCGAATGCGTTTAGTTTCTCAGGAAGCTGGTTTCCTAGGGAAGCAGGGAGTGACCTGGCAGGTCTGTCCTGCAGGGATGGGCACAGCCCTTGCCCCTCGGAGGTCTGCCTCTGAACTCTTGCTCTAATTCCATGCTCCCTTTGGAGCTCCCTGGTCACCCCTGCCCCCTGAGCCTGCTCTGATTATGAGCGTGGGTGAGCCACCGCCATCCTATACAACTCCAGGTTAGGCTTCGGGAGAAAACATGAGGGTTACCGGCCTGCAGATTGGAGGGACTTTGCTGAGAGTGTGTGTGCATTTGAGCCGGCACCGGGGAAATTAACCAGACTCTGACAAGTGTGGGAATTCTGCATGGCAACCTAATGAAGGCTTAGTATTTCATTAAAAATTCCATTAATACTGGAGCTGTTTAGAGCATGTTGAGTGGGAATATCTGTAATGCACCTTCTACCCTCTCTGACCAACCTGAGGATCAGAGGGAGGCTCCACACTTTGGCTGGGGCCATTTGCATTTTTGTCCTCGTCGTGATCATGCTCCCCAGCACCTACTACACACAGCGGGCAAAGCACAAAGAGAATCACGCGGGTCCTACCACGGTCCGATGTGACAGACAGCGAATGAGAAAAGAGGAGGCACGCAAGGGTGGGGAGAGAAGCACAGTGCAGCCTCAGGCAGCGGACTGCGCTTTTTCCGCATTGAAAGAGCTTTTCCCTCTTCCCACTGCCGACTCGAAACGACACTGTGCTGGAGCAATCTCATAGGGAGGGGAGGCACAGGTCTCGTGGGGCTGAAGGGGGTGACAGCGTTCAGGCCTCAGCCTGGAGAGGTCATATCTACATCAGAGCATCTCCACCCCTACTAGCTCTGCAGGGCCCTTTAGACACCTTCACGGCAACCATCTCTCGGAGATGCCTCCCGTTGCTCCCTGGGTTGTGCGACACCTGGGGAGCCCAGGTGGCCAAGGCTGCTTCGATCCCTCAAGGCTGCTTCCATGACACCTTGCTCAGCTGCATCCCTTGTCATCCTTAGCTGCAGACCCACGAAACTGCTTCCCAGTCCCTGGGCACTGTGTGCTCATAAACAGTCCTGCCTCACCACAGGCTCCTGGACTCATCCCTCAGTGTCACTGCCCTGTCCCCTCCGGGCAGACTCTGATCTTACTCTAGGCTTCCTTAGCCTTCTAGGTCCTTTATAATATTATGACTACTTGGGTGTGTGTCTCTTTTCCCCTTCACACTGTGAGCAGAGACCATATATAGGTATATTTTTAATCCTCCCCCAAGGATACATTTGGCTTTTTTAGGAAGGGAGCTTGGGAAGGAGGGGGAGAGAAAGAGAGAGAGAGAGAGATCGGTTGCCTCTCAAACGTGCCCTGAACAGGGATCCAACCTACAGCCTTTTGGTGCAAGGATGGTGCTCCAACCCACTGAGGCACCTGGCCAGGGGAGAGAGACCCTGTTTTGTTCAGTCTGTATCCTCTAGGTTCAGTGCAAGGTGAGTCACGTAGTAGTGTCTTGTAAAATGCTGTCAATGGCAAACTTCCCTCCCCTTCTCTGGGTGGAGCCTCATCCCTTACTGACAAATCGGCCCACTTGTGAGACCATCCAGGCCCGGCACACACCGTGTGCAGATGGTGTCTGCGTGGGGTGGCACGGTGCACTCTGCTTGTCCTGCCGCCCAAGTGGCTTGCCCCTGAGGCTGCCAGCTCTCAGGGAAGCCCCCTCCTATAAGACGTCTTAGCCTGGGATGCATTTCAGGGGACAGTTCAGTAGAAACTGTCCCAGTGGTGATGAATGGAGTTTGCAGACAGGCCACAGGCTCTAGGGCCAGTCCGTCACGTTTCCGTTGAGTGACCCTGCGAGACTTCTTAGCCTCTGTATCTGTTTCTTTGTGAGGTGGAGCTTGGAATGGAGCCTATCACCCAGGGCTGTTCTGTGAGGTGCTTTATTAAAGGGGTTTAGAATAGTTCAGACTCATGCTGTGGAGGTATCATCTATTGTTTTTGTTGTTATTTAATCAGAGTTCCTGGTTTGGGATGATTTGGGCATTTTTATTTTGGAAGGCTGCGCAGGAGAGTCTGACTCACCCCCGTGGTTCAGAACCATTCATCTTGTAGAACCAGTTACAGAAGCTCGGGAAACTTAATCAACAATAAATGAGTAGAGACGGCTGTTGGTTAACCAGGAAGAGCACGGGTTCCTGGAATCCAATTCTCACTGGCAAATTATTTCAAGCTGTCCTGCTGTCCTCCTTCTCACTGTATCTCTCAGGGACAGCCCCCAGTGCCATCTCCCGTGGGCACTAGCTCCTCTGCCCGTGGCGGTGAGGGTGGGCAGGGAAGTGCATGAGTGCTGGGGCCGGGAAGGAGAAGCTGTGTGCACGGTCCACCCCGCACGTAACCGGCTCCTGAGAAATGGTGGGCCCGCGGCCTTTAGAGCTCCTCAGGTTTACCAGGAGGGAAAAAAATCTAATGAGAAGAAAGGTATAGCAAAGCTTATTGAGCAATAACCTATTTCCCTCACTTAGAAACAATGAAGAGACGTGCTTCTCAGCTCCGTGGCACAGGAAAACAGCCTCAGCGATTTGCTGCCTGGTTATCAGTCTGTGTATCATTCCGCTTATTTTCTCCATGCGTGATATTAACTTCAGGGCTGAACACAGCTCTCTTTTCCTCTCTGGTGAGGTTTTTGCTTTCCCCATTTTTATTTGTTTTGACTGTGAGGTTTTTCATCAGAAGAATCAAACAGGGGACCTTGTTCTCAAGGATCCAGCCATGGAGCTTATCAATGAGTGATGCTGGTGTGGGAGTATGCATCTTGGGTTTGGAAGGGGACAAATCTGTTGAAAGATTCCTGGGGACAGAGGGGACCTGACCGAGAGCCTCAGGATCAGGGTCCCCCCAGTCACAAAGGATGCAGATCCTGATGATCCTAGGAAACGCTGGGGTTCCATGAGGAAACTTGTTGAACAGGCAGCCTCTCTTGTCAAAGCTCTGCATCATTTTGTAACAGTGGCAAATTGTAGTGGTGGGAAATTGTAACCCATCCCACCATTCTTCTGACACTGTGTCTCTAAGTGCGGACTCTAACCAATATGTAGCTTGTAGATGAACAGCATGTGTGTGTGAGAATCCTAGGAACCAGCTTTAAAGGATAGAGACTCCAACTTTCAGGCATCTCAGCTCCAGGAGATTTGCTGACCTTCAACCACAGAGCCAGGATGATGTGAAGCCAGGGTGACCAAACCAGGATGATGCACACTGGACTGTCACTTGCCATATTGGACTGGACTATGCTCATCTGCACATAGAGAACTTTTGAACGCCTTCCCTTGCTCTCTTTGTTCTGTTCCCTTCTCCCTCCTTATAAAAACTTCTGCTTGCACTGAGAGGTGGAGATGGGCTTTGAGATGTAAGTCCCCCATTTTCCAGGTGGCTGGCATCTGAACATAAACCACTTTCCTTCACATCAGCACCTGCCTCTTGAGCATTGGTTTTTATAGCGGCAGCTGCACCTGATTTAGGTTACAATTTTGTCCAATTTATTTCAGGGAAAGATATCACTTTGGATTAGAAAACAAAGGGAAAAAAGCTCCAGATGACTCCATGATGTTGGACAAAGAATCTCAATGAATAACTTTGAAAGTTTAGAGTTACAGGAAATAAAATAAAAAAAAAGCAATCAGAGAATATGCCTCTAATGAATTCAATCACAGCAAAAGTCCATTTCCATTCCCTTGAATTCTAGACAAACAATTTTCAGTCGCAAATATCTTTCAGAAGTGCTGTATGCACAGGCTGGATATTAAGTTGCTTGACAAACATTTCGGATCAAAACTGCCTGCCTAGAAGTGGCTGCTGGAACGACAACGTGGTTTAGGAGAGAACGGCACTATTTGCACGCGGGTGTCGCTTACGTGTTTAATGGAGTTCTGCAGAAGAAAATTGCCTGGGAAAGAGAGGGTTTTTAAGGAGGAGGTTTCGACTCGCAGTGCGAGGTGGAGGAAAGACTGGGGAAGACACCAGTGCAGCCCCTTCATCACCGTCTTCCCGGGAGGGTCATGGCGACCATTACCTCTACTTTGCTCTGATCGGACCCAACGATGCACTTGAGTCCGTGCCTCTGCTCTCAGATGGAACCTCAACCCCAGCCGGCCCAGCAGAATGGTCCCACTGCCTGGGCTCTGAGACTCCTCTGGGGGCCTCATTTGGGATGTTCACAGCTAACATTCTGAAAATGTGTGAGTGTGAGTGTGTGTGTGGGGGCACTGCTTTAGGGAACAAACAAGGCCACCAGTACGTAGGGAAACCTCCCTTTGGCAGGAGTCCCAGGGACCTGTGAACACTGCCCAAGGGGCCTAAGGTACTGGATCTGGCTGGTCTGGGGAGGCAGGTGTTTCCTGATCTTGGGACACAGAAGCTGAAACCTGGAACCCTTGCATCCTGGAGAGAAACCCTGAATCTTCTTCTCTCCAGGGAATGAGGCAGGACTGCTTTCCACACTCTGGGGTGATCACGGCTATTGGGAATCTTGTCCCTGAACATCCTCGGCACCCAAGGAGAGGCTGAGAGCGGAACCTCCCTTAGAGAGAGAGGCTGAAATCCCCTCTCGCCAGCATGCTTTCCTTTCCCCACTGTCCAGCTGGCTGTCTAAGCCTGGGGGGGCCTCCCTGGGGGAAGAAGAGCCCTGCCAATGGGACCTGGGGAGTGTGGTGGCCTTTCTTCCTGTCGTCCTCATTCGTTTCTGCCCAAGTGGCCGGGATGACAGAAGGGCCCCTTCTCAGTTTTCATTACGGCTGAGAGTCAGCCCATAACATGCCGTTTGCCAACTCAAATCTATAAAGAGCTGTTGGCAGACCATTTTTTAAAAAAATTTAATTCCCCCAGGTGGCTCACCTGGCTTTTAATAACTTTCAGGTCCATGCGAAACCCCCAGCCCTGAGTGTTCAGCTGGGAATGTATTCCTGTGGGCTCTTGGTTGCTGTAGAGTTAATGAAAATTTCAACCTGCCCTTCCTGCCCAGGAATCAGTGAGCGTGTCCTGGAGGGAGGAGGGGGTCCAGTGATGATGCCCTGTAGTTTTTTTTTTAATCCTCACCCAAGGATATATTTTATTGATTTTTAGAGAGAGAAGAAGGAAGAGAGAGAGAGAGAGAGAGAGAGAGAGAGAGAGAGAGAGAGAGAAACATCGATCTGTTGTCTCCCATATACACCCTGACCTGGGATTGAACCCACAAACTTTCAGTGTGTGGGACGATGTTCTGACCAACTGAGCCACCTGGCCAGGGTGATGTCCTGAAGTTTTATTCCATTCCAACTCCTGGCATAAAGGCTCTCAGTGTGGAGTTAATGGAAGAAATTGCCATCACCCCACTCGCCTGCTCTCTGCTCTGCTTCTATGGCATGTGGGCCTTCCCTTTTGATTTGGTAGGACTTTTGATGACGACGGGAAGCCACTGGACACACTGCACAGAAGAAGGAAGAGGGGCCTCTAGATCTAGAGTCCTGGCCTGAGGCGAGTGTCCCCCCAGGCAATGTCAAATACTTACAAGGCCCTTCTCCTTCCTGGGGCACCTGTGTCTCTAGCGTTCACTTTGGACCAGCTCTTCCAGGACCCTCTTGAACCCCATCTACTTAACCTACTGCCACATTCCGAAATGTGTCCATATCTTTTGTTAATTCTTGTAATAGCCGTGCCTGTTGAAGGGCTTCTTTGTTACTTGTGGGTGCCTAGATTTTTAACTCCTGTTCGGAGTTCATCTATCTTTGCTAGCACCAGGGGTTAGGTCTCAGCACACCCGCAGAGCACGTGTTAGTTCTGTGGCTGGCTGATTCAAGCGCTCCCGCGCGCCAGATCACCCAGCCAGCCAGCACATGGTGAAGGACTCTGGGCTCTCATGGGCTTTCGCATTTTCTCCACTTAATTCTCGATGCGCGCCCCCTCCCCCCACTGCCCTCCCCAGGAAACTAGGAAATTCCAAGGCTTTTAACACCATTGATATACAAATGATTTTAAAATTGTAAATCTGGCCCTGACCTGTTCTCTGAACTCCAGATTTATATATTCAATTGCCTTTTGGAATCTTACTTTGGAGTGTAATAGTTACTGAAAACTGAGACCTGTCCCAAACAGACTGGAAATGCCCTTGGCTCTGACAATATGCTTTTTTTCCAGGCTCTGGCATTTCAGGACCTTGCAATACTATCCACCCACCTGCTCAAGGCTCATATCTAAAAGTCTGCCTTGACTTCTGCCCCCTGGTTCAACATGGCAGCAGGTCCTATTGGCTCTCGATCCAAAATGCATCCAGAATCTCTTCACCAATCGCCATTGCTGTCATTCCAGTCCAAGCCACCACCAATGTTTGTGTGGGCCGTGTGTTGTCAGTCTTTCCAACTAGTCTCTCTGCTTCTTTTCTTGCCCTCTAAAAATCCATGCCTGAATAGCAGGCACAGTGATCTTTCAAAAATAAATCAGCATTTAACAAAATTCAATGGCCATTCATCATAAAAGCTATAAACCACAGTAACTAGGAATAGAAGAGAGTGTCAGCACAATAAGAGGAGAATAAAAAGACCCTGGAGCTACCATTGCACTTGGTTCTCTCCCCCCTCCTATTCAACATGGCACTGGAAGTCCTAGCCAATTTTAGTGCAGTAAGACACACAAAAGATCTTTTTAAAAAGCTTGGGTGGGGGGGAAGATACATGATTGTCTATGTATAAAACCCCAAAGGTCTATTAAAAAAAACCAACAAAACTGGAACTAATAGTCAAGTGCAGCGAATTTGCAGAAGACAAGTTGAATGTACCGAAGTCAACTGCTTTGAATAGAAAATCAGAATCATGGAGAGCTGCCTCCTTTGCCCCACCCTTGAAGACTCCTTTTTAGCTTCTTGGAATGTAGTCAACAACCTAGTGGAAGGAAATGAAAATTAATGCCTTTAATGAAAGAAAGAGCTAGCTGCCTTCCACTATACCAGCAGCAAACAGTTTGAATTTGAACTTTAAAAGATACCACTTGCAATGGCAACAACAACAAAGGAAGAAGTAGTTAGGTGTACACCTAACAAACTAGGGCTAGTATCTGTGTATGTGGAAAACTACAAAACTCTGAAGAAAGAAATCAGAGGAGATCTAACCAAACGGAGGGGCACGCCATGTTTCTAGACTGGAAGATTCAATGTTATTAAGATGTCCATCCTTTCCAACTTAATCTATACATTTAACACAATCCAGTAAAAACAACTCCAGCAAGTTATTTTGTAGATAGAGGCAAAGGAAATCTAAAATTTATGTGGAAAGGCAAAAACCTGCAATAGTCCCCACAATAGCACAAAAGAGGAACAACGTTGGCAGACTCCTACTACCCAGTTTCAAGACTTCACATACAGCTGCAGTAATGAAGACAGCAAGGGCCGGTGAAAGAACAGACAGACATGTCAACGGGACAGAATAGAGAGCCCAGAAGTAGACCCACAGGAATATATTCAACTGATTATTTTTTTTTCACAGTGGCAATTTAATGGAGAAAGGATAGTCTTTTTGACAAATGGTCCTGGAACAACTGGCCATGTTTATGTGAGAAAGAACCTAGACATGTCTTATACCCTAACCCTCGAGTTAACAAAAAGTAACTCAAAATGGATCACAGACCTAAATGTGAAACGCAAAACTTAAAATTTCTGGAGAAAATAGGAGGAAATCTATGTGATGTTGGGTTTGGTGATGAGCTTTTAGATACAACATCAAAAGCAGGATCCATGAAACTGAAAACAAACAAACAAACAAACAAACAAAAACCCCCAAACCTTGGACATTATTAAAATAAAAAACTTTGTTCTGCTAAAGTACTCCTAAGAGATTGAAAAGACAAATCACTGACTGGGAGAAAATAGCCTCAAGTCCCATTATTATATCAAGAAATTGTATCCAACATAAACAAAGCACTCTTAAAACTCAACGCTGAGAAAAAAATGGTCCAATTAAAAAAATGGGCGAAAGTTCTGAACAGACCCTTCACCAAAGCATATATACTGATGGCAAGAAAGCATGGGGAAAGATACTCAGTATCAGCTGTCACTAGGGAAATGCAAGCTGAAAATACAATGAGATACCTGGTGGAATGGCTAAAGTAAAAAGAGCTGGCAAGACGAAGCAAACAAGTGGACCAATAAGAACTTTCGTTGCTGGTGGGCATGCCAAGTGACACAGCCGTTGTGGAACTTGGCTTGGGAATTTCCTACAAAGCTGAACATACTCTTACAATGCCATCAAGTAATTGTACTTCTAGGTATTTACCCAACTGATTTGAAGAGTTATGTGCACGCACGAACATGATGGCAACCTCAATTATAGCCATCAATATTGTGAGCAACCCAGCTGTCCTCCAATGCATGAATAGATAAACAAAAGTGAATGAATCGGTCTAATGAAATACTGTTCCACAATAAGAGGGAATGAGCCAGCAGGCCACGACATGGATGTGTCTCAGACACACACTGCTAAGGGAAAGATGGCAGTCTGAGACTACAGTATGATGTCATTCACATGACTCGGAGAAAGCCCAGCTATAGAGGATAAACAGATAAGTGGTCCCCAGGGGGTTGGCAGGGGAGAGGGTTGAACTGAGGAAGCACGGGGAGCACTTTAAAGGTGGGAAAGCCACTCTGTGTGACGTTGTAATGAGGGTCCTTGGACCCTAGCACAAAGGTGGGAGGGTACAAAAATGATGAGAATGGCCCTGACAGTACTTAGGGCACCTGCTCTCTAGTTGGATGCCTGATGGGAATATTTCTATTTCTTGTAGCTGTAGTAATGAGTTCTTCCCTTCCTGGTCACTTAACCTAGCCAACTAGCTAGCGAGGCACCTAACCCTCTCGCTCCTATTTGAATTGCTGCCGTGAGGCCTGCCTGCTTTGTATTAACCTTGTCTTCAGTCACCAACTTCTTTTAAAGCCAATTTTCAATAATCTGCCCTTCATGAAATTATAGAAAACAATATGATACACAGGCTTGAGTCTCCTTCTGCCTGAGGCCCCCTCGCTCTCTGGGGCAAGTGCTGAGACAAGGAGGGTCGTCGGCATGCCGCTGAGGTGGGAACAAGGACTGTAACCGAGGGCTTCGGTGGCCAAGGCAGACGCAGCTCTGGCTCACGGGCACTGGGCTGTGCTCCGCTAACTTGGCCAGCCGCACCTGCCAAGATGGGCAGGAAAGCAGAGGACCCAGACAAATGGAGTTCGAGGAAACAAAGCCACATTTGGCTTGGAAGGGCAAGGAGAGGGGCGGTCAGCGAGAGCAGTGCTGTGTGTGCAGAATCCGAGCCGGTCCCATCTGTTATCTGGTCAGGGCAGGCGGATTACAGGCAGAGTGTGGGCTCAGGCAGGCGGCACCGAGAGGAAAATTTATGAATAGACCTTTAACTCTGGTCACTGCGGAGCCCAGTGGCTCTGGAAATTAGATCCAGATGGATTGTATTTTGATAGTTTCTCCTGACCAAGGAATTTATGTTAATTCTTGGGACTCAAGGGGAAGGACGAAGCATTTACAGGCAAGGAATCCATAATTGCTTCTTAATCTGTTTCCAAAATTCGTCTGCGTTGTCACTCATTGCCACAGTCGGGGCTGGCACGGGGACAGGGAGGGAGAAAGACATGGGAGTCCAGGGCCTCACTCGTTACACGTGCCTTGTGTGAAATTTCCTGAAGCAGAAGGGGACACAGGCTCCAAGTCAGGAATGGTTCTGGGTTGGGGTCTGTGAGATCTTCCTCCACCGGGAAATGTAGTAAGCCTCGCTCTGCTCACAGAAGCATTTAAAGATGCTCAGAACACCAGGACCAGGTTTCCTCCCTCCGCATTTAGGATTGCCCACGAGTTACCTACTGGAAGAGGTGAGAGATAAGAGAGCTCGGTATATAGCAGCCGTGCTCATCGATTTGAAGGCTTCTCTGAGAAGAAAGCTATTTCCAGGCATGGCCCTGCCGTTAACCCTAACCTTGGATGAGCTCCTGAACCCTCTCCAGGCCACCACGTCCTCACCTGCTAATGGAGAGGCTTGCGTGCGAGGTCTGCAAGGACCTTTGCAAGCTGCAACCTGCAGTGCTTGCATGGCTTGGCTCTGTTGGAAGAAGGGAAGGGGGACTCCTCTTTACTGAGCAATGTTCTGTGAACTCTAGGTTTGAAAAGGACTTCAGAGACTTTATGTTCTACCACTGTATGGGGTTTATCCCCACATCTTGAGGGGATGGGATTTCGTGGGCTTACCAAGTAATCTTTGTCTAGCTTTTCACAGCCTTTAAAAGTATGTACTGAGTGGCTGCTCTGTGTCAGGCCCATGCTTGTCAGTCCCGATTCCATACTGAGATGCCTGGGAACAGCAGTGGCCCCAGCAAGGGGTCAGGGCATGCACAGAGTGAGGAGGGCTGGTGCTCTGTGTCCTCAGGGAGGCTGAGCTCCCTGCCCCTGCCTGGCTGCTCTCAGAGTCTGTACACTGTCACAGAGTGCCGCCCTCTTTCCTAATCTTCCCCCAACACCGATGTTCACTTGAGTGCTTGTTCTGCTCGGGGTTGCCCAAAAGAATAGGATCCTCTTCTTTCTTTTCAAACTTCATGGCAAGGATATCTGAAAGGGTTCGTGGGGAAGGATGGCAGGGGCTTTTGTTAGAGCTAAGAATTTTTTTTTAAGAGAGGGGAAGGGAGGGAGCGAGAGAGAGAAACATTGATGTGAGAGGGGAACATGAGACTGGCTGCCTTCCCAGCCCCGACCGGTGACTTCTTACTTTGTGGGAGGGCGCCCAGCCAGCTGAGCCCCGCTCACTGGGCAGGGCTAAGAATTTTAACTTCTGTTTAAGAGATTGTTGTTAGTCGGCCCTGGCTGGGTATCTCAATTGGTTGGAGCATCGTCCCGATACTCCAGGGTTAGGGTTTCGATCCCCAGGCAGGGCACATATGGAGTCAACCAATGAATGCGTCAGTAAGTGGAACAGCAAATCGACGTTTCTCTCTCTCTCTTTCCCTCTTCTCTTTCTAAAATAAATTTTAAAACAAACAAATAAAAAAAAGAGATCATCATAGTCAATGGATTTTAAGAAGCTGATCTGTGTTGTCCACACAATCCCTCCAGTCCCCTAGCCTGGGCAGCAGTGAAAATGTGTTACTCTCATCTGTGCTACTGGGTGGCTTGAGGAGAAGGCTATATAGTGAGTAATATTTCTACGTGAGACAAACAGGAGACCAGGGGAAGTGATGCAGATTATGTTAATCAGCAAAGGCATGAAGGATTCTAGCTCAGGTCAAGAGGAGGAACATGCACCTGGCTCTACTGGATCACTTCCAAGTTCGGGCTGTGGATAGCCCTCACCTCCCAGTGCGCTGTTGGCCCACTCCAGCTGGCCTCCCAGAGCCTCCGAGGGGATGACATCAGCACCACCTCTCTCTCCCCTGCTGCTTTATCTCTTAAACCTACCACCCCAGCTTTGGGGCCTTTGTCTGCGTGCTACCCTCAGAGAATCGAGTCCAGCGGAGCTGGCGATCTGATCTTTGATGTTTTCAGTGGCTGCTCATGTCTTTAGAAATGGATTTCTGTTACTCCACAGAACTCAGCATGTTTGACCTAATGGGCTGGGCCTTCCTTGCTATGCTCTCTGATTATACGCTGGCCACATTATTAATTATGGTTCATTTCTTAGGTTCCAATGAAAAGCATGGAGCATTGACTTACATCTGCTTTCACATGGGGGTTAGGAATGGAGTAGGAGAGTGGGGAGAGGTTTGATATCACAGCATTGAAGCCTGAGGGCAGCAGTATTAGATAATTTTTCTCCAGTTGGGGACCTGGGGACAAAGAGGTCAATCGCCAGCATGTAATGAGGGGACACCCCTGTGCCTGCCGTCTGTCTTTGTCAGTCCTTAGAACAAAGAACCTGCTTCCTGGCTGACCGGGAACTGGTCATGGTGGAGGTAGGCAGTACAAAGAGAGGAACTACTGGGGTCAGTTCATGAAAGGTTTTGGAAGGCACGCATAGGAGTTTGAACTTGATTCTGTAGGCAATGGGAAGCCATTTGAAGCAGGGACCTGCTCATTCCAGCAGCTGTATGGTAATGGATTAACGAGGGGAGATCGGAGGGTCGGAGACCACTCAGGAGCCACAGCGGCAGCCTGAGTGACGGAGAGGAAGCTATTTAGTAACAGAATAAAACCGACTTGTTGACTGAGAGGTGGAGGGAGAGGGAGGCGCTGGCTCCATGGTTTTGGTTTGAGAACTTGGATGGCCATGTTTACACCAGGATGAGGAAGCCGGCAGGGGAAAGAAGTTTGAGAAAGGGAGAGGAAGACAGCTTCGGTTTGGAACACACTGGATTTAAGATAGTTTGGGGACACCCACGTAGAACTGTGTGCCCTGTTCGGTCACAGAGATTTAGAGCTCTGGAGAAACACCTGCCTGGAGGTACACATCGGGGGTGTCGTCAGCATCAGGGTGATGTGGGCATTGGGGGCACAGGCGAAGTCACCTGGGAAGAGAAGCACAAAGCTGCTGGGACTTCAGCATGCAAGGGGAAGGCAGAGGTAGAGGGGTCAGAAGAGAGGAGACTGAGAAAATGCAGTCCATATCCTGGAGTGAGTGCTGCCCTGTCCGTCCGTCCGTGTCTCAGCCCTGGGAAGACTCCTGGCCATCCCGGGGCCTCACCTGCCCCTGGGACTGCTGGGCTGGCTCTGCAGAGTGGCCTCCCCCGTACTGCCCATAGGCCGATGTTTCTCAAACTAGCAACTGCAGGTGTTGTGATTTCTTGTTGCTCTTGTTTGTTTTGGAGGGGTGGGGAGGTGCTGAGTGTGCTCTAAGGAACTGTCCCTGATGGCCTTGGGATACACACTCTGAGGGGGTTTGAGTTCTCCGGTTCAAGATGCTCTGAAGTGGCCTGGACTTGAACTTGGGGTGCCTGAACTTGGGGTGCCTGCGGAGGCCTGCTTGGGCCAGAGACATGTCTCGGGCTCACAGGCACCCCAGTGCTGCCCATGGCACCATGTGGTGACATTTGTCCTACTATAATGCTTTATTTTTATTAGAGCTGGTTAAAGAAACATAGCTGCATTGAGGCCTAATTCCGCTACCAGACAATTCACTCATTTAAAGTGTGCAATTCAATGGTTTTTGTATAGTCACAGGTACGTACGACTGCCACCCCAGTCACAGGTACGCATGACCACCGCAGTCAGTTTTCATCACCCCGAGAAGAAACCCTACACCCTTTAGCAATTACCCACCTACCCTTTATCCCTTTACATGCAGCGTCCACCCCCTGGCTCCCAGCCCTGTGCAACCACTAATCTCTCCGTCCCCGTTCTGGACCATTCGTATGAATGGAACCACACACCACGTGGTTTAGCAGAGCTTTGAAAGATTTCATTACTACATCTGATAACTTCGTCTTCACTCTGGAGGGAGGGTATCGGTCTTATGCTCAGTGCTGGGTGCTTCTCAGTTATCTCACCGGATTCTCTCCACCTGTCCAAGAAGGTAGCCTCATTAACCCCGTTTTCCAGGTGAGAGAGCCAAGGTCATGGAGATTAAGTGACTCATCAAAGGCCTGAGACTGAACAGCAGAGCTGGAACGAGCATCCAGCTCTGTCTGGCTGCACACATTCACGGGGCTGCTTTGTGCTAAGGGCTGTGGCGGGGGTGGGAGGGGGGGTGTTGGGGGGAAGGGGGTTGCCTCCAGGATGGGCAAGAAGAGACAAACAATTGGCCAGCAGCTTCGAGGGCCTTTCCCAGAATAAGTCCTGTAGAACCTGCTGGACAAGTGCAGGGTGAGCTGATTCCAGGAACAGTGGGGTATTGGTCCGGGGCTTGGAGCAAACTTGCCTCTCTCACTGCATCTCCAGGAGGGCCAGGAAGTGGCAGTGGTCGGAGTGGTCAGAGTGGCAGAATGTTCCGGACCAGACTTTTCAGGCAGTCATCACCACCGAGCCCAGCCCAGTCACTGGTACCAGTGTCCGGCCTGGGGACACCGATAGACACCCGTCCCCATGCTCCAGCCTCAGAATCAAGGCTTTCGAGTCAGGGCCCTGCCACCCCCACTGCAGGGAACTTATCATTTCATTACAAAGGATACAGCCTATTTTCTCAGCACAGTTATATGTGGTAATGAAGCATGCAGCAAACCACGCAAGATAGATGGCAGTTTTCACTGGCGAAGCCGAAAACTTGGTTAACTTAATAGTCTATTTATTACCTTCACTCTCTGAGCTTACAAGCGCTGGATTGATATCACCCATTGTCCCCCTTGCTACACAATTAAAACTAGTAATTTGTGATCACACATGCTAACTCCAGCACAGAGGGGTACGAAATCTGGGAACAGGGAGGAAAAGTGAGAGGTTCCGGCGCCCCCTAGGTCAGGGTGGTGGAGTCACATTCCTTGCAGCTTAAATGAGAACTGCTTCTAAGACAGTGACCTTTTAGAAGAAAATGAACTTGAAAAGAAAAGGACTCTTCTGTTATCCTTTGCCTGGTCTTACCCATTTCCACACCTTCAGGCATGAGACTGGCAGAGCCCGCACCCTCTGATCAGCAGAAGGAAAGCTGGCTGGGTCCAACCTCACTTACTGGGAAAAGACAGTGTGAAGCCGAATCAGATCATTATGATACAGCTACTCAGAAGCTACTCCCAGCTTCCTGCTCCCTTTCCCGCCTACTAGTGGGGAGCTTGGCAGGTGGCTACCTTCTGACCAATGAGACATAGGGAGGAATCTGCTAAGGAATTTCTAGACAAGAGACTCTGCTTTCTGAAAAATGGAAAGTTGTGCAATGTGGGTTTGCTGGTGCTGCCCCTTCTTCCTTCTTCCTGCGCTGGATGTGGATGTGATCTCCGACCCTTTGGCAGCCGTCTTGTGAGTATGAGGATGACAGGTAGTGGTTGGGGGTTGATAATGGGGGAGGTTGTGTGTGGGCAGGGATGGCAGGTGTGTGGGAGACCTCCGCACCTTCCACTCAATTTTGCTGTGAGCTTCAAGCTTTTCTGAAAAATTAAAGTCTTTAAAAAACACAAGGTCTTAGTAAAAGGTAATATGGTAGGGCTAGTAGAATAGTAAAATAGAGGGAGCTTGGGCTTGATTATGTAACCCAGCTGGCAGAGCAACTCCGAGACCATCTACCCCTGGACTTCGGTTAAACAAATAATGCATGTCCTTTGGTTTAAGCCACGGTCAAAAGGACACTGTGTTACCTTTGGCTGAGAAAGTTCCCAAATCATATAAATGACTCCCGCTTCCTGAGCCCCATGTACACGCCGTTGGTAAGTGCTTTGTGTTCCTTTTGAAGCTTTCTTCATGACATCCCTTGAAGCAGGTGCCATTATCACCTCCATTTTGTAAATGAGGACATTTGGGTGTGAGGTCACACAGCTACGAAACAGCGGGGCCTGGATTTGAACCCGAGTCTCTCTGACTCCAGAGAGTTAGTACTATCGACCATTATACTCTGTCGTTTCCTAAATGGTTCACTGGGGCACTGATGCATGGGAATGAATGCTGCTTACTGTGTGGTTGACCTAACGGTACTCGGCATAAATCAAGAGGCTAGTGCACGTGGCCCACTCGAAATAAGGTGAACTTCAGTCTTACTGGGGACTTGACACAGCATGCTACCTTCTGCCCCAACCTACCACGAACAGTCCGAACAAGCCACATTCATGTATAGGTTGTAATTAGTCAAACCAACCTAACCTGCCCCGGCCAACTCGGTGGTCCCAGAGAGAATTGGGTGCAAGGAGAAAAGGGCGCAGAGGGAGCATGGGAGGGAGACCCCCAGCCGAGCCCACGGAGCCCATCAGAGCCCACCACACAGCTTGTAAGCACAGGACACATTGGAAACAGAGAAAGACTAGGATGGCTTTGAAAAGTGGATCTGCTTCTCCCAGCAACACTATACTGCCTCTCCCGACTGGAGGCAAACAGCCCAAGTTTGTAAGTGTTCTCTGACATAAGTTTTCTAAAAAATGTGTGAACTACTTGCAACTGTTCCCAGTTCCCTGAGGTGCCTACTCAGTGCCGGCTGCCTAGCAGGTGCTCAGTAGTGTCTGTTGCCTTTGTGATGAGTCAGGGTAATAGGGGGGAAAAAAAAAGATTGCTTAATGAATATGATTCAGCCTTCTATTCCCTGATGAAAAAGCAAAAAACAGGCTTCTTCATTGGTAGCATGCGTCAGCCAATGATACTTCCCCTGTGAGAGACCACTTATTGATCCTTTCCCATTAGCCCAATGTGTATCAACCCCTCCATTATGCATATGTGTGTTTATGTAGTCAGCAGCCAATGGAGGGAGCTGGCCACACAGTGGATTCTCTGTCCCCTCCCACCACCAGACCACCCATTCAGCAGGAGGTAGAGGACATCTCCCCTCTGTCACACCTCCTCTGGGCAGAGCCTGTCTAGAGAGGGGGGAAATCAGAATAAACATATGCAAGAACTGGGGTTTAAACATCCCACGAAGATTAACTTATCTGCAGTAATTGCCTTAACTAGGGGCTTTTTAATGCTTTTCAAAGTTTCTTAGAGGAGAAAAAATATGCAGAGTGAGTCTTAACAGCAGCCAACAGAGGAGATACACAGAGCCAAAAAAAAAAAGCATCAACCAGAAGAAGCCCACAGCTAGGAAATTTTCAGGCACTGATTCTAGGGGATTTAATAAGAATGTAATTTGTATAATTAACCATTCATCAATGTCAATTTCATTAAATGAATGCCAGAAATATTACCTTCAGCAGCACGACCTAACAGGATTGGAATATATTACATGAAAAATGAACACTTAGCGGTTTCCCCCCCTGCTCTGTCTGTCACAGCAAGATTTGCAAGGCTGAGAAATAATTTAAAGGGTAGTAAATGAAACCGGCTGAGGCAAATGTGTGCGTTTTGGTAACTAACCTCCGTTGTGATGTATGAGAGTGCACGTCAAAACGTTTTCCTGCAGCAATGACTAAAGGGACTTGGAACTCCCTTCTAGGCGGTAAAACGTGAGAAATAACGTCAGGAGCTTACCAAAGGCACCCCTTGTCCTACCTGGGTACAGCTCCCTCTTCCCCTGGACAGGCTCTCCCGGGGCCAAGCCCCAAGGTTGTGGATTTTGTATCCAGAATTTGCAGACCTTCCCTAGCTCCTCCAGAGCAGCCTGGCACGGAATCGGAATGGCATGCCTATCTGCCCAGGGAAGTGATGATGGATGCCCAGTAGAAGGAAATTATCCTGAGTTTTATTCGTGTTATTGCCTGCAGTCATCGGGGGAACATGGGGCTTGAGGCAGGTGGGCAGATGAAATATTTGTAAATTGGACTTATTTCCAAGGTTGCTCATGGGGGAGGTTGTTTGTGGGGATGTAGGCATTTCAGTTTATTTTGGGCAGAGTGGAGAACAGCGGGGGCAATAACGTGCCCACATGGGTGCCCATGGGAATGTATGCCACACACACACACACACACGCACACATGCCAGATCATGTAACCCGAAGGCCAATGCTTGAGCTTTGGGAATAGTCATCGATAGAGTAGGCACGGGACCTCACACATAGTAGGTGCTCAACCAATATTTGTTTAACTGAGTTTCTGTCTGTGTCAACCCCTACTCCTGCTCTCTTCCGATTCAGGGCACTGCAGAGCTAATAATATTGGATCAGTATTCCTGAGGAATCTGCCTTCCAGAATCGCAGGTCCTGAGAGGCAAGAAACACATTACAAGGCAACCCAAATGTACTTTTAAAAAATGAAATCATGCAACAGAAAGGTTTTTCAGAATGTTTTCTTATGCATTAGATTTTCAACATCACACAATCTAGTAGGCAGAAAGAAACTATTGGTTTGGGAATCAGGAGACCAGATGTCAACATTGGACTAAATCTCAGTCATATGCAGTTTTAAAGTCCTGTGTTGTCTATTATTCGATACCATAAATAAATGCTCCTCTCTTATTTAACCACTGAAAAAGGCACCTGTAGGACCTGGGTGAAGGAAGATGGGTATGACAAAGCTAGCTTGGAGTGTGTGTCCAGTTCTGTGCCCTAGGCCCTTGGGTGCTGCAGGACTCAACATTACTGCTTCTATTGCTTTTTTAAAAAATGTTTACTTCTATTTCTTAGAGAGAGGGGAAGGGAGGGAGAGAAACATCACCGTGAGAGAGAAACATCAATCGGTGGCCTTCCGTACACTGACCTGGGACCGAACCCACAACTCAGGCATGTGCCCCACTGGGAATCGAACTGGCAACCCTTCAGTTTGTGGGACGATGCCCAACCCACTGAGCCACACCAGCCTGAGCAATGACTGCTTCCATTTCTGAAACATTTCTTGAGTATGCTGTCTCCTACTCATCCCCAAGGTCACTTTCTCTTCTTTCCAGCTTGGACTACATGACACTGGGCAGGTACTGCATTCTCTCTGAGTCACACTGCCCTAACCTGTAGAATGGGCCCTCCCTTCCCCAGGCTGCGGTGAGGATTCAATGAAATGGGCATAACGTGCCTGGCCCAGGGCCTAGCGAGACAGAACAGGTGTTCAATCTGCGTTTGTTTTTCCCCTCCCTCCTCTCTCCCGTCCTCTTCCTCCAAATGAGCAATAGCTCTGCCTGATGAGCTCCTTCATCAGTCTCCTCCGAGGGGACAGGAAATCTGGTAAACTGATCCACCCCAAGATGCTATGAAGTAACTCTGTCAGTTTTGAGGGGAATTGGCATTTTAAGAAAATATGGCAGGAGGGGTTAATGTTTAAGATCAAAAAAGAGCGATAGCACGCAGGATGGAGGTGCAGACATCTGTCCATGAGGCACCCTTAGAGAGGACCACCACATCAAGCTCGTTGGTCTGTGTCATTTGGGAACTGTGGTCCAGATTTTCTGACCTGGAAATTGGGACAAAGAGCTTTTGGAGCTATTCCCAAGGGCATGGACAGAACCTGGAAGATGGAAGTGGGATTCCGAAGTACTGGGTTCATTGGATGGTGTGAAGGTCTGTATGTGGGGCATACGAGGTACCATCAGGAGATTCCCCCCGAGTCTCTGTGGCCTGCAAGGGGAAGCAAAGCCCGATGTGGCTCAGAGCCCTGGGTCTGGGGTGGCTGTCCGGGCTTACTATGTACAGGTCTCCGTGTGACTTTGGGCAGGTCACCAGAAGCCTCTGCTCCTCTCTGCGATCTGGGGAGCCTGGGTAAAGTGAAGCTGGGGGGGAGGTAACAGGAGCTTAGCCTGTAACACTGTGAGCACGTCACCTGACACACAGCAAGGCGTGAGCTGCAGGGCCATGGGGGCCTCAGAAACGTGGGTCTGAAGCCCAGGCTCTGAAAATAACTCTGCTGATTTCAGCCCCTTTTCCTCGCTGTCTACAAGCAGTGAAACTTTCCAATTAGGCTCCATTCAGCCGGACTGGCAGCCTCCTCCCACCAGGAGGTAAACTTGCTTATGGAGTGGAAACCAGGTGCATTCTTCAAGCACTGGCCAGACCCCAGATAAGTGTGCTCTGCCGTGGTCCCAAGGTGAGTCCTGCCTGGCCCCTTTCAGGGACTGTGGAGGGCTGTGGCTTCAGGGGTCCTTTGCAGGGTGGTAGCAGTGGAACCTAGGGTTTGGCTCTGCACCTTCCGGCCCCTTCCTCTTCATTCTGAAGGCAGCTCAGCAGGGAGTGGCTTGTCTGCTGACAGCCATGGGCTGAGCCGAACCTGACACGTGGCCAGAGGGATGTCATCTCAGGACAGCCCCTCAGGCAGGCTGCTAGGAGCCCTGAAACAGGACACTCACTGTGTGGCTGAGGGGTAGGACTTGTGAGTGGCACGGTGGACGTGGTGGAAGGAACCAAGCTGGGTCGGTAGACACGGCATCGATGCCCAGCTCTGCCCCAGCCAGCCGTGGGACGCCCCTAACCTTGGGGACCTTGTTCTTCTACTCTGAAAGAGGGAGTGGCACTAGACCAGGGGTTTCAAAACTGCTGTTATTGTAAATAGCAGAATTCTTTCCATAAATTAGATCTAAACAAAGAATTGGTGCATAAAAACACACAGAGGCCAAGTCTTCCAGGTTACACCGGCTCCCGTCTCTCGCAAAGTACTTGGTGAAACCTCAGGCTCTGAGGCGTATTGGAGAAACCATCAGCATAAATCACATTCATTATTCTGTGACTTCACCTGCCCAGTGTGTCCCTTCATTATTTTGATGAATATCCCTGTGAGATAATAGAAAACATATACAGGTCTCTGCCCCTGCTTGCTGGCGCAGGGCTCCAGAAACCCTTGTCATTTCCTGGGTGACAGGGCTGTCTTTTGTTCTAATGGGGAGACTCTAGGTGGGCTCCTGGGTGAGGGCTGGTCACTGGGAAGACCAAGTCATGATTAGAAGGTTGGAGTTTTCAGCCTTCTCTTGAGAAGGGGGAGGGACAGCTCATCTGTCTTCTTTACAATATCCTTTAATAAACTGGTAAACACAAATAAGAGCTTCCTTGAGTTCTGTGAGTCCCCCTAGCAAATTAATCACACCCCAGTGGGGGGATGGTGGGAGCTTGGGAACTTCTGATTTGAAGTGAGGCAGAGGTAGTGGATCGCCGGCGCATCTACTGCTTGTGATCGGCCTCTGCAGTGGGAGGCAGTCTCGTGGTACTGAGCCCTTAACCTGTGGAATCTGAAGCCATCTCCGCGTGGACAGCATCAGAATGGAGTTGAGTTGTAGGCCACCCGGGTGCTATCAGAGAATTTTTGGTATTGTGGGAAAAACCCACACACATGTGTTGGAATTAGGCTCAGAAGCCTTTAATTCCCTACCAGGCAGGTCGAACTTTATGCACTGATGATCAAAAAAGAGGAAACACTTTAGGATTAAATTTATGTCTTTGGGTAGGTCACCTCTTTTTGTTTACATTTTCCAAGAAGGCATTTATGATGTCAGAGTGACTTATAGTTATCCTGGTAGGTACTGAAGCTTGTAAAGGCCGCCTAATCACTTTGCTGTGATACTCATCAGTCACTTATGCCTATGAAGGATGGCGGGGTGGAGCAGGTTGTGTGTGTGAGCGTGTGTATGCACAAGTGTATGGGAAGGTGGAGCAGCTGCTGGACCAGGCCGCTGACAGCCCTCAGCAGAACAGGGCTCTCTGCCTTGGTCTCAGTCCCCCTCCGCCCTCTTGTCTGTCTCTCTCGCTCTCCTTCCCCAGCTCCTTCCCTTCCTCCCTTCTTCCAGTATCGGGGTGTTAGACTCATACTCCTGCGGACTGTGATGGGAACAGCAGTTGGAAGTGAGGCCAAGACGAAGGACCTTGTGCCCTCAGGGAGTGAGCCCTGCAAACAAGCCCAAGGCAGGCAGGACTGGGAAGGGGTCCTCTGGGGACCCCCAAGAACAGAGTGAGGGGCTCAGCTCTGCACTGGGGAGTGAAGGGCCGGGCAGGGAGTTGGGCGCACAACCACGTGCAGACCCTGTCTCTCAAACCCAGCAGGCTCTGTGCATGGAACTACTGGAAGGAGAGCTGGGGCTGGCAGTTCCATGGGAAGGAGGCAGGTAGCTACCTGGTGAGGGGGAGGGGTTTGCAGACAGTGCTGTGCCTCCCACCTGCACAGGAGCTGATGAGTCTGGTTCAGGGAAGGGGGCTGCCCCCGGTGCGTAATAACAGCAACAATAACTAATAATCTATACTTAATGAGATTAAATTAATAATTATTTTAATTATGGCATGTTTCCCTCCCCTTTCCTTCCTGCCAGGGCAGCCTTGGCGCTGCTCAGGATTACAGTCATAATGGTAACAGATAAACCTTAATTAAAACATTCCAAAATACAATGGCTAAATTAAAATGCTGTGACAGTTCGTTTCTATCTCATTTTGATCTCTTGCTTATGACGCTGAATGTTTCCCCACTGTTGTCAGCATCGTGGCTGTTCTGAGAGCTGCCCATACCCCATTCAGGGGGAGCTTCCAGAGCCCCTTGGCACCCCTTGGGGTGATGGAGAACTCCCAGCAGTCGGGGGCCACGTGAGGCTCTTCCTTCGTAGCCTCTTCCCACTGTACCATGTGCCTGATCAAAGCTGAATCTGGTCTGCCTGCCTACCTACGTCCCGTGCTGTAGTTTGCTCTCTCTGCTTGACCTGAAGATACGTCCTCTGCTCTGGCCCTGTGGGCATGGTGGCTGGGTTTGGGCCAAGCCTGTCTCAGGCAGCCCTGGACTCCTTGAGGTTGTCCAAGGCTCCCTGCTTTCCTGTCTCCCTCTGAGCTCCTCGCGCACAGCCCATCGATCTGTGGATGTTTTCTGACTAGGACCATGTCTAGAGGCAGGCTGCCCTGCACTGATGGCTTCTCCACAATCACCTCCAGACTTTTGACAGTGTTTAGCATTTCTCTATTAATTCATCTATGTATTTGCTCAGCTACAAAGACGAAAGAAATCATCTTATTCTCATGAACCTGAGCACCCAACAGAAAGGAAGGTGCACGGACGAAGGGAGTTCTGTGTGCTGAGCGGTGCAGGAGACAGGGCTGGCTGCGATGACAGCATGGGGCAGTGGGACATCGACTGAGGCAGGGCAGGTGAGGGACAGTTTCTGGGCTTGTGACCCCAAGCTAAACTTGAAAGATAAGTCAGAGTTCTCAAGTAGATGAGAATAGGGGGAAGGTCACCTTGACAAGAGAAGCATCACATTCGAAAGCATGTGGGCCTGGCGGGGCACAGCATTCCTGGAACTGAGAGGGGCCTGGAGGGGCACAGCATCCCTGGAACTGAGAGTAATAGTGTGGCTGCAGGTGGGGTTCGAGCAGGGGTGGGGGGGAGGCAAGAGACGGGGTTGCAGAGGTAGGTCAGACCTCACTTTAGGACACGCCTAAGAGGGCTCAAGTTCATGAACAGCTGCATGAAAGAGCCATGCCAAGGAAGAAGCTAATTAATTTGTATGATGTTATCGCAAGCATTTGCTAAGCCCTGCTTTGTGCTGAGGAATGAGCCAGTGGTCTTTTTTCTCCTGTCTTGCTGAAGCTAATTCATAGAGTTGCCCTGACTCAGGGGTCATGTGCATCCAAAAGTCTCCTTCCGGCCCTGGCTGGTGTGGCTCAGTGGATTGAGCACAGGCCTGCAAACCAAAGGGCTGCCAATTTGATTCCCAGTCAGGGCATATGCCTGGGTTGTGGGCCAGGTTCCCAGTAGGGGGCGCTCGAGAGACAACCACATACTGATGTTTCTCTCCCTCTCTTTCTCCCTCCCTTCCTCTCTCTCTAAAAGTAAATAAATAAAATCTTTAAAAAAAAGTCTCCTTCTCAACTGGCACAGAGAAGAAGGAATTAACACACATGTACACACGCCCCCTAATACAACAGCCCCAAATTTACCTAGCCCAAAGTTATTTTAGAAATATTTTTATGCTACCATCTCTTATGTGCTCACTTCACTGATAAATTGATCGATTCATTCATTAATGCATTTTTCAAATATCTTAATTCAACAAACTTACATTAGTCCTACATGCCAGGCATTGTTCTGGATGTTGGGGATTCAACAGTGAGCCCTACAGGGCCTCTGTTCCCGAAGCATGCCCAGTCACGTGGGAGCTGGGGAGGGCTGGGATGGTGGGCAAAGGGGAGCAGTGCAGTGTGTGATCGGGCCTTCGAGGTGCGGCCCGCGTCACAGACTGCGCTGCCTCCAGTGAAGCCCCTCCACCTACCACACAAGAAAAAACATCTAGGAAAATAAAGGGTTTATTAAACCCTATAAAAGGTATCCTGGGCATTAGGTACATTTGAGAGATAATATTATTTATGAAAACGTCAAGTGGAAGAAATGTATGACTTCTTTTTTATTTTAATCCTCACTCAAGAACATGTTTTTATTGATTTCAGAGAGAGAGAGAGAGAGAGAGAGAGAGAGAGAGAGAGATTGCTCGCCTCCTGTACGTGCCCCGACCAAGGATCAAAACTGCAACCTAGGTATGTGCCCTGACGGGGAATTGAACCTGCAACCTTTTGGTGAATGGGACGATGCTCCAGCCAACTGAACCATGTGGCCAGGGCAGATGCATAACTTTTTTAAGAACATCTCCTGCCTCCGCCAGTGTGTCAATACTGAGAAGCCTGAAATAATTTGGGTTTTAGAGTGAACGTAGCTGGACTTCCCAGCATTATTGCCCGCCGTGTAAACTAGTAAGCACAGAGCCTGCTTCTCCCAGACGTCCCCCTTCCCCTGTCTGGCTACCTCCTCACCCAGCTCTGGCCACAGTCAGATGATCTCCGTGGGTGCACTCCATGACCTTCCTTTTCCATTTGGAACACGATTGCATGCGTGCTGTACATAAGCGGTATTGATCGGCAATAGGTGGAAGGCTGGAGGACTCTCTCAGTGGAAATGTTAGGGAGGGGGAGGGGATACAAAATTAAAAAGAGAGTTGGAGAAACACCATGGCCTCCAGTTGGAAACTGCTCAAATATTTGAAGCTAACGATGTTTTAGTTGCTTTTTTCTTTCTTTCTTTTTTTTTCCTTAGGAGTTCTAAATGTCAATATTGCATTTACCGCTGAACAAGCTAAAATCATAACAAATATAATGAAAGAAGAGAGTAAGCCTCTGCTTCCTCCAGAGAATGATTGGCGTTTTGGAGCCCCAGATTGGTCGGGCCTTTATCTCGGCTGCGCCGACTCATAATTAAACAATAAAAGAGGAACTGTTGTTACTTGCTTTGAATACACACTGTCACTTTTCTGCGGGTGGGGGGCAGTGTGTCGTTTGTGAGCTCTGTCGCTATCTCGGTTTCCTGCAAGGAAGCGAATGTGTGTGTTTTGTATGCTCCGTTCTTCTCTCTGTCGATGCTGGAGGACCCAGAGATGACATGGTGGCTGTCGCAGGACGTTTTTGCTCAATGACATTGAACCCGAACTACCCAGAGCTCTCTAGGCCTCAAAGTGAGGTAAGGGGTGGATGAGGAAGGAGGGCATGTTTCTGCCCCCAAACTTGTTGGCTGGCTGTAAAGAAGCTATGTA